>OZ010596.1:45667469-45764969 GCA_963932145.1 Acanthosepion lycidas | reverse complement strand
TTAAACTTAACTCAAAAATAAAGGATTTGTAGACATATGTTTATATGGACTCTTGTCCTTGTTTTGTTGCAAGGGAATATTTGATACAGCCTGTCTATATATATATATATATATATATATATATATATATATATATATATATATATATATATATACATATGTATGTATGTATGTATGTATATATATATATATATATAAAGATATATAGATGGGTGTGTGTGTGTGTATATATATATTTATATATATATATATATATATATATATATATATATATATATATATATATATATATATACATACTTATATATATATATATATATATACATACTTATATATATATATATATATATATATATATATATATATATAATTATTTATTTAAAAATTATAACATAAATATGTTAAAAAATCACTACGAAAATAGCCATTTATTCCGTATACACCAATCATATACTTGGGTATATATATATATATATATGCCAATGTATGCAGATTTGGGTATATACTAGATGGTAGTGTAACTTTTGGGTGCCTGACATATTTCACGAAATCTGTATACTGATGTTTAGTCATTAAAATACTGATTTTGGCAAGTGGGTCAGCACGGAACTTTTGCAGTTCCACCTCAACATCAGCTGTAAAGACATTAATAAAAATATAGATACATCACTGCTCCTGCCTCACTCCCTCTCTCTTTCTCTCTATCTTTCTCTCTCTCCCTCTCTCTCTCTCTATATATATATATATATATATATTTCTGCATGTATCAATGTGCTAAAAAAATGCAGAAACAGATTCTGTGGTTCTCCTCCTGGTCGAGTTTACCCCCAAAATGTTTGAGAAACTCATTATACTCATCCTTTGGAATTTTTCCAGAGATATTTATCCTGGAAATGTTCCAACTACCCACCTCATCTTGCCGAAGGCTGCAACAAATGGTTTCACTTACATATATACATGCACACACACACACACACACACACACACACACACATATATATATATATATATATATATATATATATATATATATATATATATATACATATATATTTGTTTAACTTCTATGAGGCATTCCTTAGTGTAAAGTGTCCTTCACTATAGCAACATTGTCCTTTCAGTTTTATTATTCAGCCCAGCATGCTGATAAAATTCAATAATGGATTACATTTTTCTGTCATTCATAGGAAATTACACAACTTTCAAAATTATTTCTTTGTATATTTTTCATAGTAATCTCCCTCTCTGTATTTATACATACACACACACCCATATATATATATATATACACATATATTCATTGAATATGACATACAAGGTGCTATGATTTAGTTTTTTATACAATTTCTCATGTGATCTAATATTGTTTTTTCTCTTCGGTTGATAGGTTATATAAAAACTGTCCAATTGTTCTTTTTATCTGAGCACTTTCGTCTATACATTTAGCCATTTTCAAGGTTGAAATATATTAACTGTTAACAAGAAATAGATTGTTGTATGTGTGTATTTATATAATGTTTTCATTTTCCAAACATGGTCAAGATGTATGATACACTACACCTATCTGACCATAGCTTCATTAGGTCTCATTTAAATATTTATGGAGTTCTACCAGACACTATTCTGAACATACTTGTTGACAACACTAATATAATAGCATCATCTACATGCAAAAAAACTAAAAATAATGGAAGCCTTATTCATAAAAACAAAAAAAAACAACACTCAATAATATCAACTATGAACATGGACACAATATCTTTGTTATCTTTACTACATATATATATATATATATATATATATATATATATATATATATATATATATATATATATATATATATATATATATATTAATTTATTTGTTTAAACATTATTTTTAATAGATAATCATATTTAAGTAGATGCTTTGTTTTTATTATTAAACAGTATATTTATTTATTTACTGGCTTGAATATTCAAGAAATCTTGTTCGAAAATAAATATAGCGCTTGGATATTTGGACAGATTTTGTATAATTTATCTATGAAAAAGAAAAAATTATATCATATGAGAAATTATATAAAAAACTTAATCAAAGCACCTTGTCTGTCAATTTTTTTTTTAGCATTTCACCCTAAGCAAGCCGGGAATGCCACTAGACTGGGAGCAAGAGTAAAGAAGCGTGATGGAGGAAAGGATGAAGAGAAGCATAGGGAATAGGTCAGGGCATCTGGAGATGTCGACTGACATTACATTTGAATAGTTGGAGATTATAGCTATCAGGGAAACAAGTAATAGGAAGGGAATTCCATAGACAGGAGGTGGGAGACATGAAGCTGTTAGAGTAGAAGAGACAGCTACATTTAACTGATTCGACAGTGAAAGGGTGGGACTGTGATGCCAGCCTAGTAGAATGCTTAAATTTATGCAGTCTGGGAACAAGCAAAAGTAGCTCATCAGAGCAGTTACTGTGAAAGTATTTGTAGAAAAGACAGAGAGAGGCGACATGTAGAAAAGACAGAGGAAGGCAACAAAATTTTAATGAAGTATGCATGAAAGAGGGATTGCTGCCTATGTACAATATATATATATATATATATATATATATATATATATATATACATACCTTATTTTAGGATATCAAAAACTGGCGAGTTATTCACTAATACCTGATAAGATGTGTCAATACACATTGAAACATGATTGCATTTGTGAAGCATTTATTTACATGTTTTTGATGTAATATCCTTAAATAAGGAATACTGCTCTACTTTTGTATTGAGCCCTCTTTTAAATTGAATGTTATCAGAGTTGGACTCTATTCATTATCATTTTACTTTGTGTGTGTATGTGTGTGTGTATGTGTGTGTATGCATGTATATATGTGTTTGTGTCTTTCTTCATTTCTCTCTCTATCTATATCTGAGTGTTTGTATTTTTATCTCCATACATTTTATATATATATATATATATATATATATATATATATAGGAATAAAGACAAAAGGAAACATTATCTTTTGCTGACACAATTCGTCCTCTGATGGACTTTAGCAGGGCAAATGTAAGGATTTTATTTTTCAACAATTATTTATAAACAGATTTAAAATGTTGTTAGTTTTTACAGAATTTTTAAATTCAAGCATGTTCATAAATATTTATCAAGATAGCTGAAAAGTGACATAATTTAATGTCAAATAAACAAAAGTGAGTAAAAGTTGTCATTGATTTTTCACAATGTAATAATTATTTATGTCATCTTAATTTGAGATTAATATACGCATTATATATTTTAGATAATGGAAGGTTTTTGAATTAAAATCTTTTCTTTTAATTTTTTGAATTTTTATTGTCATTGATGTTGACTTAGGAAAGGAGTATTTATTTTAGAAAAGGAGTATTTATTTTAGGAAAGGAGTATTTGTTTTTAGGAAAGGAGTATTTGGTTTTAGGAAAGGAGTATTTACTTAAGGAAAGGAGTATTTGTTTTTAGGAAAGGAGTATTCATTTTTTGGGAAAGGAGTATTTATTTTAGATAATGGAAGGTTTTTGAATTAAAATCTTTTCTTTTAATTTTTTGAATTTTTATTGTCATGGATGTTTACTTAGGAAAGGAGTATTTATTTTAGAAAAGGAGTATTTATTTTAGGAAAGGAGTATTTGTTTTTAGGAAAGGAGTATTTGTTTTAAGGAAAAGAGTATTTATTTTTTTAGGAAAGGAGTATTCGTTTTTAGGAAAGGAGTATTTGTTTTTAGGAAAGGAGTGTTTACTTAAGGAAAGGAGTATTTGTTTTTAGGAAAGGAGTATTCATTTTTTGGGAAAGGAGTATTTATTTTAGGAAAGGAGATATTTGAAAAATCCAAGTCTCTGATTTATATTTTGTAAGATCTAATAGTAACACTCTCAAAAATTTTAAATTCTAAATTAAATGTTTATACACATGTCTCTCTCTCTCTATATATATATATAAATATATATATTCAGTGTATTGGGGCAGCAGGTCATTATTTAAACATATATGTTTAAATATAACAGACAATGAATGTCTATTATGTTTGATCATTAGCTGTTTTAAAGTTTGTATGTTTGCTTTAATTTCAAGGGAAAATAAAGACGTATCATCTTCGATGCTGAATACCTTTGTTTAAATGTCTGTATGACTACTCTGAAGATAGTTTATGTGAGCTGAAAGGACTGATTTGACAAAAAAGAAATATCCAAATTTTGGATAATTTTTGTCTGATTTTCACCTGAAAGTAAAGCAAACATACAAACATTAGAATGGCTCATGATCAGACATAATAGACATTCACTGGCTGTTATCTTTAACAATATATATATATATATATATATATATATATATATATATATATATATATATCAGTGTTCTGATGCTATCAAAAATGACTAAATTAATTTTGTAATTATGCTCAAAAAATCTCAACAGATTTATTTATCTGTTTTCTTGTTTATATTGAATATTTCCTAAATATTAAACAAATATGTATATAAACATGCCCTATATATGTGTGTGTATATATATATATATATATATATATATATATATATATATAAAGAAAATGAAGAAATATAGTCTTAAGTTGTGCTATATTTATGGGATAAAGTGCTCAATATCAGAGATAGAGCATGTGTAAATATAAAAGTGAACAGGCTGTTTCATGCTAGATGCAATCATCAGGCCTGACGTCTGCATCTAGCATGAAACAGACTGTCGCCTATAAGTGTTCACTTTTATATATATATATATATATATATATGTGTGTGTGTGTGTGTATTCTTATTTTATATCATATTAAGCAGAATAAAAGATTAAAAATAGTTATTAATAATAAATAGAATAATTTAAATAATATAGTTTCATAAATATTATGCTCTGCTTTATTCATTCATTTTTATGACTTATCAACCTTTTCAAGTTATTTAATGTCAGAAAATGAATTTTTTGAGACTGTAAAATTTTTTTGCAATAATAATGGTTTAAAGATACAAGTAGTACTAATTAACTCATATCTATGGGGAGAAGAGGTCAATTCCTACCTTATCTTTGGCTATTTGCATGTAAGTGAATATAACAAACCCAACTAGAATTGGAACTCGGTTCTCTGATTAATAATTCTAAGCCATTATCTATTATACCACACACACATTCAAGCTTACACACTTGTTATTCCCAAGCTGACATCTAGGTACTGACCAGGATCAACATTGCTTAACTTTGGTAATCATATGAGAATCGATGTTTCAACATGATGTGGCTGTAAGTCAATAAAAGTTACACAATTGATAAAAATGTGTTCCAATAGCATTAAAAAAAACTAATAAAGCACCAAGAGAATATGAAAAATGTGGATATATAGGATAGATATTGATTGAACATAGATCTAATAAGATTGTGATTTTATTTGTCCAGTAAGCATCCCCTCGGGAGTCTGTTTCATATAAAGATTTTTCTATTCAATTGAGAACCATTTTTATTTCATATAAAAGTAGCTTGACTATTACTATATGAAACAAAGCTCACAAGAGGATGCTTCCCTGACAACTATTGAATCATCCTCATTCCATTCGTATTCCATTGGAAAAGAAAGCTTTTTCCACCAAACATTTACTATTTGAAACAAGCTGACAAAAGTATGCTTCCCCAATCTCTACAATCTTAATCTATTCATGTACATTGTCAATTGTTATCTATCCTAAATATTCTAATAATATTTGCTTCATATTCCATTGGTAAGGAGGAAGACTCCTGACAAGATGGTTTCCTGATCATTCCACTCTTAACTTCTACAAGGATAAGCCATTATCTGTCCTCCTTTGCCATGCATACTTCTTTTGTTACATATTTACAACAGCCTCATGTAGAAACTCATGTAGAAACTCATGTAGTAACTCTCTACCCGTAGTTCATCTAAGGCCTTTTTATTTCTGAATTAATAAACAATCACAAATATAATTGTTTTCATATTTATAATTATATTTTTCAATTTTTTTAATCTTTCAGGCCATCATGGTTGCTGGAAGTTACAATTCTAAGTGTAAACCAAACTTGGCTTCATGTCCAGCAGGTAAGTGAAAACCATTTTTACCTACAAATATTAAAAAGTAAAAGTAAAGAACAGCTAGAGTGAAATTGGAAGAATGTACACTCTTGTTCAAATTCATTAAAACAACTGATTTAGTTTTGTTTCTTTCACCATATGGTCAGTTTTAGACCCACTGGAATGACAGGGTCTAATCAGTTTCTATTTTTTCCTCTGATTAGGTCATTTGCAGTGGTGTGCAGTAATATGAATCTATTTTCGGGGTGTGTGATGAAATTTGTTTGGCCTTGAAAACTATTGCGTCATCCATGATTGCATCAGATTTTAATCATGCACAGACACTATTGTCTCAACTGTCGATTAGGTGTCCTAAGGCCATTGTCTGCAATGGGCGTTATTCCAAGGAAGCTTATGAAAATTGTAACACTACATAAACAGAATGGCCAGCCTTAACAGTGAGCAAATCAAAGTACTATCAACTAGCTTGGAAACTTAAATCCAATCGAGAATCTGTGGTCAATCCGCAAGGAAAGACTTTGTAGAATGGATATATGAAGTATTAACATGTGCGCTGGGTTATGTTTCATTGGAAAAATATGTAAAAATGTAAATAATAGCAGAATTATTCATTTGTTTCAATTAACTTGCACAAGAGTGTAACTGAAGATTTTATTTTCTAGAAGGAGAACATGCCAGAAAAGTGTACAAATGTGTTACATGACTTCTCTTCGACCCTGAAAAGGAAAGTTAGTGGATGTTCAAAAAGCGTCTTTACTCACAAATCTCGCACATCATATTACAAGGCAAGTGGCAACTTTGACACAGTGTAATGTTTAGCAAGTGTGTCTTGCTAGATCAATTACAACTGAATAGTGAGCTTGATGCTCACTGGGTGCCCCATACTTTCACCCTTGTGCCGTATCTAAGCTTAGAAAATGATTTAGAGTGCTTTGATGTTGTGTAATAGAAAGCAAGCTGTTTTGCTAGATCAATAATGACTAAAGAGTAAGATTGATCCTCACTGGGTGCCATCTACTTTTGGCCTTGTGCCACATCTAAGCTATGCTTAGAAAATCATTTAGGACACTACAGTGTAATGTAATGGTTACAAAGCTTATATCACTGTATTACAACTGAGCAGTGAGTTTGATCTTCACTGGGTGCCCCATACTTTTGGCCTTATGCCACATCTAAGCTACACTTAGAAAACCACCATATTACAAGGCAAGCATCTTCTCCACATAGCATCTGTGGTCGTTAAGGGTGACCTGAACATGCAAGAGTGATGCGTACTAATACTTTTTCTTAGGTATGATGTCATTTATAAAGTTTTGGTGATGGAATAAAAATATTAGCTTAAGTCATTTCCATTTTGAGGAATCAGTTGTAAGACAAATGTTTCATCCTAACTAACCATTCTATAAATATATCGCAGCGGTGAAGAAAACTTATTAAAGATTACTATGTATATCAACAAAGATAAATCTTTATAACCAACCAAAAATCTGAAAGATTTTTTTTTCATCTGGTGGGATCGTCAGGATATTATTTAGTAAGAGTTCTAATAATGCATTGAAACAATAAATGCACATTTAAATGTCCAGAATCTGCAACATATTTATAAAAGATTCTTCAAAGAAATGTTGTTCTTCTTGACAACCAAAGGTTGCATTTCAGCTAGAATAACACACACGCAAAAACAATTGGAAACTCCATTGTTCTGTTCTGCTCCTATTTACCTGACCTTACACCAACTTCATATTGTGGAATTATTTTTTTTTTACAGTTGCCCTGGGTCAAGAGGGTGGCTGCTGGATAAAAGGACTCTGCACCATGCCATACAAGCAGGAGAACTCAGTCATGGTTGTCAGGCATCAGCTCCTTACATCTGGCCACCTAACTTCTCAGACAGCAACCCTCTTGATTATTATGTGTGGGGTGCAGTTGAGTGAGAGACCAACAAAACTCCTTGTAACACAAAGATAAACTGATGGCAAGGATTATGGCTGCATTCACCAACATTGCATTTAAATTTTTGCAGATTAAAGTTGACAGGGGAGCATAGAACCAGAAGGGATTTCCACAAGCGACAAGTATGAGAGAAGAAACTGTTAGCATAGAACTTACGGCTACATCTAGCTAGCTCAAATGTAAATTGATGAGATCTTGATGCCAGTCTAGTACTGCACTTAAATTTGAAAACGAGGTATCATATTGAAGAGCGATATTTATTTCTGCTTCAAAACAGAAAATGTGGCACAAGGCCAAAAATGGGAAATGGGGAAAGAACAGTTTTCTTCTGTCTTAACTTTAAACTTAGCTAGCCACAAGCCCTGACCCAAACATACAAACAATATTCCTTACACCAAAACAACACATTCTTACTTACTTTTCTTACTTCATCCACCATAATACCTCATTGTCTCTATGAAAATCCTAACTAGTCCCCTTATGTACAAATCATTGTCTGTGGTGGTGGTGGGGGAAACAACAATTTTAAAAATAGCCCAAATGAGTATTTACAACATGAGTACAAATCTATTTACAAGCAAAGAGCTCATCTAAACAATTACCATGAAAGTATTTATACAAAAGACACAGAGTCAATCTTATGGAGATGGGAAAGTGACTGAAGCAGAGCTGCCATCAGGACCAATAATATATAATAAAATGTATATAGACCAAAGTGTCTATTGGTTTTAATGCATTAATCCTACTAATGCTAATAGGAATATATATTTGAAAAATATGGTGGATAAAATAAATAAAGAGTTATTATAAAAACCAGTAAAATAAGAATAAAGGTAAAAGTTATGCACAAGGTCATCGCAAGTCAATCCAGTAGTGAGTGCTACTATTGGAAGGTCGGTAGATTTGTGTAAGTCTGTCATACTCAACAGATTCCAGCTAGTCAATATTTACCAGCCTCTCCCCAAGGTAGGATGTGGCACAAGGCAGAGTTTAATGTGGAGCATTCTGAGCCTATAAGCTCGGCCAAAAATTCCCTGTAGACCCCGTATAAAACGGTGTCAGGTAGCTGTTTCCTGAGACGAGACTCTGCCCTTCAATATAACCTTGTCTAAGTATCTTCTCTGCCTGGGGACAGATAGTTTGACCAGCAAAGCAGGAACAGATCCCAGTTAGTCAATATTTACCAGCCCACCACCATGAGGGTAGATGTGGCACAAGACCGAGGTTAATGTGGGTCATCTGAGCCAATAGACTCTGCCAAAAATTCCCCATAGAACCCACATAAATGGGATTGGGTTGGTCTACTTCCTCGAACAAGACTCTACCCTTCAGCATAGTCTCATCCAGGTTCCTCTCTGCCCTTTATTCAGAGAGTTTGATCATATAACTGAAAAGATTTCAGCTAGTGGTATCTAGCAACTGCCCCATACAGTCACATATGACACAAGGCTAAATTTAATGTGGGGTTCCCAAGCCGGTAGGCTCGGCCAAAAATATTCCCTTCGAATCTGTATAACGGGTTTAGGGTCAGTCTACCTCCCCGAATGAGATTCTTCCCTTTGGCATAGCCTCATCCAGGTTCCTCTCTACTCAGAGGCAGAGAGTTCGACCGTCTAGCCAAAAAGATTTTGGGTAGTCTCTGTAGTCTGTTGACTTACAGATACTTATAGGTAGTTACTACCTATAATGTAGTCACTCATGGGGGTGACAGGTTATTCCCTTACATCAATATTAATACTAGTTTTTTTATTATGCTGTAAGCAAAAAATAAATTTCTTTGTCAGTAGTGTAATTGCCATTATTAACAGAAACAATATATATTTATGGATGAAATTCTTTTATTCTTTAAAGAAAGTATTTGAAATTATAAGATGGAGTTATTTTATGACACTAAATATATTAGTTTTTCTTGTCAGAATCATTTATAAGCCTACCATTCATTCATGCATTGAATATTGCTGCCACATCTGATCTGGTGCTTCTGTTATGGCTTTGATTCGAGATTAAATACAAAGAAAAATCTGCAATGTTACTGGTCCTGATCCAGCATCTTGGCTTCAGGCACTTTCTCATCAGCATAATGTAGCTTTTCTATAAATACTTTCATGGTAATTATTATGATGAAATTTGCTCTTTGTTGTCTCAACTTTATGAATTTAAGCACAGTACTAGATTGGCTGCTAGGTCTCATCATTTTACAGTTGAAATTGTTAGATGTAAACTTAAGTTCTATGTTGATAGTTTCAATTCTTACACTTCTCTTTCATAGAACTCTCTTCTGGCTTCTTGATTTCCTTTCTAATACAATCTTCAAAAATTTAAATGTCATCACCTCCTTCCCCTTGAATTCTGTTCTTTTATTGTTCTATCTCCTTAATAATAATTTTTCTCTGATTTTTTCACTCTTAGTAAACCCTTTCATCTTAGTGGCTTTATTGCCTTGCTTGGTGCAAAAAGATGAAAAATGCTTAATAACTTGAATGGAAACAGCCAATATTTATCTATCCTTGAAGGAAGTAAATGTTTTTATCTCAAATACAAATGACCAATATTTTAACTCTCCCTGAACCAAGTAAATGCCTATATACTCAGATATAAATGACCCATACTTAGCTAACCTATGCTTGGATGCTGAGAGTTATATTTAACAGCTCTATGGACCCATCGTTGACCTTTCTACAATCTTACATAAATGTAGAATGTGCTTTGCAGGACACTGCTGGCAAACAAAACAAGAACTTATGAGTAATCTACTGTTATTGACTCCTCATCATGGAGCAAGAGGAGTTGTTCGTCCAGCTATCACCTATATTGACTAAACTATAACACAGAATGCCCCACCTAATGACCTTCTGACCTTGATGGTTGGTGTGAGACTCCTGAATGTCTGAGTTAACTTGACCAAATAAAATAAAACCATGGAACTCTTCTCCAGCATCTTGAAATGTCAGTTATCCTCTTTTGTCTCATCTTCTCTTCTTTTTATTGTCCTTTCTCCTCCGTAATGTTTTCTGAGTTTCCTTCTTGCTTTTCTATCTACTACGATCTTCAAAAGTTTAAATGAAGTGTCAATCATCATCACCTGTCTCCTTGAATCTCATTCTTTTATTGTCCTTTCTCCTCACTACCATTTTCTCAGTTTCCTTCTTGCTTTCTTGTCAACTACGATCTTCAAAAATTTAAATGCAATGTCAATTATCATCTTCTTATTCTTTGATTGCTGTTCTTTTATTGTCTTTTCTCCTCAGTAATATTTTCTCACTTTATTTTCCTTTATTGTCATTTGTACCCAGTAACCTCTGGCATCTTAGTGGCTTTATTGCCTTGCTTGGGGTGAATGATACTTTAGAGAGAAATGATCACTTATGTCCTGAAGGAATACGATATTCCAAAAACATAAAAAGGAGAAATATTTTTAATTAAACGAGTCATCTTCTTTTGAAATCAAGTCAGGAAAGATATTTAACAATATTCTTGTATGAAGATGAGTTTAACTTCGTTGAAAGTGATTATCTATTTATCTTCCATGTTATTCTTAGTTCCTGAGGAGCATCTCTTGCAAAAATAATAGCAGAACAGAACATCGTGCAGAGGAGGAAAGCGAAGTTGACCTGAATCTGATAATATGATTTCAAAATTGCTCGAGGCCCGTTTAAACGAGAAGAATTTATTTACTTGTTTACGCATTTATTGATCAATTTTGATTTTTACGAATCTATTTATTTGATGCAGTTTCATTATTTTAATTCTTGAATTTGTTAATTGATGTGAAATAATGGATATTTTCCATATCTGAAAGCAGTTTTTTTAAGTATTCAATGGCATATCAATCATTTTTACATATACATATAGATATAAATATATAGCATTTGCCTTTATTGATATTGCTTTCTTACATACATATTTTTTGTTATATATGAATTTCTACATCTAAATATGTACATATATACACACACACACATATATATATATATATATATATATATATATATATATATATATATATATATATTATGGCTTCTTGAACCCTGTTCCTTTATTATTCTTTCATCAATCCTTCCCGGTAAAGTCTTCTCATTCTGTTTCACCTCCTGTAGTTCCCTGTGTTTTAGTGGCATTATCACCTTTCTTCGGGTGAAATGATTAAAAAAATAAAAATAAAAAGATAGATAGATAGATAGATAGATAGATAGATAGATAGATAGATAGATAGATATGAACAGAATTGGCCAGATAGATAGATAGATAGATTGACTGATAGATAGACAGATATGAATATACTCAGTTTATTTATATGATCTCACTCTTCCTCTCCATATATACATACATACACACACACACACACACACACATATATATATATATATATATATATATATATATATATATATATATATGTGTGTGTGTAGATGAAGAAATATACTCTTAAGGTGTGTTATATTTATAGGATAAAGTGCTCTATATCAGATACAGCGTGTGTAAATATAAAAGTGAACATTGAAGTCAATACTGTTTCATGCTAGACGCAACTGTCAGGCCTGATGATTGCGTCTAACATGAAACAGTATTGACTTCAATGTTCACTCTTATATATATATGTACATATATATATATATATATATATATATATATATATATATATATATATATATATATATATATAAAACTGAGCATAGAAGTCAACAATTAGAGGCGACAGTCTGTTTCATGCTATATGCAATCGTGCCCTGACGATTGCATATAGCATGAAACAGACTGTCGCCTCTAAGTGTTGACTTCTATGCTCACTTTTATATTTACACACACTCTATCTCTGATATTGAGCACTTTATCCCATAAATATAGCACACCTTAAGACTATATTTCTTTATATATATATATATATTTGGATTAGCCAGTCATAGACTGATTGCATGCTATCCACTGGTAAAATATTGGTGGCTGCATTTTGTGTATTTTCCGGTATTGCCTCCTTTGCACATGCATCGATATTATGTTAAATTGCTTCATTTTTAAAGTCACCAGAAACCCCCAGAAAGCACTCCATGTGATGCTAAAAGCTATATTAGAATACGTTCTTCTTAACCTATGGACATGCCTTCATCTATTAAACCGGTAGCCAGTCTTAATATAAACAAAAAATAAAACCAAATCAAATACCTTGAAAATTTCTGGATGCAATACCACAGACCTTTAGTTTTACAGAAAAATAAGACCAACAGGGCAGGCTTCGATGTTCCGTTGTTGGGGAGGGGGTATCATGTCAACTTAAATCAACATTAAATCTGTTGGCAATGTGGGTTTGAAACCCAGTTAATGTGTAGAGGTTGAGTTAGTTGATATGACCTCTCAATTTATATTTAATGCAAAATACCACAAAATATGAAACAATAAGAAGGAACACAAATCGGTTTTGTATTAACAACAATATTTATATTTGTATAATGATATACACAATAAAAGGCTACTATTTTGTTGGTGTTATGTCCCTTCGACTAAATTAAAGTTTTTACTAATGAAATTGAAATATTTTTATCCGAGCTCACAAAAGTTGAATGAACTTGTCGCTCAAAATGTTCACTGTTAAAGAGTTGAAAGAATTATAAAGATGAGAAAATGCTGAATAAACTTTTAACTTTCGAAGAGTATTTTAGAGAAAAGTTCTTGTTGCTGGTTTGGAAATGTTTCATATGTTTGTAATGTAGTTTGGAAAATTTCATACGTACGTGCATGTGTGAATATGTTTTTATAAGCATCTGACCGCACAGGGTCAAGACGCGAATCCTTTAAGGTTACATTTTCATAGGTGAATGAAATCAAGAAAGGAGAAGAAACAAATTCATGTCTGATATTTATAATTAATGTAACCATGTGACAGGTGCCTGGAAAAAGAGCAGGAAAACTTGACTTGGTCATCCGCTGGAAAAAGACTTGTATGTGGGTGGATTGGAATGCCCACTTGTGTGTTTATTGACCAATTAGAAGTTGATATTTCCTGAAAATATGTATGAAGCTGGGTAAGCTCTTTGATCCACTTTTTGTACAGATTTGTACAAAATTCAACATTGATAAGAAAGTTGTACCAGATTGCTAAAAATGACAGCTTTCTTGCTAAATGAAAAAAGAAAAAACCTATTTTCCTTGGAGTGGGTGTCAACTGGCCTATTTAAAAGCTAAAACTCCTTTGGCCCCTTGCCCATGAATTCCTATCTATGGTGTTTAACAGTTAAAATACCTATTGACTCCAAGGGTGCCGAAGCCAGAAAATGCAAGCCAATTTGCTTAACAAAAGGATAAAAAAAAAATGGAACTACCTCAGCTCATCAAGATGAAAATCAATCAGTCACAACTTATTTAAAATTTAAATCTATATCATCATTGGCTCCTTGTAAGAGAACCCTGTTAACTATAACATCAATTAACTAAAAAACCATCTTAGCTAAAGGTCCATTTTAATTCATACCATATAAAACTCATTAACATTCCTGCTGGCCAAGAAAAAGAAAAACCGTCTCAACAAATCTCACCCGCAAAAGATAATATACGTACGATATATAGCTGTAAGACATATGGTAATCCTGTATGGATAAAATGATGTACAAAATATCTAATATGGAAGGCATACAATTGCATTAAATATATATTTTATCTATATATATATATATATATATATATATATATATATATATATATATATTATCTCTCTCTCTTTATATATATATTATCTATCTATCTATCTATCTATATATATATATATATATTAGTTGAAGCCATAACATTGCATTCAAAATATGTAGATAGGGGCTATACTGCAGTAAAACATTGGCCAAACAAAACCGAATGCAAGAATAGAAACAAAATTGAAAGAAATAAAGGAAGAAAACCTAAGAGAAAAATAAGAGAAAAAGGGAGAAGATAACTAAATAAAAAGAAAGAAAGAATGAATGAATAAAAGAAATAAATAAAGATAGACACATAGACAGAAAAAAGAAAGAAAGACAGACAAAAAAAAGAATGAAAGAAAGAAACAGACAAAAAGAAGAAAGAAAGAAAGACAGAATAAAAAAGAAAGAATGAAAGAAAAAATGAAATAAATATAGATGGATAGACAGAAAAAAGAAAGAAAGAAAAAAGAAAGAAAAAGAAAGAATGAAAGAAAAAATGAAAGAATGAAAGAAAGAAGGAAAGAAAGAAGGAAGGAAAGAAAGTCAAAAGAAAGATTAAATAAATAGATAGAAAAAAGATAGATTGACAGAAAAAGAAAAGGATAGAAAGACAGATAGAAAGAAACAGAAAGACATAAAAAAGAAAGAAATAAAGAAAGAAAGGAGTCAGCTAAAAACAAATCTAAAAACAAGAAAAGAAACAAAAATGAAAAGAAAGGAAGGGAACCTATGCAAAAAGAAAGAAAAAACTGAAAACAAAATGAAAGTAAGGAATAAAATAAAAGAATGAATGAAAGTAGTGGAACCAAACACGCTACCATTTCAGCCACTGAACAGTTCTAATCAATGGATTGATATTTATAGTATTAACAAAAAACTAGGTAGAGTAACACTAAAACTAAATGTTGATAAATTGGCTTGAAATGATTTTGATAAATTCAGAGAAAATGTTGTAAATCAGTCAATTAAATTCAGGACATTTTTTTTCTGTATTTTTTTAAAAATATTATTTATTTATTTTCCCAAGCTTAATTCAACACTGACGTCCCCCTCTACACCAAACTAAAAAAAGAATAGGCAAAAAATTTAAGTACAAATATCAAACCCATAATAAAATACCGGACTTTGGCACTTGTTTAAAGTCTATTGAATTTTGAATCTATTGTTTTCCAGTCAATGATTTTTTCATTGTGCTGTTGCCTGGTATTTGAAGTCTGTCTTCCGGTACCCTTCAAGTCTGCATGGTACATAGCTCACCTATTCTCAGGGCTGAATTTCAAATAACAATAAAGAAATTTGGCTGATCGAGTATCAGAGAATTGAAAGAATAAGCATATATGAACATGTTAGCAAGGTGTAGATGTAAGACTAGCATGAATTTCAGGTGTGGATTTTGTTTCTCAAAAGGAATACAATAAGATGGAATGGCTTGCTTGATAGAGAAAGATACTGAAAAAAAATCACAGGTTATTCTATGTTTAGCTAAAAATAGGAAGACATTATTGGGACATGCAAGAGATACATATTGAGGGCCAGAAAGATGGAGGAAGGCAGCAGGTGACTTACCTAAGGAGCTTGTGTAAATGGATGGGGGAACTAGGTTGGGGAACCCTTAGCAAAGGGTGAAAAATTTCTAAGTGTCTATGCCCTGAATATGTCATATAAAACTAGATATATTAAGCCTTACCAAAATATGTCACATAAAACAATATATATTAAGCCCTACCAACTATCTCTTTGCAAGCAGAAAAATTGTTTGGTGGGCTTAAATTTTAAAGCTTTTAATGTAATATATATATATTTTTGTGTCTATATTTCTGAGATGAGGTATTATGTACATTATTTACATTATTCGGACTATTGTCCTCATCTTTGTCGCCATATTTATTACAATGTTTCAGCCGTTGTACACTCCGGCCTTCTTCAGGTGGTTGGAATGTCGAACTGAACCCTTTATTTCACTCACTGGGATAGACTGTTCTAGTTCCACGTGCCATGTCTAATGGATGTCAGTTATCAGTTACCTCCTGTTAATTTCCCTTTGAAAGTTCTCCACTGCCTTAACCGGGTATTGAACTCACACTGGATAAAAGCGTTGGTTAGATCCAGTGACAGGACCCAAAGAGTGTGAGTTCAATATTTTTGTATTTGTGAGTTGATTTTACATATGTCGGAAGAATAGATTTACATGAGTGGATTGGCAATGTCGACTGGGGAGTCCTAAGGTATAAACGCCTCATTCTCCTCCACTTTAGTAGACTTCCATTTGGATTAGCGGAAAAGGTGAGGGCAGAGGTATGTTATAAAAATCCCTGCACTGTATACTCAACAGGCTTTTTGGATGACAACGAAACAAGTTGTTATTATTGTTCCTGTCTGTTTTTACGGTGGTTACCTGACCCTAGCGAAGAGGGTTGCAAATGAAGGACGTTTTCTTTTGCAACCTGATCATTCACCAACTGGTCTCTTCAGTCGAATTCATTTTCAACACTTACGCTATTTCTTATTGCTTAGATATGTGTCACATGTAATGAAGTAACAGATAATATTCATTACACATGACACGTATTTAACTAATAAGAAATAGGCTAACGCAACATACCTTTAATCTGCATCTCTTTGCTTTTTAGCATTTTTTATCATTTCTATCTTGATCTCTGACAAAGCTTTAATAAAGTGAAAGATGTTACATTAAGATCTGTTTGCTACTTGTAAAGTAAAAAATAAATTTTAAAACTCTCCTGTCCTTCTCTAATTTCGACCATGTCTCTCACACTATCCCTCACCACCCTCTATGTCACCTTATATAAACTTAATACTGCCCTTCAAAAGTGTAAATTTTAAATTCATTTTTTCACCTTTGAAAGTGAAGTCTGAAGATCCAGAGAAAAATAAAATCTCTGGTGAAATAAATTATGACAATGGAACCATAAAGTGGTCTGTTTTTTCTTTAAATTAAATTATATATATATATATATATATATATATATATATATATATATATATATATATATATATATATGCAAGTTTTCCCAAAGTATTGTTAGGAGCTGTTCTGATAATTTATGTTAATATTACCTACTTCACAATTATTATTGTTTTGAGAATTTTGTATCTATAAGATCTTTGGATAGCATGATCAAATCTGGAATAATCTTAAGATTATACACACACACATACATATATATATATATGTATATGTATATATATATATATAGAGAGAGAGAGAGAGAGTGAGATAGATAGATAGATAGATAGATAGATAGATAGATCAATTAATGATAGAAATTTAACAAAATGATAGAATAAAGAACAAGTGGGAAACATCTTAATCTAATATGTTTCACTTTATTAAAGCTTCATCAAAGATCAAGATAAAAATGATAAAAAGCAAGGTGACAGAGATTAAAGGTATGTAGTGCTTTGTCGGTAATAATGAAGAATAGACAGATGTGAGTTGATCAGCGATGTCTACCAAGGAGTCTTAAGGCATGAACGCCATATTCTCTGCTGCTTTAGTAGCCTTCCATTTGGATTGGCCGAAGAGGTGAGGGCAGAGATATGTTATAAAAATTCCCCTTATACTCACTACCACAGCGAAACAAGTTGTTATTATTGTTCCTGTCTGTTTTTACTGTGGTTACCTGACCCTAGCGAAGAGGGCTGCAAATGAAGGACGTTTTCTTTTGCAACCTGATCATTCACCAACTGGTCTCTTCAGTCGAATTCATTTTCAACACTTACGCTATATTCATTACACATGACACGTATTTAACTAATAAGAAATAGGCTAACGCAACATACCTTTAATCTGCATCTCTTTGCTTTTTAGCATTTTTTATCATTTCTATCTTGATCTCTGACAAAGCTTTAATAAAGTGAAAGATGTTACATTAAGATCTGTTTGCTACTTGTAAAATAAAAAATAAATTTTAAAACTCTCCTGTCCTTCTCTAATTTCGACCATGTCTCTCACACTATCCCTCACCACCCTCTATGTCACCTTATATAAACTTAATACTGCCCTTCAAAAGTGTAAATTTTAAATTCATTTTTTCACCTTTGAAAGTGAAGTCTGAAGATCCAGAGAAAAATAAAATCTCTGGTGAAATAAATTATGACAATGGAACCATAAAGTGGTCTGTTTTTTCTTTAAATTAAATTATATATATATATATATATATATATATATATATATATATGCAAGTTTTCCCAAAGTATTGTTAGGAGCTGTTCTGATAATTTATGTTAATATTACCTACTTCACAATTATTATTGTTTTGAGAATTTTGTATCTATAAGATCTTTGGATAGCATGATCAAATCTGGAATAATCTTAAGATTATACACACACACACATACATATATATATATATGTATATGTATATATATATATATATATATAGAGAGAGAGAGAGAGAGAGTGAGATAGATAGATAGATAGATAGATAGATAGATAGATAGATCAATTAATGATAGAAATTTAACAAAATGATAGAATAAAGAACAAGTGGAAAACATCTTAATCTAATATGTTTCACTTTATTAAAGCTTCATCAAAGATCAAGATAAAAATGATAAAAAGCAAGGTGACAGAGATTAAAGGTATGTAGTGCTTTGTCGGTAATAATGAAGAATAGACAGATGTGAGTTGATCAGCGATGTCTACCAAGGAGTCTTAAGGCATGAACGACATATTCTCTGCTGCTTTAGTAGCCTTCCATTTGGATTGGCCGAAGAGGTGAGGGCAGAGATATGTTATAAAAATTCCCCTTATACTCACTACCACAGCGAAACAAGTTGTTATTATTGTTCCTATCTGTTATTACTGTGGTTACCTGACCCTAGCGGAGAGGGTCACAAAGGAAGTACGTTTTCTTTTGCAACCCGATCATTCACCAACTATCTCCATGCTGGTCTTTTCTGTTGAATTCATTTTTGACACGTTTAATGTATTTTATGTGTCTTTTGCATATAACATTAGTCTGGGACTATAATTTTTAGGGACTGCATACATTTTTTTCATCCTTGGATATATATATATATATGTGTGTTTGTTTTCCCAACATGTGTTTATTTATGTGTGTGTGTGTTTGTTTTGCTGATATTAGGTTGGAGCAAAAATAATGTCGGTTTTTGACGTATTTTTTAACGTCAAAAACCAATATTATTTTTGCACCAACCTAATACATCTGCATATACATATGTATTTTCATGTGTGTATTTATACACATATGTCTAAAAATATGTCTATGTAAGTAGTGGGTTGATTTTACATATATATATATATATATATATATATATATATATATATATATATATATATATATATATATGTGTGTGTGTGTGTGTGTATAGTACATACATATGCATAAATATATATATGTGTGTTTGTATCTGTGTATGAATGGGTGTATTCCCTATACATATGCATATATATATATATATATATATATATATGTGTGTGTGTGTATGTGTGTTTGTGCCTGTGTATTTTATATAGGTCTAAATGCCTTTAAGCATGTGGCTAGCTTTTGCCTAGCTAATTTTCTTTTTAGCAAACTTCCAATATATTTTTCTCTCATATTTTTTTTTTTTTTTAAATGTGTGGGAGATATTTTGTTTATTTTCTATTTTAAAATCAACGACCTTTTTGTCCTCGCTCATAGCATTTTTTCCCCCTTCTGAACTGAAATCAGAAATGAAACAAACGACCAAAAGAAAATCTTGTGTCATCAAATTGAAGTCGACCTGGTATTAGGTTTATAGCAAAAGCAAAAATTACAATGCTTGTTTTTTTTTTTTTGTTTTTTTTTTTGTTTTTTTTTTTTTTTTTAAACAAAAGATAACTAAAGCTTACTTTTCAATTTGATTTTTTATATTTTTTTTTTTTTGTAAAATTTTCATTTGTTTTCTTTTTGTTTTCTTTCTATTTATTTACATGACTCGGTTTGTTTTTTCCTCCTCAGATCATTTCTTTTTTTTTTTTTTGTTTATGCTTTTGGCAATTTTTTTGCTTCATGTAAATTTTACTTTTTACATTCCATAATCCAATATGACATTTTTGGGAAGGAAATTTCTCTTCTTCTTTTTTTTTTTTTTTTTTTTTTTTTGTGAATATTTTCAAGGAAATAACTGTTGGAAGAATCTCCCCTCCCTCACAAGAATATCTTTTCATAGGATTTTACGCAAACATAGACAAACATAGATTAAAAATATATCATTTTATTTCACCAGATGTTTGAAGAGAAAATTCAGAGTTGGATACTACCCTCACACACATACACACATACGTACACAAACACACACACACAAAAATATATATATAAATATATATATATATATATATATATATATATATATATATAGATAGATAGATAGATAGATAGATAGATAGATAGATAAATAGTATATATTAATAAATATACATATACCTACGTTCAAAGTGTAACTTAAGCTTAAAGTTGCACTTCAAACGTAGGTATATGTATATTTATTAATCTATACTTCCTATCTCAGTCTAACCACAATGAGCACTGTTTTGTTTACACCTTAAATTAAATTGAGTAAATATTTATACGCTTACCTGTGTATGCACTCTAACGCACATATATATGGTTGCTAATATCTAGTTATTTGATTTATCCATAGTAATACATAGATAGATTTGTGTATTTAGGCAGCAATCCTTCTTTCATGCACATTTCATTGAATATGACAGACAAGGTGCTTTGATTTAGTTTTTTACAATTTCTTATGTGATCTAATATTTTTTTTTTCTTTTTGGATGATAAATTATATAAAAACTGTCCAATTGTTCTTTTTATCCAAGCGCTTTTGGCTATACATTTAGCCATTTTCAAGGTTGAAATATATTAAGTGTTAACAAGAAATAGTTTGTTGTATGTATGTATTTAAATAACGTTTTCATTTTCAAAACAGCAAGATATTGTGTCCATGCTCACAGTTGATATTAGTGAGCGTTGTTTTTTTTGTTTTTATTAATAAGGCTTCCATTATTTATAGCCTTTTTTTGCATGTAAATAATGCTATTATATTAGTGTTGTCAACAAGTATGTTACAAATAGGGTCCAGTAGGTCTCCATGAATATTTAAATGAGACCTAATTGAGCTGTTGCCTGAAAGATGTAGTGTGAGTCTTTGTGTCAAAAATGTTGTAGCGTGGCGTAGATAATTGTCTACGAATTTTGATTGATCAGAAATACAATTCTTTAATGGGCATTTAAATTCCTAAATAATATTTGCCCTATTTAATTTTCTTCTAAGAGGTGAATTATTATTTCTAACTATAAGGTTAGAGGTTTTAAATTTTGTTTAATAAATAATTAATTTAATTTTTTGCTGTTGTCAACTGGTGTTGTGGATTTTTATTTTTTTGATAGATATTAGTTTGAATATAAACTAAATAATGAGAGATTAGCACATATATATATATATATATATATATATATATATATATATATATATACATACACACATTAGCCAAAATAGTGTCAACCTGGATTATATTGTGTCTTTCAGAGGTTAGGCTACATGTTTTCTTTAGGACTAATCTTGTTTTTCTCTCTTTTGTCAAAGATGGTTTGTCCTACCTTCAAATTAGTTCTGTTGCTTATAAATTCAAATGTCAGTGTGAGGCTAACTATGTAGGACAAACCAATCAGTGACTCAAGACTCGGATTGAACAACACATTCCTGCAAATATAAGACAGGGTAATTTTAATCGCAGTATGCATTATACCCAGTATGTTCATGCCTTGACCATTGGTCAACATTTATTAGACAATCCAGAGTGTGTGGCAGGATATAGGGACGATTTGTTGACTGTTTTGTGCACAGCTTGGTTTGCTCAGGATTTACATCTATTAGAAGCAGTCTTTATTAAGTTACATCAACCGTTTCTGTACAGAGAGAAATAGCTTTTCATTCAGTCTCTGTCTTTTAGGAGGTATGTGAGTTAATTTTTCCATTTGATCTTCACTTGCAACCATTTAAATTAGCATTTTTGCTTGTATATTTTTTTTATTCTCCTGTCCACTTTATTAATAAGTTTTATTAATAAATAAGTATTTTAGTCATGGTATATTTTTCTCGAAGTGTGAATTGTTTTTATGGTTAAGTAATATTTACCAACATATTCTTCAGACAATGTGTTGGTTGAAAAGAATCCTTTAAAAAAGAAGAATGCATTCCTGCATGTATATATATATATATATATATATATATATATATATATAGGGTGTGATGGATAAATTGTCATCTAAATGATGCAAAAATTAAAATAATGCTGACATCTCATGTTAACAGATATATTTACCAAAATTTCTCAAAAATATTTTGAAGTACTAAAGAGTAAATTTGTTGAAAAAATTCACCATTGGCTTCAACGTCAGCCTCCAGATGACTTTGGAATCTCCTGCAACTCTTCTGGATGATCTCCTTGTTTAATTTGGTGAATGCTGTCATTATCCCTGCCTTCAGTTCATCTTTGGTACCACAAGGAGTTTTGTTGGTTTCTTGATCAACTGCGCCCCATATGTAATAATCAAAGGGTTGCAGTCTGGGGAGTTAGGTGGCCAGATGTAAGGGAGGTTGCAGTTGCAGAAATTGTCTGACACCCATTTCTAGGTTCACCTGCTTGTGTGGCATGATGCTGAATCCTGTTGTCAGATATAGGATCTTCCAGAAACCATCCTCTTGACCCAGGGCAGCACTAACTCCTCAAGGCTCTTGATGTAGGCCTCTGTGTTGAGGTTGATGCCCTCACCAACAAATTCAGAAGTTCTTTTTTTATCAAACCAATCAGAGTTAGTTTCTCATGCCGACCTACCTTCGTAAGGAAACAGCTAATATTACCATTACCATTAGCGATGAGGAGAAGAGATGTTGCAATTTCATCCTTCTTTGAACATTGCCGATTGTTGCTACATAATAAAAAAAAAAGAACTGTACTAAATAACATAGTCTACATTAGTTTAGGACTTTCAACAGCAGCAACAACAAAAATGGATAGCACAAAAGAAAATAATATAATCAGGATGTTGACATTGCACATGACTTCAAACAAAAGAGTAGGAAGAAAACTCCAATCGGTACTGGAAAGTGTGTTCACAGTCTGTGGACTTGAAAAACCTGTTTCCCTGAAAAATTGTTTTCAGAGAAAGATTTTATTAATTTCAACTGACAGTAATAAAAACTGCTCGATCAATAAATGCTAAATGTTTCCTTATAAGGAAAAGGAGAATATTACCATAACCATTTTCTCTTGATATTTCCCACTCTCTCTTTCTCTTTTTGCATCTTTCTTGATTTCTGGGGATATATTTTTAATTTATTTAATTATTTATTTATTATTCTCTTTTTATCTTTCACTATCCTCCATATCTTTCTACTTCTCTCTTTATCTCTTTTTCACTCTCTCTAACTTTCTCTTTCTTTTCTCTCCACTTTCTGTCTCTCTCGCTCTTTTTATACAACCTTTTTCACATTTCCATCTCTCTATCTATCTTTACCTCTGGTTATATCTTTCTTTTTCTTTTCTACTTCTTATTTCATTTCTCTTTCTCTCTCTCTCTCTCTCTCATCTCTCTTTCTTTTTCTGTTCTTTATCCCTCCCTTATTACTCTCTTCTTTTCCTTCTTCTTTTTCTATTCTTCCTCCCTGTCTCATCTCCCACTCTCTTTCCTTCTTCTTTTTTCTACTCTCTTTTTCTTCTTCTTTTTCCTACTCTCTTTTTCTTCTTCTCATCTCTTACCTCTCTCTTTCTCCTTTCTCTTTATATATTTCCTCCCTGTCTCATCTCTTGCTCTCTCTTTCCCTCTTACGTTTTCTATCCTGTCTTTTTTCTGTCTTTCTTTTTCTGTTCTCTTCTTCTCTTATATATTTCTCTTTCCTTAATCTCTTTTTCTGTTCTTCCTCTCCTCTCTCTCTTTCTTTCCCTATTTCTTTTTCTATTCTATCTTTCTTTTCTTCTTTCTTTTCCTGTTTTCCTCTCTTCTCTTTCTCTTACTATTCTCCCTACTTTTTTATATACATCTCTATGTATCCCTCTTTTTCTATTCTTCACCTCTCTCACTTGTTTCTCACTTTCTTTGCCTCTTTCTTTTTATTCTCCCCCTCTTATATATCTCCCTTTCTTCCTTTATTCTGTTTCTCCTCTCTCATTCCTCTCTTTCACTTTTTCTTTTCCTATTCCTTCACCCTTATATATCTCGTTTTCTTTCCCAATTTCTTTTTCTTTCTTTCTCTCGCCATTTCTCATCTCTCTTTTTCCCTCTTTCTTTTTCTATTCCCTCTCATTTATATCTCTCTATTTCTACCTCTTTCTTTTTTCTGTTCTCCCCTCTCTTATATTGTTCTTTCATTCTTTCTTCCTTTTTTTGTTTTTCCTCCACTATATCTTTCTCTTTTTTATTCTCCCCTCTCTCATCTCTCTTTTTCTTTCCCTCTTTCTTTTCCTATTCCTCCTCAATTACATCTCTCTATTTCTACCCTCTTTCTTTTTTCTGTTCTCTCCTCTCTTATATTGCTTTCTTTCTTTCCTTCTTTCTTTTTTGTTTTTCCTCCACTCTCTCATATCTTTCTTTCTTTTTCTATTCTCTTCCCTCTCTTATAGCTCTCTTTTTTCCTTCTCTTTCTTTTTTCTGTTTTTACTCCCCTCTTTCATAATATACCACTTTGTGCTTTCGACTGCATGACCTTTTATATTATGTAGGAAAGAGCAGATTTCTTTTTCCCTGTACAATTTCAAACTGGCAGCTTTTGTATAAATCTGCCTTGTTAAGTTTATATGCAATCACAATTGATTTTATTCTATTGATTTACTTGATGATGATGACCTACTGGCAGTGCCAGCATGCCTGCATGGCTGCCTGGACAGCCATCAGTTCAACTTTCAATCTATGCAAGGCTTACTCTCTCTCTCTTTGCATGCCTCTCTCTCTCTCTCTCTGAAATTTCTCTCTTTCTTTCTATGTTAATTCTATCTCTTCCAGTCAGGCACCCTCTATAGTTTTCTCTATATCTCTGAATTACTATGTCTTTCCTTTCTCTCTCTGTATATAAAGTTTCATATCTATCTCTTTTTATAAAACTTATCTCTTTCTCTCTCTATCATTTTATGTATCATCAACATCTTTCAATTTGCATCCTATCTTGAAATTTCTACAGGACATAATGAGGAAAGAGGGCTTGGAAAATTTGATACTCACAGGACACGTAGAAGGCAAGTGGGACAGAGGAAAGCAATCTATAACCTACATAATGAGCTCATATAAAATGCTTGCAGAACAGGGATTAGGAGATATAGCAATAACAAACTTTACTTAGACCTACAAACGACAGGAAGCTGTGAAGAACCATGATCACTGAAGTCCTGGAAGGACATAGCACATGAAGGAAGAAGAATGAGTATGTGTAAATGGTTGATAGAACAGGGATTAGGAGAGATTGTAAATAGAAACTTTGCTAAGAGCTACAAAGGACAGGATACTGTGAAGGGCCATGATCACTGAAGTTCTAAAATGACATGGCACATAACAGAACAACAAGTATGTGTAAGTGGTTGATAAAACAGGCATTAGGAAAGTTTGCAAAAAAGCAAATCTTACTAAAAGCTACAAAGGAGAGGAAGCTGTGAAGGGCCATGATTGATGAAGTCCTAAAATGACATAGCACATAAAGGAAGAAGAACAAGTATGTGTAAATGTTTGATAGAACAGAGATTAGGAGAGATTGCAAAAAGACAAACCTTACTGAGAGCTAAAAAGGACAGGATGCTGTGAAGGACCATGAAGTCCTGAAGGGACACATTACATAAAGAGCTACAAATTAAAAGAAAGCTGTGAAGAGCCATGATCACTAACATAATCAAAGGACATGGCATATAAAAGGAGAACAAATTTGTGTAACTGTTTGGCAAAACAGAGATCAAGAAAGACCGCAAAAAGAGGAGAGGAAGTTGGGGAGAGCCATGAAGGAACATGACACATAGAAGAAGAAAGATAAATACGTTTCATTTTTTTTAGCAAATGGTGTCAGCTGAATTTTGTGTGCCAGGGAGTGAGGGCCAATGGGCCACCTCTGACAATTTGCAGCCAAGGCTTTTGTGCTCAAAGACTTTTCTTCTAAAGAACCAACTGGAGAAGAGCAGTCCATGAAAAACCAAGATACTTCGAAAACACCAGGAGACAAATAGAAGAGATAAAGAGAGCTAAAAAAAAGCTAGAACCTGAACCCTCCTAAACTACCATGAAGTGGCTGTGAACGTCTCTTCAGACTGAACATGGGACATATTGCAGAGAAGGAAATATTGAAACGAACCCCAATACTTGACAAACAGTTCCGCCAAAGACGACAATGACTTCTCTTAACCAGGAGCTTTCAGAGACATTATTTGTTTCCATTCTTTCATTGATCACCCAGTTCATACTCCTCAGTCTTTTGAAAAGGCATAGAGTTTTATCACTTGTTTTCAGTTTCAAAGTTTTCTCATTCTCTTTCACTCCCAGTAGCCCTTTGCATCTTAGTGGCTTTATGGCCTTGCTTGAGTGTAATTGATTAAAAAAAAACATATTTCTATTCTTCCGGAGATATTGGGCTTACAGCCATATGTTAAAAAACCCATTCCAATGTGGTCATCAAAGTTAAGCAATGTTGAGCCTAGTAAGTGCCTAGATGGGTGACTACATGGGAATGCTAGGTGCTGTAAGCTTGGATGTCTGGTTGATGTAATAGATAACAACTCGGAAATTGTTAATCAAAGAGTTCCAATTCCTATCAGGTTCAGTATATTCACTTACATGCAAATAACCTTGGAAAATGTATGAATTCACTGCTTCACCTCTAATCTATGGGTTAAATAGTATGTATCAGTAAATTCATTATTATCTCAGAAAACTTTGGAGTAAACATATATTAATATGAAAACACTATTGAGATGTCAAAATATTTCTTCCTGGGCAATTCCTAGCAAATTGACACTGTAAACAATAGCTAGAGCTCAAAGTTTCATTTGGGGCGAGTTTCAAATTCTACTTTTGAAGGCAACTTTCTGCACTCTTTCTCCTCATAATCCTCATTTCCTACCACTCCCCACAATTCATCCATTTTAACAATAACCTTCAGCTTTAAGTGGTTCCTCTGCATTGTTTTGAGTGAACATTAGTCGAAAAAAAGAATATCTAGCAAGCCAACTCAATCTTTTCACTATCTATCTATCTATCTATATATATATATATATATATATATATATATATATATATATATATATATATGTATAATTAGGAAGCTGAGTATTTTCACTCTCTATCTATCTAATTAGGAGGCTCAATATTTTCACTATGTATCTATCTAATTAGGTATCTCAGTACTTTTTCTATCTATCTATCTATCTATCTATCTATCTATCATTTAGCTCATTATTTTGTCTATCTATCTATCTATCTATCTATCTATCTATCTAATTAGGTAACTCAGTATTTTCAGTTTCTATCTAGCTGTCTAGTTATCAGATTGACCAGACAAGGAGAGGTCAATTTCAATCACTATTGTAAAGTCTTACTTTCTAAATGTAATTTTCATCATTATAGCCAGAAATTCAGATTAAACATAAATTCTTTTCATCTCCTGAATTTTGTCTTTCATCGCCATTCCTATCAAATTCAACAAAACACTACTAAACCATCTACCCCTTATATTTCTAGTCTTCAATTACCGGCAAACAAGTCCAACTAATGTCTGCTGGTTTTTAAAATCTATAATTTGTAACAAATCTGTTCACTTTTAGTGAAGCATTCCATTTCTGTCAATGACCCACTTTGAAATTTCAGATTTTTAAACAATGGCCTATTTCGAAATCAAAACTGTCCAAACATTTCGTTTTTCAATACAAACTCTTTCACCGGCCAGAAAAAGAGGAACTAATTTGCATGAAAAACTACAAGTTTAAGGAAAAGATAAAATTTTTCCCACAACCTCTGCAAGTTGTGGTTCTTTTTTCTAGTTTGACACTTTATCATTCAGTTTTGATTTTTAAAAAAAAATGGATTTAAGATCCATTTTTTTTTTTCAGAACTTTCCAAATAAGCTCTGCTAATGAATGTGATGACATAGTCTTTTTTTGTCTTTTTCTGATCACCTGATCATGAACAACAAAATAGGAAGAGAACAAAAACAGTAAGAGTAATTGTAATCATATAAGGAAAGATTTGATTTTTATATTATGATGATTCAGCTGCAGGAGAAATTCTGGTTAAGCAAAGGTTGAATTACTGCTTTTAACCAGAAGTTATGTGTGGCTGGATGGTTATAGCATGCTAGGCATAATGGTTGTTCCCCATAGGATGCAAGTTTGATTCCTGCCAGATAACGCATATTTTCTACAAAATTTCTCAAATATTCAACCTGGTAAATGAAATATATACTGTTTAATGAAAACAGATCATTTACTCATCTAAGTGTATTCATAAAAAATAATGTATAAACAGAAAATATATTAAATATTTGTTGGATTTAATCAATTTCCTATGATATGTTATCATTGTTTACATTAGGTTATGAATACAGAGCAGATATGATAGATCGAGAAAGATCAGCAAAGATGGGGGCTTAAAAGCTGTAATTTAAGCTTTTCTTAACCAGAAGTTCTCTGTGGCTGAATGGTCATAGTATGTCAGGCTTAATAATAGTTCTGTATAGGATGCAAGTTCAATTCCTGTTGGAGAACATATATTTTCTATAAAATTTCTCAAACATTCTGGTTGGTAAATGCAATTAATACTGTCTGATTAAAGACCAGAGCATTAAGTTAAATAATTATATCCATAAAAAATAACATATGAATAGAATATATATTAAATATTTGTCAGATTTAATCGATTTCCGGTGGAGTAATGGATAGCAACTAGGATCGAGGAATCGGAGAGCCGAGTTCAAATTCAATTCGAATCTATTACATTCACTTATGTGCTAATACCCTCAGTAAAGGTATGAATCCTCTTCTTCTCCCCCCAGCTATGAGTAAATAGCAGTACAGACCAGGTTCTATAGCTTTGGATGGCAACTAGTCTACCACAGAAAGAAATGGCAGCAAGCTGCAGGAAAATAATCTGCCTTGTCAGTTATGTATCGAAAGATACATGATTGCCTAAGTGTGTATCCCGCATGGCACATAATTGACTTATGATATATATATTCACCTTCTAGAACAAAATTAAATCAGGCAAATATTATTTATGGATTCAAATGCCCATTAAGGAATTGTATTCCTGATCAATCAAAATTCAGAAATAATTATATAGGCCACACTACAACATGTTTGACAGGAAGACTCTCTCTACAGCTTTCTAACCATAGCTCAATTAGATCTCATTTAAATATTCATGGAGACCTACCGGACACATAGTTGTTGGTAACACTAATATAATAGCATCATCTACATGAAAAAAAAGCTATAAATAATGGAAGCCTTATTAATAAAAACAAAAAAAAACAACACTTAATATTAACTTTGAACATGGACACATCTTGACTGTTTTGAAAAATGAAAAATTTTATAAAATATACATACAACACACTATTTCTTATTTAACAGTTAAAATATTTAATCCTTGAAAATGACTAAATGTATAGCCGAAAGCACTCAGATAAAAAGAACATTCGGACAGTTTTTATATAATTTATCATTCGAAAAAAAAATTATCAGATTGCATGAGAAATTGTATAAAAAACTAAAAAGCACCTTGTCTGTCGTATTCAATGAAATGTGCATGAAAGAAGGATTGCCGCCTAAATACACACATTTTAAATATATATATATATATATATATATATATATATATATATATATATATATATATATATATATATACATCTGGGGCGGTTTATTGTTCATGTTTTTATGAGAGGAATGCATTTAAAATCAGGAAGAAAAAGAGTTTGTCTGTAGTCAAGAATGGATGCAAGCATAGCTGCTAGAATAGGACTACTATATGCATAATATAGATACATTGCTATTGATTTTACTCTGGAAATGCATTGAAAATTAGAAAAAAAGGTATTGTCAGTGGTCAGGCATTAAAGTAATCACTGATGACAAAATACAATATATATTTCATTGATATTTGCAATAAAATGTCTAGCATGATAACTTGGTTAAGCAATATTGAATATTTGATCTCTGGAAAAAAACATTCCCACAAGGTTTGGTCAAGCCTCTACGCTATTTATAATTTATAGTTTCGCTCATATTTTTTTCGCATATTAAATGCTGTTACGTTCTTTCGTCTCCTGTTTGGCACTTCATAGAGACCCTAAATTCCATAATGGTGGACCTGCATTGATAAAACATTAAACGAATGATGATTTTATTGTTCATAAAAAGATGAGTTGGGAGAGTAGGAAAGAAAGAAAAGAATGCAGAGAAAGAGAAAGTGGATATAATAAAAGAATGAATTTTATATGATAAATTCCCTGTACACCTGTTCTGCAAATGTCCAGGTATATTAATTAAAAGGGCTTCATAGCTAGTATACCCTGATTGCTGAATGCAAAGGAAGAGGGTTCTCGAGCAACTGGGCAAACATTTCCAGTATTACTAACTTACACATAAGGTAGAAGAAACTGTTAAAAGAAAAAGCTGTTAAACTCGTTGCAAACCTTGACAAAGACCAATCTATCATCAAGCTTGATTTAGGACCCCAAAAGGAAAAATCGGTTATAGGCAAACAAAATTAGCATAGAGTAAAAAAATCTCTATTTACATGTAGACTATTGTCCCTATCTTTGTTGTTGTTATCACAATATTTCAACCATTGTGCTTTCCAGCATTCATCAAGTGTATGTCAATCCAGGTAAGGAATTCTGAATTGAACAATTTATGAAAGGTATTCCAAACTATATCCTTTATATCAAAGATAGACTGAGTGAAACAAAATCAGTCTACCCCAGTAGATTAAATAAAGGGTTCAGTTCAAAATTCACTGTAGGTTACCCATGTAGCAATACAAGTCAAGCTGAGGTCATGTTAAATTTAAAAGAACTCGATACATAACATTTACTTTCAACTGATAGTTATCAGTAATTGGAGTCAACTTCAATGTACAGGAGCAAGAGGCTCAGACTGAGAGAGAAGGATGGGAGGAAGATAAATTACATTTTTAGACGAAGATAACAGGAAAAAGAAAACTGTTGTCTATAAAACTAACCATCCTGTGCAAAGGCCAACAGAAAGAACAAAGTGTGCCTCACAGGATGGACAGGAACAATGGCCACTGAATTGTGCACCTCCCTTCACATATACCTCACGTCTACTTCACTCGCTTATAGCAGTAAGTTACAACCCAAGAATAAAATCTGTTTTACTGCTAGAAATTGTTTTCTTCTTCACTTGTGGGTAACGATCTAGCTAAAGGGTAATTAAGCCACAAGTGTTTAACTACAATAAACTGAACCCTGTCAATGAAACTGGTGTCTGGTCTAGGCTGCGGCACAACGCCCAGATCAATATACACCTGATGAAGACTGTAGGGCACAATGGCAGAAACGTTGTAATAGCAACAACAAAGATGAGGACAATAATCTACATGTTAATAGTGATTTTGAAAACCATGTACACTTTAAATATTTACACTGCACAGTCTGCCTATCACCAGTTTTCCATTTTTGGCTCCTAAAGCAAGCTGAGTAATTGATTAGATTCAGTCAAGGTTTGCAATTGGTGTAACAGCCTTTCTTTTATTGTTTCTTCTACCTGATGTGTAAATTTGAAAACCAGCACTGAAAATGTTGACTTTTACAGCTGCATCTGCAAATACGCTTTCTTTAGAAGTGGGGAAAATATCACTTGATATTAAGCAAGAACTTTGAGGCTTGGAATTGTGAAAATCTCATTTGGAATCCAAATGCCATAAAACCACTTTAATAATCACTAAGATGATCAATTATTCAGCACTGTTGTTTTGCAATCAGTCGCACGTAGTCTGTTGGGATGACAGAAGGCAAAGAAGCATGACATGATAGAATTGTGAGTGATAGGCATCGGAAAGAAACATATCAAAAAGAAAAAAGAAAAAAATCAGCCTTAATTAATATTCAAAGAAATCATTTCCAGAAGCATCTTTCATTTTTACAATTTCATTCTTCATTTCTATGTCTCTCTCTTTTACTATTGTTCTCTCTCCCTATCTCTCTTTCTTATTCTTTATATACTTTATGCCTATTTTCTTTTTTGTTCTTCTCTCCCTCTCACTTTTCTCATTCCTATTTCCTCTAGTTCTTCTCCTTGACATCAAGTCTTTTCTTTCTCTGCTTCTTTATTTACCTTCTCTCACTCTGTTTCCGTTTCTCTTTTTCAGTCATCCTTTTTTTCTACCCATCTTTTTCCCCAATTCTTACTTCATTCCCTCCCTTAAAGAATAAAGAGTTTCATCCACACTGAGTGCCACATACAAAAATTCAACATAAAATAATGTAAAATGAACAAACCTAATCAAAATGCAAACGCAATGCATTTTCATATTATGATTTTACTATAAAAATGAAATGCCAATGATTTTACTATGAAAATGCGTTGCAAATTATTTTACTATGAAAATGCATTACCAATGATTTTATTATGAAAATGCATTGCAAATGATTTTACTATGAAAATGCATTGCCAATGATTTTACTATGAAAATGCATTGCCAATGATTTTACTATGAAAATGCATTACCAATGATTTTATTATGAAAATGCATTGCAAATAATTTTACTATGAAAATGCATTACCAATGATTTTATTATGAAAATGCATTGCCAATGATTTTACTATGAAAATGCATTACCAATGATTTTATTATGAAAATGCATTGCAAATAATTTTACTATGAAAATGCATTACCAATGATTTTATTATGAAAATGCATTGCAAATAATTTTACTATGAAAATGCATTGCAAATGATTTTACTATGAAAATGCATTGCAAATAATTTTACTATGAAAATGCATTGCAAATGATTTTACTATGAAAATGCATTGCAAATGATTTTTCTAAGAAAATGCATGACAAATGATTTTACTACGAAAATACATTGCAAATGATTTAATTATGAAATGCATCGCAAATGATTTTCCTATGAAAATACATTGCAAATGATTTTACTATAAAAATCCATTGCAAATGATTTTACTATAAAAATGGATTGCAAATTATTTTATTATGAAAATGCATCGCAAAAGATTTTCCTATGAAAATGCATTGCCAATAATTTTACTATGAAAATGCGTTAGAAATGATTTTATTATAAAAATGCATTGCAAATGATTTTATTATGAAAATACATTGCAAATGATTTTATTTTGAAAAAGCATTGACAATAATTTTACTATGAAAATGCATTGCCAATGATTTTACTATGAAAATGGACTACAAATGATTTTAATATCAAAATGGATTACAAATGATTTAATATGAAAATTCATTGCAAATAATTTTAATATGAAAATGGATTGCAAATGATTTTATTATGAAAAAGTATTTTCTTCCTTTTTTTTCTACTAGTCTGTCTTTCCCAAATTCTTGTTGTTTCTTTTCATTTTTCTTCCAAAGGCTACTTTCCAATCTTTTTCTTATTCTGTTTCTTTCTCCATGATCTTTTGTTTTTCAAAACATCTCCTCCCATCATCTCCTAATGAACAATAAGTCATTGTTTTTTTTAATTTTCTATCAACACAAGTCTACCATTATGGAATTCAGGGTCTCTGTGAAGTGCCAAACAGGAGATGAAAGAACGCAAAAGCATTTCATATGCTAACGAAAATATAAGCTAAGCTATAAATTATAGATGGCAGATGGACTTGACCAAATCTTGAGTGAAATGTCACTTAACTGAATTATCACTGTAACATAAATAACAATTTAATGAATAACAGTCTTATTTTGTTTTCAAAGAATATTTTAATGCCTGACCACCAACAATCCCTTTTTTACTGATTTTCTATGTATTTCTAGAGTAAGATCATTGGCAACACATTTACATTTCATATACAATAAGCAAGTAATATCTACAATGCGTTTACCAATTCTTAACCAATGACAATCGTTTTCTTCCTGATTTTCAATGAATTCCTATAGTAAACTCATTTGCAATGCATTTATATCATATATATAGCTCCATTCTAGCAATAAGTCTTGCATTAATTCCTGACCACTGACAATCCCTTTCTTCCTGATTTGAAAGAAATTTCTATTGTAAGATCATTATCAAGAGAGAGGATAGTTGCAGAGTGTAACACAGAGAGAATGACAGATAGTGAAGTGTTACAAAGAGAAATAGAGAGAAGGATAGATATAGTGAAGTTTCTGAGTATGTAAAAAAGAGAGAGTTGAATAAAAGAGAAGGATAGGAAGAGAAAAGGGTGTTAATGAGTAGAGTAGAAAAAATAAAGAGTTGTAGAGAAAAATAGAAAGAGAGGGGGAAGAGAGAGAGAGAAAGACAGGAGTTACTGAATGATGTAGAGAGGGTTGTATAGAGAGAGGTGAGAAACAGAGAGATAGAGAGGAAAGAGAGAAATAGAGAGTTGTAGAGAGAGAAAGGGTAGTTGCAGAGAGAAGAAGATAGAAGTAGAGAGAGAAACATATGTACAGCCAAAGAGAGATAGAGAGAGGGGGAAGAGTGAAGTTGTGGAGGGCCCTGCACGTTCACATCCTGAAAGGTCAAATGAAGAATCATAGTAAATATCTTAAAAAGTAAATTCATTGGGGAAAGATTTCATTAATAGAAAAGAAATCTTAAAAGAAGTTTTGTTTTTTCCTATGGAGAGAGAGAGAGAGAGAGAGAGAGAAGTAGAGAAGCAGAGAGTGGGAAATTTCAGAGAGTAGAGAGAGAATTAGGGAGAGAGAGAAGTACACAGAGAGAGAAAAGTAAAGTAGTGAGAGAGGGGAGTTGCAGAGAGTAGAGAGAGAATTAGGGAGAAAGAGAAGTACAGAAAGAGAGAAGTAGAGAGAGGGGTGACTTGCAGAGAGTAGAGAGGGTATTAGGGAGAGAGAGAAGTACAGAAAGAGAGAAGTAGAGAGAGGGGAGACTTGCAGAGAGTAGAGAGGGTATTAGGGAGAGAGAGAAGTACAGAAAGAGAGAAGTAGAGAGAGGGGGACTTGCAGAGAGTAGAGAGGGTATTAGGGAGAGTGAGAAGTATAGAAAGAGAGAAATAGAAAGAGGGGTGAGTTTCAGAGAGTAGAGAGAGAAGTACAGAGAGAGAAAGAGAAATAGAATGAATAGAATACAGAGAGGCATACTGTGAAGTACAGAGAGAGAGAAAGGTACAGTGAGATACGTACAGAGAAGTACAGAAAGAAAAAGAAAGAACAAAAGGGAGTGGTAGAGAGAAAGAGATAGAACAAAACATAGAGGGAGAGTGAAAGAGAAAGAGAGAACATGTGACATCTATGAATTTAAACAAAGAGAGATTTAGTTGAATGTTTTTAAAATTTCTTATATTAATTATCCTCTGTTGAAGCCATTCGTGGCTCTCCACAACTTCCTTTCTTTATTTCTCTTCAATAATACTTGCTCATTTATGACCCCAGTGATATTTGAGATTGTATAAACATGAGAAGAGATGGTAAGAAATGCAGATTATGAGGATATGAATGGTAGATAATGGTTTCCCTAAAAGTTGAAGAGGTTAAAATTGTATTGATCAGCGAAGCATCCCCTCGGGAGTCTTTTCAGAACTGACAAATTCATTTGTTCAAACTTGAAAACCAGATTATCTGCATCTTTTGCTACTCTCACTTTCAATGTGACAAGTGAGTGCTTATTTCTCTAAGCCTCCTTTCCTCATTGTCCCCTAAATTACATTTGCATCATTCTGATTGTTAGTAGCAATACTATAAAATAAATAAAAGAAATCATTTAATTCTGATTTATATAGCTTTATCGTTGGTTCCGCCAGATCTAACCTTTATTGCTAGGAACCGCCATGCTATTTATATTGCACTAAACCACCCACATTTCGTCCATATTCCATTAGCAAGGAGTAAGTTCCTCTTGAATAGCTTCTTCCCATGAACCACATCTCTTCAGAACAAACTTCCAAGATAATTTTTCCCTGATTACTACAATCTTAACCTATTGAAGTCTAGAGTTAACCATCATCTTCCCCTCCTATCCATATAAACTACCCCTTAATCTAACCCTCTACCTTGAGTGGCACCCAGGCCTTGTACAAGGTGAAGGTTGCTGCAAAAAAAAAAAAGAATCATTTAAATAAAAACTGCTTTATCATCAGTAGATATTATTTTCAATAGAACGTATTCAAATATAATTTAAACCTTTCCCAAAGTCATCAGTTCCTAGCTGAGCATTTATACTAATGATTCCCATCATGGGGTACATGCACCACCCGGTGGGGATTAGTAATATTTTGGTGGGGCATAGGATGGATGGCATGATGGAGTAATGGATAGCGGCTTGGAGTGAGGAATCAGAGAGCCGAGTTTGAATTCCAGTTAAATCCATTACATTCTTCATTGCTATATTCACAATGTTTTGGCCATTGTATGTTCCAGCCTTCAGATGATTGGAATTTCAAACCGGACCATTTATTTTTTTTCCACTGGGGAATATTTTTTCTAGTTCCACGTGCCATGGCTCTTTCAATTGTCTCAGTTATTTCCCTTTAACTCAGCTCTCCAAGTTTTTGGTTCACCACTGTGTTAAAGACATTGATTAGATCCAGTGACTAGACCCAGAGTTCTGAGTTCAACACCAGGTGACAGCAGTAGTGAACCAAAAACTTGGAGAGTTGATTTGAAGGGAAATAACTTTGACATCCAAAATGTCATGTGGAATGAGTACAATCTACCTCTGTGGATGAAATAAAGGGTTCAGTTTAAAATTCCAATCATCTGAAGAAGACTGAAGCATACAACAGCAGAAACTTTGTGAATATGACAATGAAGATGAGGATAACAGTCTGAATAATGTAAATAATACGAGTAATCATATTAACTCATCTCAGAGATATAGACAGATATTAAAAGCAGTACTAGATTGGCAGTTTAGACTTATAATTTTACAGTTGAAATTATTAGATATAATCATAATCCCTATGCTCACTGTTTCTTCTCTTGCATTTCTCAATTGTGGAGCTCTCTTCGGTCTTTCTTCTTTCCTGTCAACTGTAATCTTCATATATATGTGTTGTAGGATACCTACAGACGATAATGGGTATGTCCCCATTCTCATAAATACAGTAGTAAATACTGTATGTTGGTCTCCAGTTGGAGATTCGTCTCCAGCTGTGCTGATCATACTCTCTGCCTCTGGGCAGAGAGGATCCCCAAACGAGGCTATGTTGAATGGTAGAGTCTCATCTCAGGAAACAATTACCGAATCCCATACATTTCTACAGTTTATGGGGAATTTTTGGTCAAGCCTACAGGCTTGGATACTTCATATTAAATTTGGCCTTGTGCCACATGTGACCACGTGGGGTGGTTGGTAGATATCCTGAAGTTGGAGATTCATTGTGGAATTCACTTGACTCACTTCTAGCAGTTGACTACTTCTTCTACACGCCACTGGTGAATCTTATATATGTTGTTCTTGTCCTAAGTATTATTGTTCATTACCAACCTTTGTTGGATTATTCTATTCAGTAACCTTCCCTAGGTTACAACAATATGAATGCAGTGTCATTCATTATGCTTTCTCTCCTTGAAAACTCTTCATTTATCGTTATCTCTGTTTCTTTCAGACTCAGTAACCCCTTGCATCCTAGTGGCTTTTTATTGATTGGGTTGAAATTATTAAAAAAAAGAAACAAAAAAAAACCTGTCTGATTGTTTTATCAAGAGACAACCAGCAATCTCTTGAATTGTATTAAACCCAAACAGGTGGGTCATGGAAAATATCTTTCCTTTTTTTTCTCTTTTTCTCTCCTTCGTCTCTTTTCACTCTCTCTCTCTCTCTCCCTCTCTCCCCTCTTGTATTTAGGTAAAGAGTAACATTCCCAATACCCCATTCACTTTCATACACCTTAACCCCAGAAAACACTCCATCTGCTGAACCCCATCCCTGTCCTGCCAAAAAGATGATTTCATTATGAGATAAGCCCAGCTACTGAACAGACATTCTACCACAGAAGCAGACAATGCCTTCTGGCCTTTGGCCAAGTTTCCGCCACATTGCTTCATGTTACACAAACTGGAATTGTCAAAAAGTTCTTTCGGGTCTCTCTTTTCTCCTTATCTAATTTACATAAAATGAGATGTTCGTTTTTTTTTGTTTTTTTTTTTCACACTCTCAAGTTCCTGGTTTGCAAAGTGGCAAGCTTAAACATTGGTATAACTAAACCCAAACTGTTTTCAATGTGAATAGCTTTGCTTTTATGAATTTGAAAGCTAATTTTGAGCTAAAAGTAATCCTTTCTTCACAGGTATTACCGTTTAGTCTTAATAGGGGGTACTAATTAAATGCATCATAAAAAAAGTAAGCAAATCGTGAAGTGTTAAATACAAAGTGTTGTGGTCAGAGGCTGGTTGATAGTAGCTATTGACTTCATGAGAAAGCAAGAGAGTACAAGCTACTTTTTTAAAAACTAGGAAAATAAAGAAACAGCTGCAAAATTGAAGATGAGCTTTGTTGATGGAAGGGTCATCAGTCAGTGTTAACTGAAATTAAGCTGTCAGCTGCTATTGAATTAAGTACGAAGGAGAGAAAGAAGGAGGAAAGATGAACAATTTGAGCTTGGTATTTTTTTCTGCAGTGAGGTTCACCCTGTACAAGGCCCGGGAGCCACTCGAGATAGAGGGCTACAGATAATTGTTAAACCTTGACTGGAACAGTTTAAGATTATAGTGATCAGGAAAACATCCTGAGTTCCACAGAGTAGCAGTTTTCAGGAAGAAGTTACTTAAGTGGAACTTATCAATGGAATATGAAGGGGTTTGCTACAATGTGCGTAGCATGGTGGGTCTTAGCTGTGAAGGTTAGAACTTGTGGAACTAAAGAATGTAGTTCGTCTGAGTACTTTTCATGGAAATAGTGATAGAGCAGTGAGATGCTTCTGACATTTCATCTGTGAGTGAAGGGGATGTAGGGTCGAAAATAATTTGTCACCTACACGGACATGGAGACCCTTTTAGACTATTGAAATGGGAAATTGAGTACTGAGCAGCTCCTGCCCAAATATGGCTGTGGTACTCCATTTTAGGCTTTATTTTGCTCTTGTAATAGTAGAAGATAGCACGAGGGGTCAGGTAATTACTAGAGTAGAACAGGGTCACCAGCATCTTAAGCAATAGATCTTATGTCTGAGTTTCACTTGAGGTCTGGCTTGAGTTTATGGTTTAGTAGTTGGTCAAGGCAAGGGAACATCCATTCATTGTATTAGGTTGGTGCAAAAATAATGTCGTTTTCTCACATAGTAACATATGTGAGAAAACGACATTATTTTTGCACCAACCTAATAATTGGTTATTGTTTAGAATCTGATCAAAATAAACAGAGGAAGAACAAAAATGGGTTTCCAAACTGAGAATATGAATTTACGAGATGAAAGCAAATAATATCTCTGGATTGACTTACTGATTCATATTTTACAGTTTATCAACCTTTTACAGATTATTTAAAACCAGAAAATATTTTTAGATTATAAAATTTTGGGGAGATATTATGATTTACTGATTGGTCAGTTAAGTGCCATATGTGATACATGCATGGGCTATCATGTATCTTTTGATACATGACTGATAAGGTAGATTTTTTCCCACGGTAGGTTGCCATATCTTTCTGCTATAGAGTGCTTACCAATCAAGGCTAAAGTCCTGCTATTCAACCCATAGCTTAGGAGAGAATAGAGGGATTCATACCTTTCCCAAGGGTAGTTGTGCATAAGTGAATCTAACAAACTCAACTGGAATTTGAACTCAGTTCTCCGAGTTCCCACTCTGAGCCTATATCCACTACACCACAACACATACTAATTAACCCATTGATGGTGGGGGAGAAAAAGTGGATTTATTCCTTTCCGTCAAGGTTATTTGTGCATAAATCAATATTGAACTCAGCTCTCCAATTGCCACTTCTAAGCTGTTATCCATTACACCATCTGCACACCAAATTTTACAGCAATGGATATTTCCAAGCAGTCACCCATCTAAGTAGTGACCAGGCTCGACATTGCTTAACTTGGATGCTTGTATCAGAACCAATGTTTTATTATGTTATGCCCATAAGCCCAATACCTCTGGAAGAATAGAAATAATATTTTTTAAATCAATTCATCCCAAGCAAGGTAATAATGCCACTAAGATACAAGAGGCTACTGGGAGAGAAAGAGAATAAAACTGAAGGAAGAGGAAGCACAATTCTAAACAGGAAACAAGGGATAAACCTCTACTCCTGTTCAAAAAACCTAGAAGGCATGTAATCACTGAAAGAAATGAAAACAAATAATATCTCTGAAAGAATAAATTGCAAATAATGTCGCTGAAAGAATTGACGGCAGATAATTTCCCTGGAAGAATAGGAACAAAAAATATCACTTGAGGAATAGGTAAGAAAGACTGTATCTGAAAGAATAGTAAATAATACCAAAAAAGTCCACATATCACAACAGTCCCAACCTATGGCGATTTGCGGTGATAACACACTCTCCATTAATCTTGTTTCAACTTGTACCAATTGTTGCATTCATGCAGCACTCGAGTGAGGAATGTGGCATGTGTTAATTTGTAGAGGACTGAGTGAGTTTGAGTGTTGCTGAATTAGGAACACATGCTGTTTATTCCTGATAGAAGTTCTGACTACAAGAATATGGTGGACTCAAGTTGAGTCCAACTGAAGAGGTACAAACAAACAAGACTGATATATATATATATATATATCAACAAATATATGTATTAAACAACAAATTTACACGTGACAAAGACATTAACATTTGTGTTTGCGTGTGAACATAAAGAGTTTTGTATTTTGGTGAATGTTCGTACGTACATGTATGTGTGTTTCATGGTGTTTTCCCTAAGTGGGTGAAAACGCTGATTTCTACAAGAGATCACATTTTTAAATGTATCCGTTGAAAAGAGAACGAAAAAAGAAGTTGCCCAGTATTTATAGTGTAGGGAGAGCGACCCCTAGTGAACAATTAGGGAATTAAGGAGGAGATAACTCTGACAAATTCCTGGTAGTACGACATATTGGATTGTTGTGTATTCGCTCTCTTTTGTTTGTGTTGTGAAAAACTTATTGCTCTTAATTATGGCTTCCAAATATACTGCAATCTCTTCTGATGGTGGTGCTTCAAAGAAAAGGAAAGCCATCACCATGGAACAGAAATTAGACATTGTTAAACATTCTAAACAGGGGTGAACAGTGGGTACTTCCTTGGCATAAGTCATTCAACTGTTGCTTAAAACATATACATATCTGTATAGTTATTGAGTTTCCATTTAAGAGATATACATTTTCTTGTTAAACTATAAGTTGGTGAATTCCTGATAAAAAAAAGAAAAACTCATTTGTTTTTCTTTATTCCCTAGATTAGCTTCTGCTTCTGAGTAATGTAAGAAAGACAAGATCTAATGCTTTGTTATCTTATCCACTAAGTGTCAATGACATCACTGACAATAAATATACAAGTAATTTAAAACAATTTTTATTTCATTACATGAATTATATTTATATCCTCCATGTGTTTTTTTTAGTCATAATTAGATGTCATAGAAATATGTTATGTCCTAAATTATTAGTTTACTACTGTATTAGCCTAGGTGAATGACATAAGTGCTTATTCACAGAAAATAGCAGGTATGTTCCAACTTGCATGATAAATCACTTTACATTGCATCAAAGGAACAGAACTGTTGTAAGTTGAGAACTCTCTGTAATAAATATCCTCAAGATGTAGGTGATCATGTGTCTCCACATCTTCCTGTCCTTCATAGATCTTAATAAATTTTGTCTTTTTGTTACTTCTCCTAAATCTTGTTCTGCCATCCATTGACACAAGCTCACTAAGTAAGTTATACATTGTTTTCGTCTGTCCCTCTTGCCTTCAATCTGCCCTGTGAGTATCAGATTTTCCAAGCCCAATTTCCTCATTATGTTCCCCAGAAATTTCAAATGTCTCTTCCTGATGTTAAGTATAAGTTTTCTTTTTGTTTCCATTTTCTCTTAAATTTCATTGTTGCTCACATTCAGTCCATGGTATCCTCAGCATGTTTCTGTAGGACCACATTTCTGTTGTTTCAAGTCTCTTCTTCAACTTTGAGAAGATTGTCCTGCATCCACTCACATATAGGATGACAGATATCATGTAGCAGTTCAGTACTCTTTTCTTTGTTTCTAATGATATTTTTCTGCTTCTTAATACTCTTCTTAGCTTTTGGAAGGCATCTTTGTCTCTCTTTAGCTTTTCCAATGCACCTTCAGATTTCAGTATCTGTCTATATTTTTGAGATGAGATATTATGTACCCTATTTACATTATTCAGATTATTGTTCTCATGTTTGTCACCATATTTATTACAACATTTCGGCCGTTGTATGCTCCAACCACCTAAAGAAGGCTGGAGCATACAACGGCCGAAACGTAATAAATATGGCGACAAAGATGAGGACAATAGTCCAAATAATGTAAATAGGGCTTCAGATTTCAGTATTTTTCTTTCCATTCTCTGCTAAAACCCTTCCCAGATATTTAAATTGTTGGACTTCTTTGAGTTTGGTATCCCCGATTTGTAATTTTCATGTTGGGCTGTTCCCTTTTGCTAACAACCATATATTCTGTTCTTGCGGTTGGTGTTTAATCCTTTGCTTTTACTTATCTTCATTACCTTCTGTAGAAGTTCTTGTAGTTTCCTTTCCTTATCTGCTATCAACACTATTCTACCTGCATATCTTAAGAATATAGCCAATAATAATAATTCCTGGTAGGATTTCCAATTCTCTAAAAATCACCTCACTGTAAATGTTGAATATGTCTGGTGAGAAGACACATCCTTGTCTTACCTCCCCATTTCTATTTCTGTGAAAATAGTACTTATATCTTGATTTTGCATATACAAAAATATTCATATGAATGTTTTTGAGAAAATTTTGTTGAGTAAGGCTTCCTTGTTATATCAGCTAAAGTTATCCTTCGCCAATATATTAGGGATCACACGTGCTGCAACATTTCGAAGATTTGGCCCCCACAGATCCCAAGTGGAAATTTTTTTTCTCAGTTCCCCAGAAACATTAACTCCAGAGAGAGAACTAGAATGTGAGAGACACAGAGAGGAAGAGAGAGGTAGGTACTGAGAGAAAGAGAAATAACAAAAGGAAGTGAACAAAACATAGAGGGAGAGTGAAAGAGAAAGAGAATCTATGAGATTTGTATGCAGACCCCAGTGTGCAGCATCTTTGGAAAGTGCCTGAAAACTTTACAAAACATTGACCCAAGCCTTGTGCATGAAACTGGGGTAACAGAATTGCATGTGGATGGTTGTGCTAACACAAAGTCAGGAGTCATTGTGACAGAGGGTATTGAGCATACTGGCATTGTTCAAATTTTTCATGACGCACTCTCTCTCTGAAATGGTAACTAAAGCCAATTTAGCATAATTGCAGTATATATATATATATATATATATATATATATATATATATATATGTATATTCAAGTTCATGTACAAGTTCAAACCAGTACTTAATTCATTGCATAAATTCTCCTTACCGATTTATATAGCCAGTTACACTCCTTGATTTTCATTTTTTTTTTCATTTGTTCAAAACATAAGCATCAACATGTGGAGATAGAAACAGTTAAAAAAAACTTTTTGGAAAGCTAAGTTAAACTGATTAAAGTAAAAAAAAGAAAACAAGAAATGATTCTTCTAAGAAAAAAACACAGGAAATCCAATTGCAAGTTTAAATTCTTCTCTGTAAAAATTCATATATTATGAATCTTTCTAACAATTTCATTTTTTACATCTCTATCTATAAAAGGAAGGATGTGTGTGTGTGTGTAATGAATGCATGGCCGCAATTTTTGACGGATTTGTACCAAAATTTACATGCACATTCTCCAAGTTAGTATGAAGGCCAAGACCAACTTTGCATTTGCTAACTCCTATCGATAGTGGAAATAATCGATTTTTTCATGCTTCTACGGCAGTTTTCATGTAGTTCGTGGCCATTTTCTACTGGTCAGAGTGAGAGCCTATAGCTGGCTGGCATGAATAGGCAGGAAGATTCTATTGGCCAGCATAAGAGCCAACAGTTGACTGACCCAAATGTTAACTAGCATGCCAAAATCAAAATCAAAATAGCTGCATTCGTCACAAGTGGGAAAAATTTAAATCTGCATGGCACTTTAGTCCAATTGGCTCATTCACTTGCTTAAACTCAACGTTGATTCTGATTCCGCAGAACTGGGTTGGGTGTGAAAAAGTATGTGTTGTTAACATTCTTTTTTCATTCGGTTTTTCCAGTTACGAGTCCTTTTTTAAAGCTGATTGTTTTGTGTTGATTTTGTCTAGTTTTTCCGTAACAGATTTAATGTTTAGTATAGAGCTTAGAAAAAATTTGCAGTGTGAGATAGGCAAGAAGCAACATCAGCACAGCAAAAGGCACTCCTTTAAAGGCAAGGAAGGGCAAAAATATTTTAAGTCAAGTGATAGCGATTGGTGTATGAGTCGTACGATTTTTGAATCAAGCACGAGCAATGCTAGGCCATGCTGCTAGTACATATATATATATATATATATATATATATATATATATATATTTTACCTATATATATATATATATATATATATATATATATTACCTATATATATATATATATATATATATATATATATATTTTACCTATATATATATATATATATATATATATATATATATATATATATATATTTTACCTATATATATATATATATATATATATATATATATATATATATATATTTTACCTATATATATATATATATATATATATATATATATATATATTTTACCTATATATATATATATATATATATATATATATATATATATATATATATATATATATTTTACCTATATATATATATATATATATATATATATATATATATTACCTATATATATATATATATATATATATATATATATATATCAACTGTCTTTTACCTTTTCCTTCTTTTTTCCTCCTCTCTTTCTCATTCTCTTTCTTTAATGTCCCTCTCTTTCCTGTCTATTTTCCTTCTTTTTCTGACCATCTCTACTGTCTTTTATTTTTTCCTTCTTTATTCCTCCTCTCTGCAATTGGCCTCTCTATCTTTCTTATTCTCTTTCCGTTTTATTCTCTATCTTCGCCATTTTTGCCTGACCATTTCCACTGTCCATTATCTTTTCTTGAACATCTTCTTCCTACTGCCTCCTATCCCTCACCCAACAAAATTTGGCAGTGGTCAAAGCCTGCAAGCTCTTTTGATCAGCAAGGCACACATAATAGCTCACTACACAATTCGCTTAAGTTGGACTTTACTGAATGTAGGCCTAAACACCGAAATGTTTTGGACTCGTTGTCTTTCTTCTCTCTGTTTGTCCACTATCTGTCGGTCTGACTATCAATCAATTTTCTTTTTCCCTTGGGTGATTGTTCACTGTCCGAGTGTGAATGAGATTTCGAGTGACGGTAGTGGGGAGGGAAATGTTGAAGATGAAATAAGGAAAAGAACAAAAGAAAATAGCAATGCGAAGAGGGGCAGATTAGGAGAGAATGAGGTCGAATAGTTGCAGAAATGGGAAGAGAAGAATAAAAGAGAATATGAAGAAGAAAAGAAAAAAGAGAGTAGGAAGAACAGAGGAATAAAAGAATGTAGGAAGAAGAGAACAATGAAATAGTGTAGGAAGAAACGAATAATGAACGAGTATGAAGAAAAAAGAATGAAAGAGAATATGAAGAAGAAAAGAATGAAAGAGTATGAAGAAAAGAATGAAAGAGAATAGGAAGAAGAAAAGAATGAAAGAGTATGGAGAAGAAAAGAATATGAAGAAGAAAACAATGAATGAGTATAAAGAAAAGAATGAAAGAGAACAGGAAGAAGAAAAGAATGAAAGAGAGTATGAAGAAGAAAATAATGAAAGAATGTAGGAAGAAGCAGAGAATGTAAAAGATGAAAGATGAAGTGAATTGAAGAGAGAAGGAAGAAGAAAGGAATGAAAGAGAGATGGAAGATGAGGAGAATGAAAGAGTGACAGAAGAGGAAAAGAATGGAAGAGAGACAGAAGAAGAAACTAATGAAAGAGTAGGAAGAAGAAAAGAACGAGAGACAGCTGGAAACCAAGGAGAATGAAAGCAACACAGAATATGAAGAAAATGAAATAGAGAAAGAAGAAACAAACAAAAAAAGAGAACAATAAAGAATACAATGAATAGATGGAATAAAAGAATAAAGCACAATGAATGAATCAATCCATTATTATTATTATTATTATTATTATTATTATTATTATTATTATTATTATTATTATTATTATTATTATATATTGAGTAAAATAATCAGAAAATGGTGGCCAATATAAGAGACTAAATGACAGCAAGTCTCTTCAGTATTCCCCAGCATTATCCTAGTCCTCAGATAAGGACTGGCATGACTGTCACCTTGATATTCCATATTCCCTCAGTTTCCGACCTCTATTATTTTTATTATTATTATTATTGGATGCCAAATCAAACAAATGTACCCACTAAAAATAATGTTTATACCAATAAGAGTTAATGTCGAATTAAAAAATTCATTTAAAAATAATTGTTTATCTTTCAGGCACGAAAATAAAGCTGGCATCTATTAAATTCAAAAAATTTTAATGAGTGGTGGGCATTCTTTAAGTAGGTAGCTGTGCCCTGCTTTATCATGACGTTCTCTTGTGACCTAATTAATCAAGGTACACTTTAGCTATAGGAGTGGTTTCCCTCATTGAAGAAGGGAATAAAGGTTTGATTCCATTTTGCTTTAGTCAGTCTGTTATGTGCTTAGGTGATCATGTATCTTTCGATACATTACTGACAAGGCAGATTTTTTCCCACACTAGATGGCCATTTCTTTCTGCAGTAGACCAGTTGCCATCCAAGGCTATAGAACCCGGTCTGTTCTGCTATTTATCCATAGCTGGGGGGAGAAGAAGAGGATTCATATCTTTTCCAAGGGTATTAGCATATAAGTGAATGTAATGGATATATTTACACACACACACACACACACACATATATATATATATATATATATATATATATATATATATATATATATATACACTGTCTGCCAAATTATTATCAAGATAACTTTCTTTTCTAATATTTTAAAAACTGTCAAATCAATTCACACAAAATTTTCACACAATGTTGGCGACACTGACCTGCACAATCACTGAAATTTTCATACTGATCTGCACAATTTAAACAAACTGGCGCCATATTTGTTATCAGCGCGGTGTTTTGAGTGTGCCAAATTATTAGAAAGGTTTAGTACAATTCCCAGAATTGAGCAAACAAAAGTTTATTAATGCTGCACATGAATGTTTATGATTAAAAGAAGCTAATAAATAAGATAATCAAACAAATAATAGATACAAACAAAGGCACAGTTTTAAACAAATTAATAGGGAATGTGCTTTCCCTGTTTTGAAATTACTTGAAAAAGTCAATGATCCATAGAATTTGTTAATTGTAGGATGTCAACTGCTGTAATGCCGCAAGATATGTCAAGAATTTCTTCCCACAACTTAGCGTTGCTCCTGAATTGTCGTCCGTTGGCATACATTCTTCGCTTCATGATGCTCCAAAGGTTTTCGATTGAGTTCAAATCCGGAGAATTTGCTGGCCACTTCATTTTTCAAGGTCCATCGAAACCTAACTGTTTCAAATATTCAGTAGTCTTGTGAGCAGCATGTGAGTGAGCATTATCTTGCATAAAAACAATGGCCCTTCTGAAGACAAATCTTTGCCTTTTGAACCATGGTTCAAGATGCTCCTTCATAAACAATATGTATGCATCAGCAGTCATTTTGACGCCATCTGGTACTCTCCATGGGCCCACTAATGTTTTTCCAATAATACCACCCCAGATCATTATGCCTCCACTGCCTTGTTGGTGTCTCAAACGCTGATGGCGATTCTGTCCATTAATTACCCAGCCTTTGCTCCATCTATCTGGCCCATCAAGTGTTGCTCGAGTTTCATCTGTGAACAAAACAATCTTCATATTGTCCTCGGCCCATTTCAATCAATTTTGAATGTGATTTCTTGTCAACGGAAGCTTTGATACAGGTTTGACTGTTGTTGCTATTTCCCTCAGATACCGACACCAAGCACTTTTAGACACAGTAGGATTCCCAATGCGACTGAAAAGCTCTTGACTGGTAAGTCCAGGGTTCTTCGTGGCCTCTCGTTTTAAGTCGTGACATGAGATGATGTGAAATAACCCTCGGCCTGCCTTTATCTGCCCTTTTGCGTACTTGTGTAGGGTCGGCGGTGAACTTTTTCAGTGATGACACCTCCCTATCATTTTAGAAATTTCTAGGGTAGATTTACCTTTTGAGAGTTCTGAGGTGATAGTTTTCTTTTCAGCATCACTTAAACTGCTTTTATGGCCCATTTTTTCACTAAATTCTTACACTTTGTTAATAATTTGGCACACTCAAATCACTGCACTGATAACAAATATGGCACCAGTTTGTTTACATTGTGCAGATCAGTACGAAAATTTCAGTGATTGTGCAGGTCAACATTGCCAACATTGTGTGAAAATTGGTTGGACGGTTTTTGAAATATTAGAAAAATAGTTATCTCGATGATAATTTGGCTTGCAGTGTATATATATATATATATATATATATATATATATATATATATATATTATAATTATTTTCTTTTTTAAAAAATAATTATAATATTATACTCTACAGTTTGCATTGAGGCTTTCATAGCTAGTTGGCGGGAGGAGAGGATTCATACCTTTCCCAAGAGGATTAGCACTTAAGTAAATGTAATGGATTCAACTGGAATTTGAACTCAGCTCTCCAATTCCTCAATCCGAGCCACTATCCATTACTCCACCATGAGATGTGCCTGTATATTGTGACATCATCGGCATAAATGCTTACAAATGATTTGACTATATTCTTAGGTAGATCACTTATGTAAACCAAAAGAGGGTTGGCCCGAGAAGTGACCCCTGAGGGATGCCTGGGCTTCAGAGGACTGGCTGTTAATAACATTTCTTACCTGAACAAGACCAGAGCGTGAAACGATCAAAACATAGTGAATATAGCAATACAGATTAGGACAACAGTTCGAATGATGTACAGGCATGATGGATAAATTGTTGTTATTTTATATTTTTAATTTCACACATGGATCATGTATAGGAGTTCCAATTGAGGTAGGGTTTGAGTTTGAAGCACAATATTCTTTCAAGGCATTATGCCTCCAGGAGGAGATATTCATTCTGACTGGTGGGAGTTTGGCATCCAATCAGCAGTAATGGAATGTAACAAGTTTGTTTTTTCAGGCAATGAATGTAACCAACCATTTTATTTCCTGCCAGAGAAGTTAGTGCTTAATCGGAAGGGAGGTCAGTTGCTAATCTCTGATCATCAAGAGTTTCATAGGTACACCCCTATATCATTGTATCATCAGCATAGATGTTTACAAATGATCTGAGTATATTCTTAGGCAGATCATTTTTTTTAATCATTTCACCCCAAGCAAGGCGACAATGCTACTAGAATGCATAGAGTTACAGAGAAGTTCGTCCCCTTAACATGCGGCATGCAGGCCTACTAGTATGTGGACATACCCTGGTGCTCATGAACCAAACCCTAGCTATGGGTTAAATAGCTCCACTGCCTTGTGGAAATCGGGAGAAGGAAAGGTCAAGGAGTAGACCATACATAAATGCGGAGTGGAACCCCTAAGGTGGATGGGCAGCACTCCTTCCAGCAACTCCTGCAGCTGCACTGGTACCAAACCATATTGGTTTATCCACTCCTTTGGACTCTGTTAGCAAGGCCGAGAGGGGGAATTAGATGTCCGGGCATCCCTAGTTCTCCATACATCCCGTTCAGGCTTGTAGCGTACTGGAGAGGACACTCCATTTTTAAGCGCTACTCCATCGTCTCCCGAGACGAGCGGATACCAAACTGAACCAGAACAGAGTGAGAGAGAAAAGACTGGGTATAGCAGGGTTTGAGGAAAGGATAAAAGATGAACAGGACTGAAGTAGACAAATGATGGTGATTGATGTTGCATTTAAATTTTTGAAGGTTGTAGTTTTTAGGGAAGCAAGTAAATCAAAGGGAGTTGCACCAACACAAAGTGCAGGAGTAGAAATCAAAAAGAGGTTTGGTCTAAAAAGTGACCAGTAGTGGGTGGGGGTCACCTGTGTTGAACGCCAGGGCCTCAGAGAACTGGCTCTGTCTATTATGGAGAGACAGAATGAAACAATTTCATTCTACACCTGTAGATTAAATAAAGGATTCAATTTGTAATTCTGTATGTTAGACGGATTCATATAGACCTGATGAATGCCAGAGAGAACAATGACTGAAAGGTTTGTGATAACAACAACAAAGATCAGGACAACAGTCTTAGGTATATAGTGTAAATAGAGGATAAATTGTTGCCATTTCATATTTTTAATTTCACACATGTGCATTGTTTGTTTTTGATTTGGCTGACAGTACAGTATAGCAAGGTCTGTTGGGCACAGTCTGTGTGTAAAAGAACAACTTGACACAATTCACTCCACATTCTAATGCTGATTACGAAGGTATGGCTGATTGGAAAACTCAATCTGATCATTCTGGTGAGAAAAGAACACCCAAATTTGTTGGTGAGGGCCTCAGACTCAACACAGAGACCTATGTCAATAGGTAGTGCTGCCCTGGGTCAAGAGGGTGGCTGTTGGAAAACCCTATGTCTGACAACATGACTCTGCACCATGTCTCACAAGCAGGAGAACCCAATCATAACTCCGCATCACCCCTTACATCTGGCCACCTAACTCCCAAAACTGCAACTCCCTTCATTATTATATGTAGGGCACAGTTGAGTGAGAGACCAACAAATCTCCATGTAACACGAAAGATAGGAGACTGTCCAGAAGAGATTCTGGAGACTCTGAACTTATCTGGAGGACATGATTGAAGCCAATGGCGATTATATTGAATAAATTTACTCTTTAATATTTCAAGATATTTTTATGTAATTTTGGTAAAATATACCTGTTAAAAGGAGGTGTCAGTATTGTTTTCATTTTTGAGTAATTTAGACGACAATTTATCCATCGCACCCTGTATATCTGTTAAAACGAGGCGTCAGTGTTATTTTCATTTTTGCCTCATTTAGACGACAATTTATTCATCGCACCCTGTATATCTGTTAAAATGAGGCGTTAGTGTTATTTTCCTTTTTGCCTCATTTAGAGGACAATTTATCCATCGCACCCTGTATATCTGTTAAAATGAGGCGTCAGTGTTATTTTCATTTTTGCCTCATTTAGACGACAATTTATCCATTGCACCCTGTATATCTGTTAAAATGAGGCGTCAGTGTTATTTTCATTTTTGCCTCATTTAGAGGACAATTTATCCATCGCACCCTGTATATCTGTTAAAATGAGGCGTTACTGTTGTTTTCATTTTTGCCTCATTTAGAGGACAATTTATCCATCGCACCCTGTATATCTGTTAAAATGAGGCGTTAGTATTATTTTCATTTTTGCCTCATTTAGACGACAATTTATCCATCGCACCCTGTATATCTGTTAAAATGAGGCGTTACTGTTGTTTTCATTTTTGCCTCATTTAGACGACAATTTATCCATCACACACTGTATATCTGTTAAAACGAGGCGTTACTGTTGTTTTCATTTTTGCCTCATTTAGACGACAATTTATCCATCGGACCCTGTATATCTGTTAAAATGAGGCTTTAGTGTTATTTTCCTTTTTGCCTCATTTAGACGACAATTTATCCATCGCAACCTGTATATCTGTTAAAATGAGGCGTAACTGTTTTCATTTTTGCCTCATTTAGACGACAATTTATCCATCGCACCCTGTATATCTGTTAAAATGAGGCGTTAGTGTTATTTTCATTTTTGCCTCATTTAGACGACAATTTATCCATCGCACCCTGTATATCTGTTAAAATGAGGCGTTAGTATTATTTTCATTTTTGCCTCATTTAGACGACAATTTATCCATCGCACCCTTTATATCTGTTAAAACGAGGCATTACTGTTGTTCTCATTTTTCCTCATTTAGACGACAATTTATCTATCGCACCCTATATATCTGTTAAAACGAGGTGTTACTGTTGTTTTCATTTTTGCCTCATTTAGACGACAATTTATCCATCGCACCCTGTATATCTGTTAAAATGAGGCTTTAGTGTTATTTTCCTTTTTGCCTCATTTAGACGACAATTTATCCTATGTTGTAACTGAAATAACAGAAAAGGGACAGGCATTGTCAGGTTATCTTGCCCTAGACCCACCAGTGCTCCTACAACTTTAACGGGTTACTGGACTTGTGACATATTGTTGATGTAGTTTGGTTTTTGTTTTTTTCTGTTTTTAAGATGAGTTGTTTTTTTTTTTACAGTTCTTGTATCTCCAAGAATGCTTGCAGTCGCTAGCAGTGTCAATGACTGTAGTTTCAACCCCATCCTACATGATCCTTCTTATTCTTCTTGTTATTATGATGATGATGATGATGATTGAAATAAGAGGGCCAAAATATTCAGCAGGAAACATGTTTTCTAAGGATTGTTATAAAATCTGAGCACTAAATTTTCACATTTCAGACGCTGCTTTTTTTAATGCACTAGAAATTAAAAAAATTGACAGAAATCTGTATTCTACAGAATCCCAGGAAAGAAGTTCTTCCATTACCATTTTGAAAGAATCATCAGAGCTTTTGGAAACATATTTGTGCATTTCAAGTTAGACAAATATTTTGCATTGAGTAGGAGATAAAAAATGTCAGAATGTAGAAATCTTATCGTTTGTTAGAAATAAAATTAATAATTCTCACTTTTATTTCATTTATTTGTTTAAATAAAATAAATTGAATGAATTCAAATAAAATAATTAATTAATTCCCTGTGTAATCTTTAAAGCTATATCCGAATATTTTCATAGCAACAGTTGCTCATCGGTATATCAAGCTATTTATCTAACTCTCTTCATATCTATCTATCTGCATATCTATCTATCTATCTATCTATCTATCTATCTATATATATATATATATATATATATATATATATATATCTCACTCTCTTAATATCTATTTATCTATCTCATCCTTTTCATATCTATCTGTCTCTATCTCTTCATATCTATCTATCTGCATATCTATCTATCTATATATATATATATATATATATATATATATATATATCACTCTCTTAATATCTATTTATCTATCTCATTCTTTTCATATCTATCTGTCTCTATCTCTTCATATCTATCTATCTGCATATCTATCTATCTATCTATCTATCTATGTATATATATATATATATATATATATATATATATCTCACTCTCTTAATATCTATTTATCTATCTCATTCTTTTCATATCTATCTGTCTTCATATCTGTCTATCTATCTATCTATCTATCTCACTCACTTTCTCTCTCTCTCTCTCTCTCTCTATCTATCTATCTGTCACTCTCTTCATATTTATCTCTCTTAGTTTGTTAATAGCTATCTGTCTATATCACTGTCTTTATATCTAGCTAGTTAACTAGCTGGCTAGCTATCTCAGTGTGTTTACATCAATGTATCTATCTATCTGTATGTCTATTTCACTCTCTATCTATCTATCTATCTATCTATCTATATATATATATATATATATATATATATATATATATATATATATATTATGCACTGCTATATTAGGACATGTACATGCCCACTACAAAACTGTGCATCTTGTTTTAGCATTAAAAAGTAACATTTCATTAGGTAGGAAATTACGACAGTGCATAATAAGTGCATAATAAATATTTATTGCTCTACTTTTGCATTGAGTGCTGTTTTAAATTAATGTTTTGAATGCAGAAATTTTGCTTTTTGTCCTTTTACATTTGTGTGTGTGTGTATATATATATATATATATATATATATATATTTCTCAGTCTCCTCATATCTATCTATATCAGTATCTTTATATCTATCTATCTATTTCAGTCTATTAATATCTATCTCAATCTGTGTGTATCTATCCATCTATCAGTGTTTTCATATCTATCTATCTTACTGTGTTCACATCTTTGCATAGATATTGTCTCTCTGGACATAGGAATCATCATTGTCTGGTGACTGTCAGTTTCATGCTTTCACTTATTGCAGCAAAAATTTGCCTTATGCATAGAAAAGTTGGCTTAATTCGTGAGCAAAAAAAGTTGTTTTATGCACAAAGGTGATTTTATCATGCCAAAAGCAATTTATCCAAGCAGCAAAGTCACATTACCTCATACAGTAAAGTTGCCTTATAAGAAAATCTACCTGATGCAGTCTACAAAATTGCTTTATATCCTGCAGCTCATATCACAGGCAACAAATTTACCTTATCAGCAAAATTACCTTACCCATGCAGCAAAGTTGCCTTTTAAGCAAATTTATCGTATGCAGTCTATAAAGTTAAATTAATGGTTATTTTTTTTTATGGCTTATCAACCTTTTGTGGATGTTTTAAAGCCAAAAAATATTTCAGATTGTAAGAATATTTCATTTTTTGTGCAGAGTGAATATAGTGTTAACATTTATTTGGGAATAACCATGATGTTTCCAAATAAGAGTTCTACTATTTAACCCACAGTTGGGTGGAGAACTGATGGATTTATACCTTTTCCAAGGGTATTTGCACATAAGTGAATAAAGCAAACTCTGCTGGAAATCAAACTTGGCTCTCTGATTTGTCATTCTGGGCCTCTATTTGTTGTGTTTGGAGATACAAGGGGGTGCTGAAAAATTCTTGACTTGACTAAGATGAACTTCCCCAAGATACGTACTCTTTCAGTCTGTTGGTACTACTGTGTAATTTGGCACGGTACTCAAGCATTCTTCTGGATGGTATCCTTGCTCTTCCCAAAGGACCGACTGACCAATCATTGGTGAAGATTTTGTAAATCGAATGGCCGACCACTGGTCACAAGTGCCAACAATTAGCCTCACCTGAGTAAGCGAATAACATGATTTTTCTGCTTCAATGAACAGGGCAACTTGTATTGGCAAAGAAGGAGACAGAAACAGGAAAGAGAGCAAGAGAGAGAGATAAAGGGAGAATTTACTGTGGTTTTCATTTTAATTTACTTATTTTTTTTATTAGATGAAGCATTGTCAAGCATTCTTCAATTTTCACTAGGATTTCTTTCATCTTTATTTCAATTGCTTTATTTCCACTAGTAGTATTAGTAGTAGTAATATTATCTGCAATTTTGATTATATGAAGCATTGTCAAGCATTCTCCATTGATTAGATGAAGCATTGTCAAGCATTTTGAAGTTCATCCTGGCTTATTAAATAAAGGATACTGAGTGACAACATGCATTATTTAGCAAGTAAGTATAGGTGGCTTTTATACTGAGTCTTAAGTGGGACCCACATTGTATACAAAAACATGAAAACAAATAAAAAAATATACAGCTATGTATATAAAGAATATTTGTACACAAATATGTGTCACTGTTTCCACATTTTAAACTTATTCCGATTCTTATAATGATTCTCGGACTTTGAAGATGGAAGCCAGAGTATGAATGTTTATACCATTATTGAAGGATTGAATGATCTTTTTCCTCTCACCATTGCTCATTTGGGAAGACAGTGCGACTGATCAATTTTTGTGATTTGTTTGTAGGTCTTGAAGATTGAGAGCTACATTTTTTTAGAGCTCTCATGAGATAAAAATTATTACCTATGGGATTTTAAGTGTTTGATATTCTTTAATTAATAATATATAAAACTATATATATATTTGAATTTGGCATGCCAATTTGACTTCCCACAAAGAAAAACATTATCATATACAAACATGTACTCTGTTTATTTCATGAACTAAAAAGTGTTTTTTTGATTTTGTAAGTGTTTCAATTTTTACTGCTCAGATGGTTAATAAAATCAATCGGATTTTCTTAAATGTTATTTAATTTCAAGCATATTTTTAGATATTTCACTTAACATTTGTACTGTTATTAATTGTCAGATTTGAGAAGAATTAGTAAAGATTTCTTTTCATTTCTGTTTTTTTTCAAATCATATGTCAAATGCTCCATTTAAAATAAGTCACACATACAAATTTTACATTTTCTATAATTTTTTTTTCTTTTCTTGTTTTATTTTTGGCTTCGTTTTTCAATATTTTCTTTGTGCAAAGAGCTAATGGGATAACGTAGATTGGTAAATCGGTTCTGGGAGTGACATAAACGTCTGCGGTGATGATGTCAGGTTTCAAGATGAAAACTCCTTCCTTAAAAGAAGATTAATTTTCAAAAGACAATATATCAAAGAGAAACAGTAAAATATGATTGTTGTTTTACTGAATTTAATCTCCTGTAACTTGCATTCTTTCGATGGTATTTATTTAAAAAAAAAAAAAAAACCCTTTTAAAGGCGGCTGTTGGTATTTTGAAACATGTCAAACAACGTCAAAGCTGATTATTATTTTATGTTATATATTCATGGATTGAAATATACATATAAAAATACATGTTAATATTGACATGAATGCATACATCTATTATATAATATATAAGTAAATTCAGGGAAAAGAATTGATATAATTTATTCATATTTAACTGTGAAAGGTGCATATCCAAGATTTTAGAATATCTATGATCTGATGATGAACCTCACTTTCATATTGTGAAGGGTGCATAGCCAAGCATTAAGAACATGTGTGCTCTGACAATGAGACTCAGGTTCATATTTAGAATTGGAAAAATTTGTGTTCAAAAGTACTATTCGGGTTTTGTTTGATCAGGAAATTCTTTGTGGCCGAGATATTAAGGCATATCAAATCTAACGAAGGCTTTCCTTTGGGGACACAGGTTAGAATCTTGCCAGAGGGCAAAAATTTTCTAACAAGATTTATCGAATGTTCAGGCTGGTAAATGGAAATAAGTAAATAAATATACTATTTAATAAATAAATAAATAAAGCATCTACTCAAATATGGGTATCTATTAAAAATAACAGTTAAGCAATAAATAAAAATATATGAAATGATAAAAAAATGTGGACAGATATATAAAAAGCAAGGGATGATATATGCATATGTATAGGTGCATCTATATATATATATATATATATATATATATATATATATATATATATATATATATATATATGATATGTCCTGGAAAGGGATATATTTGAACGAAGTAGCTAAGTGGTTTTGGCTACTATAACCAAGTAGAATACGGTAGCAGTAATCGACTGGTACACGTCATAGTCGCAGGTAAGAAGTGTAGATCAATGGCGTAGTCCAATGGGCATCGTTATAGACTTAGCTCTCAAACTAAGGGTCCTGACTCTGTCGTACCTACATGTCCATCGGTATTTATGACGGACATCAGCCAATCATATTCCAGTGAGGGGGAACACAGGTGTATGCATATTCCATTATATCAATATATATATATATATATATATATATATATATATATATATATATATACACACACATTATTATCTGTCTGTTTATTATATCATTATCTGTTTATTATAAACAGAGCATTTGCTTAATTATTTGTATGAATAAAAAGAATGTATAAACATAAAAAATGTCTAAAAATAATTGTCCGACTTTGTTCATTTCATAATGTGCGATGTCATTCGTTTACATTTGGATATGCATCGAGCAGATATGAATGTATGAGTGAAAATCATGAAGAATTGTAGTTTAAAAACAGTAAAATTGCTAACCAAAACGCTCCTCTATGGGTCAATTGGAAAAACACGTCAGGCTATATGACAGTTCCATATAGGATATAGGTTCAATTTCTGTAGGGGGATGCATATTTTCTATGAGAATTTCTAAGACATTCAGGCCAGCAAATGTCATTAATACTGTTTATTATAAACAGAGAATTTACTGAAATAGTTGTATCTATGAAGAGAGCATATAAACATAAAAAATGTCTCATATATATATATATATATATATATATATATATACAATGGATAGATAGATAAATAGATAATTTTAGTGGTCAACATATATATATATATATATATATATATATATATATATATATAAGTATATATATATATATATATATATATATATATAAGTATATATATATATATATATATATATATATATATATATATATATATATATATATATATATATATATATATAATGGATAGATAGATAAATAGATAATTTTAGTGGTCAATATATATATATATCTATATATATCTATCTATATAATACATAAATTCCCAAGAGGATAGAATCCAGGTAGAACTCAATGTCCAGGACAGAGTAAGAATATTATATAAAAATCTCAAACACTAATATTCCATGGTTATAATTTATTACACTGGAATCGTAATCATAATCCAATTCATCAGACCTACAAATTCAAAAAGAAATTGAAAAATATAACTCTAAGTATGAAAAACAAAATTTTAGTGAGAGTTTATGTGTGGGTGTCTCCCACACATACACTCTCACTAAAATTTAAAAAATTTTCTTATACACACATAGTTATATTTTCCAATTTCTTTTTGAATTTGTAGGTCTGATGTGATTACAATTCCAATGTAATAAATTATAACCATGGAATATTAGTGTTTGAGCCTTTTTGTATTATATATATATATATATATATATATATATATATATATATATATATATATATATATATATATATATACAGGGTATGATGGATGAATTGTCATCTAAATAATGCTAAAATGAAAATAACACTGACATCTAACTTTAGTTTATATATTTACTAAAAATGACACAAAAATGTCTTGAAATACTAAACAGTAAATTTATTCAATAAAATCACCAACTTCAGGAACTCCTGCAAATCTTTTGGATGGTCTCCTTGTTTAAGTTTGTGAATACTGCCATAATCCTTGCCTTCAGTTCATCTTTGGTGTTGCAAGGAGTTTTGCTGGTCTCTCGCCCAACTGTGCCCCAAACATAATAATCAAAGGGGTTGCAATCTGGGGAGTTAGATAACCAGATATAATGGGTGACATAGTCGTAGAAATTGTCTGAGAGTCATGATTTGTTTCTCCTGCTTGTGTAGCATGGTGCAAAATCCTGTTGCCAGACATAAGGCCTTCCAGCAGTCATCCTCTTGATCCAGGGCAGCACTACCTTCTCAAGGCACTTGAGGCTCGTGTTGAGTTTGAGGCCCTTTATGAAAATGAATGGAGGCATAACATTGCTATTACTAGTTATCACTTCAGACACCAACATAATCACCATTAGACTCATCCAACACTTTCCTGAATCCTTTGCACTGTCATCAGATTGACACCCACACGCTCTGAAATGTTTTATTGAAGCTTCCGTAATAAATGCCAAGCAGTACAGCAGGCTGTTTCCAAATTCTCTGGTGTAATGAATTGCATCATGGTGCTCTTTTTCTCACATATGGTGCCCAACTGACCCTATTATACTGTGCAGTCAGCAATATTAAAAACAAACAATGTGCATGTGTGAAATTAAAAATATAAAATGGCAAAAGTTTGCCTATTACATCCTGTGTATATATATATATACATATATTTATCCCATAAATATAGCACACGTTAAGAGTATATTTCTTCATAAACAAGAAGCTATATTGTTTGTCCAATGAGTTGTGAAACCACATATCTATATTTACACATATACGTAGGTATGTGTGTATTTATTAATATATATTCCTTAGCTCTGTCTAACGACATTGAGCACTATTATGTCTACTCCTAATGGAAAAATTTTGTAATCATTTATTTGCATACCTGTGTATGCACACCTGCATATGCTTATATCGTTGCTAATATCTAGTTATTCCATTTACCTAACTCTATACCTATACATATATATATATATATGCACGTGTGTGTGTGTATATATATATATATATATATATATATATATATTATATATATATATATATATATATATATATATATATATATATATATATATATATATTTACATATACATACAGACCATATATTATTAAATATAACAGAAAACAAATGTCTATTATGTTTTATCATGAGCCTTTTCAAGCTTCATATAATGGCTTTAGTTTCCGGAGAATATAAAGACAAAAACTGTCCAAAATGTGGATATTTCCTTATTATTTTGTTCATCAATTTAAGCTTTCAGTTCACATGAGCCATCATCAGAGTGGTTATTAGCATTTTACACCAGAGATGTCCGGCAACAAAGATGACATCCAGTTTTGTTTACATAGATCTTTGCTATGTGACGATAATGGAATAGTAAATGCAGGTTGTAAATTCATAATATGAATAATCGCGCTGGCTGTTACCATGGAAATTTTGATTTCAATAATGAATCTGCTATTAAAACACATAAATTTCAAAAATAAGTTATTCCCAAAAAAATTTCGCTTGAAGATGGAACAGAGCTTACTTTAATTTAATTTAATTCAAATAATTATATTGAAGTTTTTGGCTCTTGTTTTGAAACATGAGAGCTCTTATGTAGCGTATTGGAATCATATTTTCAAATAAATAATTATATTTATGTTCTACTTTTTTATCGAGCACTATTTTTTAAAAATAATAACAAAAATACAAAAGAACTTTGGATTATTTACCTAACCAGTTCTTTCCTATTTTCTATATATTTTCACATATATATATATATATATATATATATATATATATATATATATATATATTTTTTTTTTTTCTGTAGTTCACTGCTACCAGCAAGCAGAAATATTTCTTCTCCTGATGATGGCCATTTTGGCTGAAACTAGTCGTGGAATCTAAATGAAATAATAATAATAAAAATGAAAGAATATTAATCTACAAACTAATGTGTCAGAAGAATTTAAATTTTTAATATTTTTTATTGTTCAATATATATATATATATATATATATATATATATATATTACATTTCAAACTAGTCACAACACATGACATTACATCTAGACATATGATTCTATTGTTAATATTTCATTCTCTCACCTGGTATGACATCATAGAAGCACATCATGAATTTATGACCTGCATCTGCTATTCCGTTATCGTTGCATAGCAATCTTCTATGTCAACATAACAGAATATCATCTTTGATGGTGAATATTTTTGTTCAAATGTCCGTATAGCCACTCTGAAGATGGATCACATGAGCTGAAAGTTTAAATCAAGGAACAGCATAATAAAAAAAGTTTAAATCAAGGAACAGCATAATAAAAAAAGTTTAAATCAAGGAACAGCATAATAAAAAAAGTTTAAATCAAGGATCAGCATAATAAAAAAATATCCAAATGCTGGACAATTATTTCACCCGAAATTAAAGCAACCATGTGAAGCTTAGAATGCCTCATGACCAAACATAATAGACATTCATTGTCTGTTATATTTAACAATATATATTTATATATATATATATATATATATATATATATATATATATATGTATGCTGTCATGCCTTGAGATATAAGCATATCAACATTATGAGATTTTGAGATATGAAGATGGTTCAAGTTACCCGAATGATTAGATCAAGGAAAAGTTTAATAAAAAAATATCCAAATTTTGTATTAAATTAAAGTAACTATATGGAGTTTAGAACGGCTCATGATCAACATAATTGACTTTCATTGTTTGATTTATTTAACAATATATGTTGAAATATATATATATATATATATATTTATAATAGTAAATTTAAAAATAAGTTACTCCATAATTAGATTGAGGATAAAATGTAACTAATGTCTTTAATTTAATTTAATTACAAAATTAAATTAAAAAATTTTAGCTTCCATTTTTGAAACATGGTTAGAACTGTGTAGCAAAAAAACATATTTTAAATCAGTTAATTTATTTTATATATATATATATATATATATATATATATATATATATGTATATATATATATATATATATATATACATGGTAGTGGTAATATATCTGTTGGTATATAATCTGAGTTGATCCAAATAATATAAAATATTAAAACTGATCCACAAAAAGAGCTCATGTATTTATTATGACAGAGCATATATATTACATAGTCAAAGATCTAAAATTATCTTGTGTGGGTATAGCCCATTCCAGCCACACCAGTCTTCTTCAACCCTAGACTGAATTTGTCTCAGAATCAGGGATTTAGAATTTTTTGTATATATATATATATATATATATATATATATATATATATATATAATTGAGAAATCCAAAATTATTAAGTTGGTGCAAAAATAATGTCGGTTTTTGACGTTAAAAATATGTCAAAAAAACATTATTTTTGCACCAACCTAATACTTTATGAGTATAGACTATTTCTACTAACGTCAATGTGTTAGCCTTGTTCAACTAAAGTTCTATATATATATATATATATTATGTGCCAGTTCACTTGATGATCATCATTCGTAGGTCTTAGTAAGATTTGTATTTTAACCATTATTCCCAACTCTGTTCTGACATCAATTTACACCAGTTCATTAGGTAGGTTATACTCTATCCCTTTTCGCTTCAATATGTCCTGGGAGTATCAAATTCTCTTTCCTCGTTATATGACCAAGAAATTGCATTTCTAAATATAAGTGTCTTTCTTGTTTCCATTTCTTTTAAAACTTCCTTGTTTCTTACATGTATGAGTGAACATGTGAGTATAGCACATGGTTTGGTGAACTGTTGCTCTCCTGGGTAGTGTCTTGTACTCACCGCATCCTACAACTGACAGAACAAAAGGGAGGCAGAAAGGGGGTGTATGTTCTTTCATTTTATAGTTCTAAATAGAATACCCCCTTGGAATTGTTCTTTTCCTTTTGTTAGTGCTTATCAGTTACTTTATATACGCATTCTATAGTGAATGCCACATCAGCTTATAGCATGTACTTAGTTGATTATGCAATTCTTGACATGTATACATGTTTCACAATGTGATTCAGGAAATATAAAGTGTACCTAATTTATTGTGTCCTCTTTTTTGGACTATTATTTCACTCAAATTTCACACCAGACCAAAGAAACCAGGTGCATCACAATGTCGACCTGGGGTCACCCTTGCCAACTGAAAGATATATGTGCATTCAGTTTGAAGGTAGAGAAATAATTTATGATATATTTAGTTACAAAAACAACTGCCACAGGAGTCTCAGGGCAGTCTCTCACACACTGCCAGCAGAATGTAAGGTCCACATATTAGATCAGGGCTCTACAGTGCCATAGACTGGCTGAGAGTCACTGACAAATTTCTGGCATGAAAAAATATTAAGTAATGAAGATTTAATTGGTATCTTTAGTCAGTACTTGTTAGTTGCTTTATATATGTATTTCATGGGGAAAACCACATCAGCATGTGATATGTACTTAGTTGGTCGTATGATTCTCGACATGTATGCGCATTTGATCATGTGATTTTCAAAATGTACCTAATTTAATATGCATCTTCTGTTAGGCATACTAGAGACATACTATTTGATTTTACCAACTATGACCCACTTTGGTTAAGTCAGTAAGGCTAAATGTATTCACTGTTCAAAGAATTAGCTCAAAGTTAATACCTATGGCTATCTAGCAATCTACCTACCTTTGTTCATACCTGTCGGTACATCTCACATTTTGTCTATCGATTTATATATTTATTTACAGTTATTCACTGAGCTATTTATACTTCTAGCAAGCCTATCTGCCTGTCTTGCTATCCATGTATAATGCTATGTTGTCGTCAGTCATGCATAAGAATATCTTTCATTGACTGCCAAGTCTTTTAAGGCAATTACATAAAGATTTATGTTTTTTTTCTTGTTTTTTTTTTTGGTGTGTGTGTGGGGGGGGGGGGGCTTTTTTTGTACTTCACATTTCTTTTTGTTACATTTCAAGTCTTCTACGCAGAGGTTATCTCAATTTGATTCCGGCCTCCACCACTCTGCCACCCAAACCCCATCCCAGTCTACACCCCCACACCCCTCCCTGAATCTCTCTCAAGTAAAATATCCTGGCTGCCCCGACTCCTCCACTGTGTTCTCTACATTATCGACCATTTTGCCGTTATTGATTGCACTAATTATTGTTCTATACCATTTTTATCTGTTTTTTTTGTTTTTTTATTAAGCTTACTCTTGCTTCTACTTCTTCGCATTTCTCCGTGAGATAAGTATATTTTATATCTACTGATCACTGTCTGCGTGCATTGATCTCTTTATCTATCTTTGCTTGCTCTTATCTATATATCTCTCTTCATACATACCTCGCCATCAGTACATTCACATCTATTAAGTTATGATTTTGTCACCAGATGGCATTAGGAGCGTTTAGTTTAATTAACTTCATTTAAAAAGATCACTTTTGGCTTTGTCATGACAGTTATCCTAGGCTAGTTCAGTACTCTTTTCTTTATTTCTAATGACATTTTCCTATCTCTTAATACTTTGCTTAGTTTATGAAAGTCAAGAGAAGATTGTTCAGCATTCACTGCCATATAAGAGATTAGATATTACATAGCAGTTCAGCACTCTTTTCTTTGTTTCTAATGGCATTTTCCTATCTCTTAATACTTTGCTTAGTTTATGAAAGGGATGAGGAGATTATCCAGCATTCACACCCATATAGGATATTAGATACTACATAGCAGTTTAGCACTCTTTTCTTTGTTTGTAATGAGATTTTCCTATCTCTTAATACTTTGTTTAGTTTTTGAAAGTCATGTGAAGATTATCCAGCATCCACTGATATGCAGGAATTTAGATATTATGGCTTAATCCAGCACTCTTTTCTTTATTTCTAACATTTTCCTATCACTTAATACTTATTTTTAGTTTGTGAAAGCTATCTTTTGCTTTTTCTATATTCCACCACGAGGAAAGTTGGCTCTCTGTGCTGCGGCAGGAAATTTTTCTCCCCTGAATCGATACTTCAAATAAACAAAATGACCATTCGCCCTTGCATGGAGTATTGCTGCCATATATGGTCTGGGGCACCTTCTGTTTACCTCGGAGTTCTTGACAAGATCCAGAGACGGATATGTAATCTGATTGGCCCTGATCTGACGTCTCGCCTGCAGCCACTATCTCACAGACGTGCCGTCGCCTCTCTCTGTCTCTTCTACAAATACTTTCATGGCAATTGCTCCGATGAGCTGCTTTCCCTGGTCCCCAGTCTCCATGAATACAAGCACCTTACGAGGCTGGCATACCGCTCTCACCCTTACACTGTAGAAACTTTAAAATGTAGCTGTCTCTTCTACTCCAATAGCTTCATACATCACACCTCTCGCCTGTGGAACACCCTTCCCAATTACTGTTTCCCTGATAGCTATAATCTCCAACTGTTCAAATGTAATGTCAATCGACATCTCCAGTTACGATCTACACACTATCCTTCTCTTCATCCGTTCTTCTATCACTCCTATCTGCTCTTCCTACAAATTTTCTGCAACCCCCCTGCATCCTAGTGGCTTCATGCCTTGCTCGGGGCACTAAGCTTAAAAAAAAAAAATTGTCATACTTTCTCTTTTTCTGTTTTTTTTCTTTCTCCACAGGGATTTGATTGAGACACTGCCCCTAGTTTGTGAATCATGATTCTTGGAATTCATCTATCCTTAGATGCATTTTATTTTTCTTATTAGTTACTAACAATTCTCCCTCTTTTGAAGATTAGCTAGTCGAAAATCTGACAAAAATAAAGATTTTTGTGAATTAAGATTTAGGCTATTCCATACACCTCAATTTCCTTATCAACGCGGCCACCCACCACCATATAGATTAATTAGTTCACAGGCCAGCACTTACAGAGAGGTTTTATATTAATGTGAAGGAGACAATCAGCATTATAAGGAGACAGTCAGCATTTATTGACTTAGCAGCCATTGCTACTGTTTCTCATATTCAGTAACTGTTATTGATCTTTCCAGCATTGATAGAAGTTTCCTTCCTAACTTTTTGTTTGAAGTAGGCTGGAAGTTTTGGTTAAGTTATTATTTCCTTTTCAAGTTACATACCATTTTGTTTTTATTTCTTTAATATTTTAGTATTATTTTCATATATAATCATATTTTAATTAATAATAATTCTATATATTTTATTCTGCGGTCACAAGGGAGCAATTTCGTCAAATTTTGTGTTACTTTAATAGATCCAGTCATTGAGACGTAAGATGGAGTACGGTTTTATTAGGTTGGTGCAAAAATAATGACGTAATAATGTCGTTTTTTGACGTTAAAAAATACGTCAAAAAACGACATTATTACGTCATTATTTTTGCACCAAACTAATAGAAAAATATTTTTTTAAAAATGCACCATATATAACAGATATATTGTAAGTAATTTTCTGTAAGACAAACATCCAAATACTACTCCACAGAAAGATAATAGGTAAATATAGAGGTGCATGTCTTGTGTCTGTCAACTCTGTGTGAGAAGGTTTTACCAGTTTTAAGCATTTCACCCCAAGCAAGGCAGGAGTCCCACTAGCACATAAAGGCTTACAGAGAATGAAAGCAAGTGTAAAGAGGGGTGTTTGAGGAAAGGATAAAGAGAAAGATGAGGACCAAGATCAAGGCATCAGAAAATGTCAATTGACATTACATTTGAATACTTAATGATTATAGTTATCAGGGAAGTAAGTAAGAGGAAGGGAGTTCTACTGTCGGGAAGTGTGAGAGAAGAAACTTTTGGAGTAAAAGCGGCAATTACATTTAACTGTTTCGACAGTAAAAGAGTGGGACTGAGATGCCAACCTAGTAGCATGCTTAAATTCATGCAGTTGGGGTACCAGTGAAATTAGCTTGTCAGAGCAGTTGCCATGAAAATATTTGTAGAAAAGTCAGAGGGAAACGACAGCATGTCTGTGAGAAAGTGACTGTAGATAAGATGCCAGATCAGGACCTATCACATTGCATATCCGTCTCTGGATTTTGTGGAGAACCTCGTAGATGAACAGCGCGGGAACCAGACCATATATGGCAACAGTATTCCATGCAAGTATGAATGGTAGATTTGTATATTTGAAGGATGGACTCAGGCAAGAAAAACATTGTCTTTACACAGAGAAACAACTTTCCTTGTGGTAAATGATCGTTGATAAATTTAAAAGATTGAATAATAAAAGCAAATTATCAATACAAATAAGATAAAATGTTGTGTATATATCTATATTTCATGTATATGTCAATTATTTATTATTCTTTACTTAAGGGAAGTTGAGATGCCAGGTTAGGACATATAACATTGCATATCCATCTTAGGCTTTTGTCAAGGACCTCGAGATGGGCAGCGAGGATACAAGACCATATATGGCAACAGTATTCAATGCAAGGACGAATGGTAGAATTTTTAGAATTTGAACACACTACTAGATTGTTGGCAAGGTTTTATCATTTTACAATTGAACTGGCTAGATGTAACCATAAGTTCTATGCTAACAGTTTCTTCAACCACACTTCTCGCTTGTAGAAGTCTCATCCAGTTTTTTGCTTCCCAGTCAACTTTGATCGTCAAAAACATAAATGCAGTATCAATTATTAATCTTCCATCTTCTTAATTCTTGTTCTTTTATTGTTCTCTCTCCTTAATATTGTTTTTTTTTTCACATATTCTCTAACACTCAGTGAATCCTTACAGCTTAGTGGCTTTAATGCCTTTCTGGGGGGTGAAATGATTCAAAAGAGAAAATGTAATTTTTATATCCTCTGCAATTATTTTTTTTGTCTCTAATGTTTTCATTCTTCCCCAAAATGTTTTTACTTCTTAATTTTTTTCCTTTTCATTCTTTTCTTCGTTCAACCCGATCATTTTTCTTTCACTTTCATACATTTTTCATTTTTATTCTGATCATTATCTTTCTTTTTGTTCATTTTTCTTTCCTTCATTTTACATTACAATTTTTTGTTTTCCTTCTCCTTGCTTTGTTTACTTCTTTCTTTATTTCTTCTATTTTCTTTGTTTCTTTCTTTTATTTCTCTTCACTTTTTCTTCCCACATTTCTTTTACCTCTTTCTTTCAAATTCTTTTTCTTTCAAATATTTTTTCTCTTTTTACTTCTTCTTCTTCAAAAAATTGTTAGTCGAAATTTGTTTTCTTGTCGCTCCTTCCTTTCGGCTTTCTTTTTCATTTTTCCTTCAACCTATTTTATGTTCTTTCATCTTATCCTTATTCTTCTTTGTCTAATATTTCATTCCTTCTTACTAAATCCTTCTTTCTTGTTTTATTCATAAATTCTTTTTCTTCTTCTTCTTTGTTTTATTGTCTCTCTATTTATCTTCTTTCTTCCTTCCTTCCTTCTAGTATTATTTTCCGTATTTTTTCACACATTTTCTATTTTTTCATTCTTCCTCTTTCATTCTTTCTTATTGACTCTATTTTTCATTCTTCTTAAAAAAAAAAAACTTGTGATCCCAACACCTATTGTTTTAGTCTCTTTTTTCTTTTCTCTTTGTTTGTTTGTTTCTTTCTTTCATTTTTCTTTTTTCTTTTCTTTCTTTCATTTTTCTTTTTTCTTTTCTTTCTTTCTTTCTTTCTTTCTTCTTGAGTTATTTTTTGCTAATTTTCCTTCTACCCGTTTTCTATTCTTTTCTCCATTTCCTCTTTCATCTTTCTTTTATTTTTATTTTTCTACTTTCTCTTTCTCCCTTCCTTAATTTCCTTTCTTCTTTTCATCACTTCATTTGACTTTCTCTCCCTTTTCCCTCCCTAATGCATTCCATCAGTTCTTTCCTTCTATTTCTACTTCTTCCACTTTTTTGTGCATCTTACCATCTTCTGTATTCTACTTGATGCTTGGCATCACCAATTTCCAAAGAGTCTCTCCAGCTGAACAACTGCCAGAGAGCTCTCCAGTTTTTCGAGAAGAAATAAAAATGAACAGACAAGAAGAAATTGTGAACAAAAAAAAAAGAATTTCATCTTCGACATAACAATATACACACATTGAAATGCAAGAGAAAAAAATCTAAAAATGCCTGTTGTATCTTTTGACTTGGATCTTAACACATATTCTTTGTTGGTTGCCATTTCTTTAAAAGCAGCAACAGGAACAGTTACTATCTATTTATCTTAATTTGTATCTATCTATCTAACTGTCTACCTAAGTCTGTTCATATCTATTTATCTATATATCTATCTATCTACTATCTATCTATTTATCTAAGTCTGTTCATATGTATGTATGTATGTATGTATCTATCTATCTATCAATCTCAGTCTGTTCCTATCTATTTCAATCCATATCTATTAATCCCAATGTATTCATATCTATCTATCTGTCTATCAATCTCTCTGTCTATCAATCTATTTATCTGTTTCAGTCTGCTTATATCTGTCTGTCTCAATCTGATAATATCTGTCTATCTTAGTCTGTTCATATCTATCTATCTATCTATCTATCTATCTATCTATCTATCTATCTGTCTCAGTCTGTTCATATCTAGTCTGTTCATATCTATCTATCTATCTATCTATCTATCTATCAATCTATCTATCTATCTATCTATCTATCTATCTATCTATCTTTCTATCTATCTATCTGTCTGTCTCAGTCTGTTCATATCTAGCTATCTATCTGTCTCAGACTGTTCATATCTATCTATCTATCTATCTATCTATCTTTCTGGTACCCCATAAATGAAATTTAGTAATTTAGAGATCTAAAATGTGTTCTTTTCAGATGGGAAGAACACTTTTTATGAGAATAGAAACAACAAAGAAACTACTCCTAAAAATCCTTTTCTGCCTTCCATCAGCATGGCTGATGCTAACCTCCATCAGAGCAATTCTTTGTTTCTTCTTAGGCTCATGTGTTCCATTCACAGGAAGTGGAGTAATTATATTCTATCAATTGCAAGATCCACAACTAGGATATTTGTTTCTCTGTGTTGTGGCAGACAATTTTGGCAGACCATTCATTTGTGCATTGAATATTGCTGTGGCATTTGGTCTGGTCTCATGCTCCTGCCAAATATCATGAGATTATTGACAAAATCCAAAGATGGGTCTATAATGTAATTGATTCTGACCTGCCATCTCAACTTCAGTCAGTTTCTCACCTGTATGAGGTATCTTCCCTTTGTTTTTTCTACAAATATTTTCATGGCAATTGTTCTGATGAACTTTCCTCCTTGTTGCCTCAATTGTATGAATTTAAGCAAGCTACTAGATTGGCAACTAGGTCTTATTAAATTTAATAGGGTGGTATGAAAATTCATTGACAACTTCCATAGGCAAGTCCCCTATGCTGATAGTAAATTCTGGTATTTCTGTAATAATTTAATACAACAAACGGAACACAACAGCTGAAAGAAAAAATGACAAACATGGATTGTTCTCAAAGAGAATCTTTATACAGATATATATATATATACTTGTCACTAATTTGTCCCATGTAAAGAAACTATTAAATAGGTATACAACAAGCAGTGTGAAAGAGACAAAAAGTGAGATGTCCTTATTTGTAATATTTCCCAAAGGGAAACTAGCAAGCCCATGGTGAGACCATGTAGTTTCCTCTGCTCTCTTAACTGTTGTGGAAAGTCATGTCTTGCTTCTCTACTGTCTACATAGCAACCAGCGTGGGCAAACATATCTTTCCTCGAGGTATGCTAAATAGCAACTGGTGTTTGTAAATCTATGAACTGACATTACTCACCAGTGACCCTTGTGAATTTCTCTTACTTAGAAGGAGATACTTGCTTTTCACATTCCTACATAGATAAAAAGGAAAACATTGAAATAAAGTTTACTTTCAACACTACCTTAAACAAAAGGTTTGGAAGGAAACTCACATATGTATTAGAAAGAGTTATAACACTTATTTGAGTTGGGAAGGCTTTCTCTTTTTTTTTAAGAAAAAATTTGTATAAATTTAAACCATCAGCAATTCAAGCTGCTTATCATTAAATATGAAAGTTTCCTTGTATAGAAACATGTAATTTCACCACAACCATTATTTAAAGAATTTTCATTTTTAAAAACAGAATCAACAAACCCTGGTTTCAGAGAATTCTGCTTGTATGTTTTTAGGACACTCTTGTGCTATCCACTTTTGTGTACACAAGAGGTGGTTGCTTTTCAAAGAGATCTTGTACTGAACACCTGTTCTGAAAATAATGACTACTTATTTATTTTCGTACTTTTCTTTGTTACAAGACTGTTTGTTGCAGTGTTAGCCAGACTGTCTCTGTGGGAAGGAAAGGGACTGTCGATGACTGTTGTTCATGACAATGCTGCTTGGTCACCTGTTGGTGTTCCAGTCATTGAAAACAATTCAAACAATCAATACCAAATACTGTTTGGCCTTGCTTACTTCCAACCAGCTCTCCAGAAACTTGCTCTCCAAAAACTTACTCTCCATCACCTTGCTCTCCAGTTCTTTCGCTTTTTCAAGTTTTGTATGTTTTTCATTTTAATATGATTTTGTTTGGCTTATTTTTTTACATTCATTTTTCTTTCAATATTTTCTTTTTCAACGTGGATTTTTTTTCTCTTTTCTAGGCTTTCCTTTTTTTTTCAACAGTTCTTTCTATTATTTCACTTTTAATTTTTCTTTCAATCTAATGACCTTTCTTTCTCTTTTTCATTTTTCTTTCTTTCTTCTTCAATTTTTGACATTTTTCCTTCTTTATTTCTAATCTCCTTCCTTTCTTCTTTTAAATGAAAGAAAAAATTAGAATCAATGATTTTCTATCATTGATTCTAATTTTTTTTCTTTCATTCTAATGACCTCATTTTTCATTCTCTGTTCTTCACTTTTTGACATTCTTCTTTATTTATTTCAAATCTCTTTCCTTTGTTTTTCTTAACTTTTCACTTATTCATTCTAATGTCTCTCTTTTCATTTTTTTTTTATCAAATCTCATTTTTCTTCCATTCAAATATTATTAATCTCTTTTTCTATCTTTCACTTTCCCTTTCATTCTTTTGTTATTCCTTTTTCATTTTTCTGCCCCCCCATTTTTTTCATTCTAACGTCCTTCCTCCCAAGTTCATTTTTTATTATTTTCTTTCATTGTAATGACCATTTTTCTCCTTTTCTTTTTTAAGTTTTTCTTTGTCTTTCCTCTTTTTCCCATTTTCCATGCTTTCTTTTCTTCTAATGTCATTCCTCTCTTTTTTAATATCCCATGTTTTCTTTCATTCAATTACTCTTTATTATCATTTTCCAATTTAAATTTTTCTTTCATTCTAATGTCCATCATTGCCTTTTTCAATTTTCAATTTTTTCTTTACGTTCTAATGTCCTCCTTCTTTTCTATTTTTCATTTTTCCTTCAATACTAATGACCTTCATTTATTTTTCATCTTTTCTTTCATTCTAATGTCCTTTTTCTTCTTTTTCATTTTTCCTTCAATACTAATGTCCTTCATTTATTTTTCATCTTTTCTTTCATTCTAATGTCCTTTTTCTTCTTTTCCATTTTTCCTTCAGTACTAATGACCTTCATTTATTTTTCATCTTTTCTTTCATTCTAATGTCCTTTTTCTTCTTTTTCATTTTTCCTTCAATACTAATGTCCTTCATTTATTTTTCATCTTTTCTTTCATTCTAATGTCCTTTTTCTTCTTTTCCATTTTTCCTTCAGTACTAATGACCTTCATTTATTTTTCATCTTTTCTTTCATTCTAATGTCCTTTTTCTTCTTTTCCATTTTTCCTTCAGTACTAATGACCTTCATTTATTTTTCATCTTTTATTTCATTCTAATGTCCTTTTTCTTCTTTTCCATTTTTCCTTCAGTACTAATGACCTTCATTTATTTTTCATCTTTTATTTCATTCTAATGTCCTTTTTCTTCTTTTCCATTTTTCCTTCAATACTAATGTCCTTCATTTATTTTTCATCTTTTCTTTCATTCTAATGTCCTTTTTCTTCTTTTCCATTTTTCCTTCAATACTAATGACCTTCATTTATTTTTCATCTTTTCTTTCATTCTAATGTCTTTCCTCTTCTTCCCCATTTTTCTTTCAATTTTAATGTCCTTCACTTGATTTTTTCGTCTTAACTTCCTTTTTTTTACCATATTTTCATTTATCCATTACATGAAGTTTTAGATTTATCTCTAGAATTCCTTCTCATTCATTTTTTCTTTATTCTTTTATCAACATCCTTTATTTGTTTTTCTTTAATTCACTTGTCTTTATTCTCTTTTTTTCCTTTATTTATACCTAATTTTTTTTTATCCTTTCCTCCTTCCATATTTCTTTCACTTTCTTTCTCATCCTTCAGTTTTCATTATTTATTTCTCTTGTTTTACTTGTTTTTCATTGTTTTTCTTTTCCTTCATTTTTTCTTCATAATTCACTCCCTTCTATTTATTTTTTTTACTTTCTCTCTCTCTCTTTCTCTTCCTCATTCCTCCTTGACTAACTTACAAGCATTTCATACCACTAGTTCTTTTTCTCTTTCCAACTCACACACGCTCGACAACACCTTTCAACTCCAACCCATCAAGACATTCTTCCTCCTGGCGGCATAACAAGTGTCTAAGACAATACTGCCAATGTGGATGCAAAGTTGTAAACCAAAACAAACAAACAAAAAATTTATAAGCAAAAAAACAAAAAAGCTCAGAAACCCACACACAGACAATGGAAATGGCAGCTCATGGAGGCGGCTATAGTGGTGGCAGCACTGATGAAGGAGACATGCGGACATTTCTGTGTTGGAAGCCAAAACAAAAAAAAGAAAAAATCACAAATAGAAGAAAACAAGAAAATGAAAGAAGCCACCTCAGGAAATCAAATGTTTTGTTCTTACTGGCAAAAGCTCCCTCTTTCAAAATTACATATCTATCTATCTATCTATCTATCTATCTATCTATATATATATATATATATATATATATATATATATATATATATATATATATATATTTCTTTTTGTATCTTTCGTTTTTTATTTTTCTTGGTTCTTCCAGAATTATCTTCATTATTTTTTTCTTTCTCCTTCATATATATATATATATATATATATATATATATATATATATATGTATTGTTATAAAAGGGGAGCTCAGAAATGAATGCCTCCAAGCTATTTTTGTCGTAATTATAACTAGTACAGGGAGCCCGATAGCATCATTGCATAGAGGAATGTTTTCACCAACAAAACATAGTCACCACCATTAGCTATGAATTGTTACTCTGAAAGTAATGCTTTTCTTTATCTCCAACAAAATAACAACAGATACAGGGAGTTCAATGACCCCACTGGATAGAGCAAGTTTTGGACAACCAAACCACTATTTACTCACATTAGCTATGCATTGTTGCTCTGAAAGTAATTCCTCTCTGTACCCCAAAGAAAACCACAATGTAAATAATGCAAGTAATCATAATACCTTATCTCAGAGATACAGAGAGAGGCTTTTCCATATTTGGATATGACCGCAAAGCAGTAGTGCTTTAAAATCAGAGTTTTCCTTCTCCTAGATAGACTGCCTTCAATTCAATTCTATGATATAACTCTGTTTTTATGATGTAGATCAATTTTCTTATAATAGACTTAATTTCAATCTGAACGAGAAAAAGAAAAAAAAAGGAAGAGGAAGAGACTGTAAAGAGTGTAAGGAAATGAAGGAAAAGAGAAATAACCACAGCATTTGACACATGCACACATACACACATGAACACTTGCACTCATACACACATGCATATGCATTCAGAAACACACAAAAAAAGAAGAAAAATCAATCTAATAAGAGCTATTGCATAAATTAATTACATCAAACTTAGTATATAGTTAACAAAAATGAGAAAAACAGCAGGCAATTGCTGAAATCTCCTGAAGAGTGGACTTAGCAATTATGTAAATGTATAACATCAATCAGTTAAGTGACAAATTCTATTTGTATTAATTCTATCAATACATACACACATTTCTTTCTTTTGTTTTTGGATTTGATGAAGCCTAGAGTGGCGAAACGCGTAATCAAATCTAGTTTCGGTGAAACATTTTCCATTTGTCTAATTTCTTAAAAACCTTGTCAGGATTCTGTATCCTATTTTAAATATATATATATATATATATATATATATATATATATATATATATATATATTTTTAAGCGTTTTACCCCAAGCAAGGCGAGAAGCCACTAGGACGCAAGGAGTTACAGAAGAATTGGAGCAAGACCAGATAGGAGTGATAGAGGAAAGGATGAGGAGAAGGGTAGTGGATAGATCAAGGCAACTGGAGATGTCGATTGACATTACATTTGAATAGGTGGAGATTATAGCTCTCAGGGAAACTGGAATAGGGAAGGGAGTTCCACAGGCGAGAGGTGCGAGATATGAAGCTATTGGAGTAGAAGAGACAGCTACATTTAGTAGTTTCAACAGTGAAAGGATGAGAGAAGGATGCCAGCCTTGTAGGGCGCTTGAATTCATGAAGTCTGGGTACCAGCGAATTCAGCTCCTCGGAGCAATTACCAGGAAAGTATTTGTAAAAAAGACAGAGAGAGGTGACGGCATGTCTGTGAGAGAGCGACTGTAGATGAGATGCCAGAATAGAGCCAATTATTTTGCATACCCGCCATAGGGCAAATTGTTGATTTTTAGATTTGAAGGATCGATTCCGGGGAGAAAAATTTCCATGGCGTGGCACAGGGAGCCAACTTTCCTTGTGGTGGACAAAACAATTGATTCAATGTATTTGTTCCATCTCAGGATATACACACACACGCACACACACACACACACACACACACACACACACACATATATATATATATATATATATATATATATATATATATATATATATATGGACGCGTGGCCGAGTGTTTAGAATGTTCGCTTTCTGACTATGAGACACATGTTCGGATCTCACCATGGCCGATTTGTCAGGAAGGCAACTTCCTGATGTTATCGAACTGGATCGGGATCAATCCCAGTCTGCGGCATCTTTGGAAAGTGTCTGAAAACCATACCATGGGTTGACCCAAGCCTTGCGAGTGAAATTGTGTAGACGGAACACTTGTGGGCAGTTAATGATAGCATGAAACCACAAGTCATTATGAACAAGGGTTGAGCATACTGGCCTTGTTTAAATTGTCAATCACACTAGATAACACACTCTCTCCCAGAAACTGTAACTAAGGCCTGCTCAAGCACAGTTGCCTTATAAACCACAGGTGGGCTCTGTGGGTGTTGAGTAAACACAAATGTGCCTGAGCGAGCATCTTCAATAGGGTTTGGTTAGCTGCCCTAGTAAAAATACGAGCGGCCACCTATTATATATATATATATATATATATTGTATATGTTTTGTCAGCATGTTTTCATTAAGACATGTCTCATTGAGACATGCCTATGTTTTTTTTTTAAATATGGACATTACAAAACTTAGTTACCTCCCCTGACGTTTAAATTGTGAAATTAAAATCCTACAGTACATAAACTTAGTGTTTTTCATTTCACAGTTAAAAAAAATTACTTTCAGTTGAGCACAAAAATTTTGATTTAGAAAAAAAACAACACTCTGATGACCACATTGTGCTAATGCTGAAAGTACTCATAATAAATGATTATATATCAGCATTGTAATTTTCTCTCTTCATTTAATGAGTAAACTAAGAGGATTGTCCATGATTATGAGAGGATCCTATTGAAAATAAGTTGACAAAACTTGTCTAAATTATTCAATGAAACATGTCTTAATGTACATATATAATAATAATAATAATAATAATAATAATAATAATAATAATAATAATAATAATGGACTCTCCTGTCAGTTTTGACGTATGAGGATCTGACAGCTTATTTATTCAGTTATGAAAGTGTGTGCGATAATCTTAAGTGGCATTTAAGACCCGCCAGTGATTTACAAAGGAGGCCATATATGGAGCAAGAGTGAGGATTGTGAGATGAGATCACTGTTAGATTGGCTGACCTTTTAGATCTTGCTCTCACTTCTTGAAGATGATTCAGACAAGCAGATTGAAAACTGCTGAGTCCACTAAAACACATATAATATATATATATATATATATATATATATATATATATATATATATATATATATCACAACCAAGAAGAGCCAACATGTATGAAGAGCCTTTTTCTTCTATGTTTCATGTCCCTTCAGGATATTGGCAATCTTGACCTTTCATAATTATCGGTCCTTAGAAAGTTTTGTCTTTTTGCTATCTCTCCTAAACCATGTTCTGCCGAGCATCAACACAAGCTCACTAGGCAGGTTACATTATATTTTTCTCTGTCCCTTTTGCTTTCTATCTGCCTTGTAGGTATTAAATTTTCTAAGCCCTCTTTCGTCGTAATGCACCCTAGAAATTTCAATTGTCTCTTTCTGTTGTTAAGTAAAAATGTCCTTTTTGTTTCTGTTTTCTCTGAAACTTCATCATTGCCCACATGTTCAGTCCATGGTATTCTCAGCATCCTTCTGTAGAATCATGTTCCTGTTGCTTCAAGTCTCTTCTTCATCTTTGAGTAGATTATCCCACATTCATTGCCATATAGGAAGACTAATTTTGCATAATATGTCAGTAGTTTTTCTTTGTTTCTAATAATATTTTCCTGTTTTAAGGAAAATAGGAAAACTGTATGCTAACCAAAGAAGTCACTGTATCGGATAGAATTTGGAAGGATTAGGTGTTATTTTTTTTTATTTTGGATTTTTTTTTGTTTTATTAAATAAATGCTATATCATATTTGCAAGAAATATTGATTATAGAAGTTAGTAAAAACCAAATATTTGTTTAAGAATTATATCATCCTTATACATACAAAATAAACAGCATATTTTCTTTCTGTGTTCATTTTGTTGAAAAAAAAAAATATGTTCTATAGTCTATCTAGAATAAAAAAACAAAGCAAAAAAAATTACATTAACCAGAAATGGAGTATTTTGTGACTTGAGTATTTTGTTGAGACTTGGAATAAAGACAAGAAAATTATGCACTTGAATTGATTTCTGCCTGAATTTCTGCGATGAGTTACCAAGATTTACTTTTGGACTAATGTCCTTGTCTTTGTTCAGCCATTGTGCTCTCTGACCTTATTCAGGTGTCTTTTGCTTCTAGCAACCTTCAAAGAATTTCAAACTGAACCCATTATTTAATCTCCAGAGTCACTATTCTCATTCTACTGTCTACGTCTAGGGATATCTCATCTTTTTTAATACTGCTCAGTTATTGCTTTACATAGATTTTGAAAAGCATCTTTTCCAATGCTTCTTCAGATTTGATTTAGAATGTTTTATGTGAAAGTATAACATATGTAAAAATATAAATACTAATGATCATTTAGCAAAATTCTATGTGAGAGCATGAACACATTATTTAAAATGAAGGCAATTAAGAAGATAGAAGATAACAATTGAAATTGCCTTTAATTTTTTGAAGATCAAAGCAATAAACCCAGTAGGATGCAAGGGGTTACTGAGTATTAGAGAATATGCAAAAAACTACTATTAAGGAGAGAGGACAATAAAAGAATTAAGAAGACACAAGATAACGATTGACATTGCATTTAAGTCTATGATGATCAAAGGCAATAAAGTCACTAGGATGCATGGGGTCACTGAGTGTTAGAGAATATGACAAAAACTACTAAGGAGAGAGGTCAATAAAAGAATAAGACATAAGAAGACAGAAGATAACAATTGATATTGGATTTAAAACTTTGAAGATCAAAGCAACAAATCGGAGGAAATTTCCACAAGGGAGAAGTGCGAGAGAAGAAACTTTTAGCATAGAACTTATGGGTATATTTCGCAGAAACAGAAATAAAGTGGAAGGTTTCAGAAAAAATTCCTGCCTGAATTTCTGAGATGAGTTATCAAGATTTACTTTCAGACCAATATCCTTGCCTTGTTCAGCCATTGTGCTCTCTGACCTTATTCAGGTGTCTTCTGATTCTAGCAATCTTCAAGGAATTTCAAACTGAACCCATTATTTAATCTCCAGAGTCACTATTCTCATTCTACTGTCTATGTCTAGGGATATCCCATTTTTTTTTTAGTACTGCTCAGTTATTGCTTTACGTAGCTTTTGAAAAGCATCTTTTCCAATGCTTCTTCAGATTTGATTTAGAATGTTTTATCCAAAAGTATAACATATGTAAAAATATAAATACTAATCATCATTAATCATCAAATATATGCAGAAACACTCAACTTGATAACGCCCATATTCCCATAGAAACTGTTTTAGAATAGAAAGGAAGTTTACGTCTCGGTAGTTCAACAGTAATATGGTGAGACCTAGTTGCCAATCAAGTAGCACGTTTATTTACATTATTTGGACTGTTATCCTCATCTTCATTGCCATATTCACAACGTTTCGGCCGTTGTACGCTTTGGCCTTCTTCAGGTGATTAGATCTCTGAGATGAGGTATTATGATTACTTACATTATTTACATTATTTGGACTGTTATCCTCATCTTCATTGCCATATTCACAACGTTTCGGCCATTGTACGCTTTGGCCTTCTTCAGGTGATTGGATCTCTGAGATGAGGTATTATGATTACTTACATTATTTACATTATTTGGACTGTTATCCTCATCTTCATTGCCATATTAACAACGTTTCGGCCATTGTACACTTTGGCCTTCTTCAGGTGATTGGATCTCTGAGATGAGGTATTATGATTACTTACATTATTTACATTATTTGGTCTGTTATCTTCATCTTCATTGCCATATTCACAATGTTTCGGCTGTTGTAGGGTTTGATTTGAAATTACAATAACATGAAAAATCTGGATATTTTACAATTATATATATACTGGGTGTAACATCAAAATTTTTCAAATCATGTAACAGCATGTGATGATTGTCCACCCCGGAAAATGTTTAATACCTAATTTCCAGGTTTTCAGATAAGACGTTTAGCCATCTTGACACCATTTCTTGTAAGAATCACTGAAAAACCCATTGAGTTATTCAGTTAGAAAGATTAAAAGTTAAAATCATTTTGTGTCAGTCCCACTATGTCTTCCTAACTGAGCAATAGTGAGAGGAAAATGATCATTTAGGCCATCAGTAATGGTACCAACATTCATACACTGGCATCCATTCAAGAACTATCAAGGAAATAGGGAATAACTTTAAAAAAGAGTGAACAGTATAGAGGAAAACTGGATCAGGAGGTCACAACAGGAAGGTGGATCATGATTTCAACTTAGAGCTAAATACATTCTTATTGCTCAAAGTAGAGGCCAATAGTATTATAAAAACCTTGGAGAATTCCAGTGAAATATCTGAAATGATTTCTAAGATACAACGGTTCAAAGCTTAATCTAACACTTGGACAATTTTGCTGTTACACGATTTGGACAATTTTGATGTTATACCTGGTACACACACACACACACATACACACATGCACACGCACACGCACACACACACGCACACCACACACATATATATATAAAAAGAACGTATAAACATAAAAAATGCCTTAAAAATGAATTGTCGGACTTTGTCCATTTCAAAATGTGTGACAACATTTGTTTACATTTGTATATGCATCGAGCAGATATGAATGTATAAAAGAAAATCATGGAGAGTTATGTTCATATATATTTTCTTTCCTTGTTCTTTCTTTCTGGCCCCTAACAGGCCACAACAAATACATAGAAATATGTTGTAATATGTAATACATAAAAATATATTGTAATATATAATACATAGAAATACGTTGTAATATGTAATACATACGTGCTTTAATCGCTAGATCATCCACAGTAAATTTACATCCAGGTTCTAAGAGCATTTCACCTTTCTTGGCAGATCTTCTATTATCACAATGGGGGATACTTAATAACAAATGTGATGGAAACATCAACAAAAAGAATCAAAATGAAATCAGCTAAGGTTATAGACGTAAAACAAATGTTAAAAAAAGAATTGTTTTTTAATTTCTCTTTTGTTGATGTGCATGTGTAGCCACATCAATGTAAATGTAAATTTAGCCCAATGGAAATTCTAAAGGACAAAATACGTAACATAAAAATGTTTTCCACTTTGTCATATTTCCAAAATTCAAAAACGGTAATCTGATAAGTTCTATGGGTGCATCAAAACATCTGGGTCTGCAATAGATGGACATCTGTTAAATAATCAGAAGTTTACCATGTTCTGCAAAATACCACAGCATTTCATGTAGGAAAAATCCAATATTTAAATCTAGTCTGCAAAAAAAAAAAAGGTTTCAAATGGAAACTGATCAAAGAGTGACTAGGTTGATGGCAGTTTGACTAAACTCTGGGTCAGAACTAAATAGTAAGTACATTGTTTTGTCTGACATTTTAATCAGCAATTTGATAAATAGTTCTTTCTTAAATCTTTAATAGACTGTGTAATTGATTGAGAATTTGGAAGTTTTTCGCTTTATGATTAAAAAGTTCTTTTATAAAACTGTATCAAAATTGTGAGAAAAATACTGAACACACGTGAAACACACACATGCACACACACACACACACACACACACACACACATATATATATATATATATATATATATATATATATATATTTATGCATATATGTATGTGGGTGTGTTTTTGTATGTGTAGAGTCTTTGTATGTATGTGTGTGCTGTTTGCATACACATATTTATAATTCCAGCTTTCTAAGAATGTAAACTATATATATATATATATATATATATATATATATATATATATATACCCAAGTATAGGATTGGTGTATACGAAATAAACTTTTGAATTCTCATATACTTGTATTTTGATTGGTCATTACAGCTTATGTAACTGCGTTTCCACTAGCGAAGGGTGTTTGATTGATTTGAACCTTTTAAAAGCCTTTATTCTATATTCAACACCATCACTTGATAAGACACCAGAAGTGTTGAAACAAAATAGCTATTTTTGTAGTGATTTTATAACATGAAAATTTCTCAGACATTCAGGCCAGTAAATGTTTTTAATAATGTTTATTATAAACAGAGCATTTACTTAAATATTTGTATCTATAAAAAGAATGCATAAAAAAAGTCTTAAAATATATATATATATATATATATATGTATATATATATATATATATAAAAAGAAAGAACAGTAAGATATAATTAAATTTGGAGCTATCAGCTTCTATTTTTGAAACATGGTTAGAAATGTGTAGTGAAAAAAAAACATATTTTAAATCAATTAATTTATAATATATATATATATATATATATATATATATATATGTCTACTCATGTACTTATATATATATATATATATATATATATATATATGAGCACATACCTATATATATATATATATATATATATATATATATCCCTATCTCTCTCTCTATCTGTTACAGTCTGTTCATATCTATGTATCTATTCATCTGTATATCAATCTATCTTTCTATCTATCTATCTATTTTTCTTGGTCTGTCTATATCAATCTATCTGTCAATCTCACTATTTTCATATCTATTTCTCTCAGTCGAATCCATTACATTCACTTACGTGCTAATACCCTTAGGAAAGGTATGAATCACCCTCTTCTCCCCGACCAGCTATATGTAAATAGCAGGACAGACTGGGACTTTGATGGCAACTGGTCTTACGCAGAAAGAAATGGCAACCTATTGCAGGAAAAAAATCTGCCTCATCAGTCATGTGTGGAAAGATGATATATCTTTCAATTCATGACTGACAAGGCAGACTTTTTTTTTCCTTTTTTTATTGCCTAAGCATGTATCATGCATGGTATATAACTGACTATCTCAGTCTGTTCATATCTATCTACCTATCCTTTGAAATTCCCAAACAAGAGATGTGCATATATAAATATGTACATCTTCATATATATATATATATGTGTGTGTGTGTGTGTGTGTGTGTGTGCGTGTGTGAGTGTGTGTGTGTATAAGTTGTTCCTGAGAAGAGAATCTCACATAAGCATTCGTGCATGCCAAATTTGCCAGCAACAGAAGCCACTAAAATTAGAAAATAAAACATTCAAATGAGATTCAATTGGATTTGATGAAATCTTCCTTCACTAAAAATGATCAATTCTCTTTGTACTGACAGCAACTAGCCTCCAGCAAACAACTACTCCTTCATCTTCTCTTCGTTCACTTCCAACCCTCTTTTCCCTTGCATCTTTTTCTTTCATCTCTCTTTCCTCTTTTATCTAATTCTTCATCTTCCTTTGCTTTTACTCTTCACCTGCTTACGATGCCCCACTGCTTATATACATGTTTATATATGAGTTGGGATCAAAGATGGATTCAAACCTGACACAATGATAGGAAAGGAACAAATAGCAAAAACGTTTACAAATTTAATGTTTCGCTTTTTTTTAAGCTTCATCAGAAATTTTGGGTAAATAAATTATAGGAAGAGAAATTTCCAGTACATTTAGTTCAATATTCATATATATATATATACATATATATATATTTTCATTAGGCTGGAAGGCATCACATGTCTGTGTGGTATTAACATTTATGCATGTGTACATTTGAATTCTAGTGGACATTTTTGGTCAATCTGGTAGTATATATTTGTAGGATTCTTGAAGATTATCGTAAGATGATAGTGACATGTTTGCATGTTTTTGTATCATATTTCTTGTTTTGTCAGGTTGTGGGGGAAAGATATTTGGTGTGAGAGTGAAAGACTTAGGTTATATCCCAGGTTTGCGGATCTTAGATTCTTTAAGTATGGGATTTATGAATGCTGTTTTTTATTTTAATCATCTCACCCCAAGCAAGGCAACAAAGCCACTAACATGCAGGAGGTTACTGTGTGCAAAAGAATATAAGAAAAATATTATAAAGAAGTTAGAAAAATAAAATAACAAAAATTAAGAAAACATAGATTAACGATTGACATTGCATTTAAATTTTTGAAGATCAAAGTTGAACAAACAAGAACCTGAAAGAGAGTTCCACAAGAGAAGAGTGTGATAGAATAAAGTGCTAGCAGAGAACTTACAGTTACATCTAGCAATATCAACTGAAAAATGATGAGATGCTGCCACCAATCTAGTACTGTGCTTAAATTCATAAAGTCTAGCTATCATAGAGGAAAGTTCATTAGAAGATATAACATAAAAGCATTTATAACATTTGCATAGGGAAGCTACATTAAGACCGTGGGAAAGTGACTGTAACTATGATGCCAGGTCAGGACCAACGACATTGCAGATTCTGATTTGGATTTTATAAAGAATTTCTAATTATATAACAGAAACACAAGAGCAGATGTGGCAGAAATATTAAAAACTTTCTATCTATCTATCTATCTGCTTCCGTCTGTCTGGATCTATCTATCTATCTATCTATCAATCAATCTCCTTCTGTCTGTCCAGATCTATCTATCTATCTATCTATCTATCTATCTCCTTCCGTCTCTCCAGATCTATCTATCTATCTACTTCCATCTGTCCAGATCTATCTATCTATCTGCTTTCGTCTGTCTGGATCTATCTATCTATCTATCTATCTATCTATCTATCTATCTATCTGCTTCCATCTGTCCAGATCTATCTGTCTATCTATCTATTTATCTGTCTATCTATCTATTGCAAGTGGTTACTGAGTACAGAAGATTATGATAGAAAGAAAAGATTATTACGGAAAGAGAAAAATAAAAGAACAAAAATTAAGAAGACAGAAATTAATGATTGACATTACATTTAAATTTTTGAAGATCAAACTTGACTGGAGAGCAAGAAACCAGAAGAAAGTTTCACAAGTGAGAAGTGCAAGAAAAGAAACAGTTATCATAGCATTTACTGTTGCAGCCAATGATTTAAAATGTAAAATGATGAGACCTTGCCACCAATCTAGTAATGTGCTTAAATTCATTAATTCTAGGTAATATTGCAGAAAGTTTATCAGAACAATTTTCATAGAAAAGGCACATGGACATTATGATATTGGGAAAGTGGCTGGAGTTGAGATGCCAGGTCAGGACCAATAACATTGCAGATTCTTCTTTGGATTTTATAAAAGATCTCTAAATATATAGCAGAAGCACCAGACCATAGGTGGCAGCAATATTCTAGTCATGGATGAGTGGTAGACTTTCAATCTGTAAGATAGATTCTGGTGAGAAAAATTGTCTAGCATTACACAGTAAACCAACTTTTCTAGCTGCAGATCTAGCAATTGATTTAATGTAATCTTTCCACTTCATGTCAGTGGAAAAGTTTGGACTGAGAAGTGCAATGAGTCATGCTTGAGGAGGTCTTCATCGGCCATGCTGATGGAAGTGGTCTTTCAGATAATTAATAGAAAGCATTTTTGTTTGGAGGTGTTCAAATTAACAAGACATTTCTTGTCCCAAACTGCAGAATTACTAAGACAAGAATAAATGGCTGTGTCATCAGCATAGATACCGAGTTGAGAACTGATACCACTAGGAAGGTAGCTGATGCAAATTAGGAACAGTATAGGTTCAAGTATAGAGAACTGGGTGTTACCTGTATTCATGCCAAAAGATCTAGAGGAGTGACTTCAAGACTGGTTTTCTTCAGGGCTGGAAATAAAAATTGCCACTGCAACAGGGCAAAATCTTATACATAGGATTCTATTTAAGAGCACTAAAAATATGCAGCCCCCAATACTTACCTGAAGAAGAAATATACATAGAAAACACTTTCAAAAACATCCAAAATGCTCATATCTTTTATCTCTTTCTCTTCTCTCTTTCTCCCTTCTTCTTTTCTTCCTTCTTCTCTTCTTCTTTTCTCCCTTCTCTTCACACTTTTCTCTTCTTTTCTAATCTCATTTTCCCTTTTTCTTTTCTCTCATTCTCTTTTAGTCTCTTCTCTCTTTCTCCCTCCTTCTCTTCACACTTTCATCTTTCTTCTTTTCTCTCCTTTGTTTCATCATTTTCTCTCTTTTTCTGTTCTGTCTTTCTCTCTTCTCCCTTTTTCTCTTCTCTCTTCTCCCAGTTTCTCTTCTGTCTTTCTCCCTTCATCTCTTCTTCTTCTTCTTTTCTCCCTTCTCTTCACACTTTATCTCTTTTTCTCTCATTCTCCTGTAATCTCTTCTGTTTCTCTCCATTCTTCTCTTCTCTCTTTTTTCCCTTCTTTTCACACTTTCATCCTTGTTCTTTTCTCTCCTGTCTTTCTCTCTTGCCCCTTTTTCTCTTCTGTCTTTCTCTCTTTACTACTTCTCTCTATCTCCTGACTTCCCTATTCCTTTCTCCCTTCTTCATGCTTTCTCTGTATTTTTCTTCTTGCTCTTCTTCCCTCTCTTCTTCTCTTCAATGTTTCTAATACAGTCTTTTCTTTCACTTCTTCTCTTCTCTCTTCCTCCTTTTGTCTTTCTCTCTCTTCCTCTCTCTTCATATTTCCTTTCTTTTCTTTTTCCTTTCTGTTTTCTCTTTTTCTCACTCTCCAAGAAATCTTGCCAACTCTAATTCTGCTGTCCCCTTTTCTTTCCTAACATGTGATATTGTCTTACAACCCCCACTTTTTTAAATAAATTCCCACACATGTAACTGGTTCTATCTCCTAATCTAATGCCACCCAATATGCGCCCAGGTGCTGTTCAGATGTTGCAGTGAGTCTGTGTATGTGTACCCTCGTCTGCCTCATTTTCTGCATCCAAAAGTGGCTCAGACAACCATGCAGGCTGAGCCACAGGCAGGTCACATTTCCAAGATAGGATTTTTTTCCCTTTGGCTCAGCACTAAACTTTGAATGTTGAAATTAGTTTTCAAGAAGCGGCATTTCTTGTTTGGAAATTGAGTGGATTTGGTGCATGCTGCTTTCCAAGAGATTTACTTCTCACTTTTCTTCATTCCACCTCTTTGATCATTCTTCTCTCTCTCTCTCGCCTTCCTCTCCTCCTCCTCTCTCTCCCCTCCATCTCTTACACTCTCTATTCTTCTTTCCCTCCCTCCCTCCCTCTCACTATCTATCACAGTCTGTTCAGATCTATCTATATTGGTTTGTCAATATCTATTTATCTATCTATCTATCTATCTATCTAAGTCATTTCCTTAACTATCTATCTATCTATCTATCTATCTCAGCCTGTTTATCTATGTTAGTCTGTTCATATCTATCTCAGTCAGTTCCTATCTATCTCAGTTTGTTCATATCTATCTATCACAGTTTGTTCATATCTATCTATCTATCTCAATCTGTTCATATCTATCTGTCTCCATCTGTTCATATCTCTCTCAGTCTGTCCATATATATCTCAGTCAGTTCATATCTATCTATCTATCTATCTATCTATCTATCTATCTATCTCTTGAAATCCCCCAGCAAGTGACATGCATTAGTGGCATTTTTAAAAGAAGTTATATTTACTCATTTAATCTTTCTGATATATCCATTGACTATGGCTTAATTGGTGGATGTGACCAGGCTTTTTAGCCTTGGATAGCAACCAGTATACTTGAAAGACTGTTATGAATTCCACTACTAGAAAACTGTGGAGACAACAAAAAGTTGGTTGGTTGATTTTGTTTAGTGACATATCAACACCTCTGTGGGTTATTTAATGCCAAATTTTAAATATTTTGAACACAATTTTATGGCTTCAGCTAAATATATCTTGAACGAAATGTAGAGAAAATGTATTGTTGGTAATTCTACTATTTTTATATAAAAGTCTATTGCTGGTATATTTATACTTTCATAGTGTTTTGTTTTTGTTTGAGCGGTTCACTATTTGCTGATAGCTGGGACCCTAACTGGTGCTACCACATTTGCTTCAATGTGGACCTGGGAGCAATAGCAATTAAGAGGTGGTTCCATGCTCCTCAAAAACCTCCAGTCTTTTGATCAGAGGTCTTGCTCCCAGATTTAGTTTATCATCATAGGCAGGACTATGACAAAAGAAAGAACTTCAGTGTATTTCCCAAGAAATCATGTCAATTAACAAAGAAAATGGAAATGGTGGAGAGCTATGTTGAGTTAATTAGGAAGTAAAATGGATTTTCTTGCCTTCTAAGAGAAGACTACTAAAAATTCCAAACTTTTTTATTTCACAATGATGTTCATCTGTACAAGACCAAGGAGCCACTCAAGGTAGAGAACTACAGAGTAAGAGGCAGAGATTATGAGAATATACGGGGAAGAAAACATTTATCCCTATCACTTGAACAGGTTAAGATTGCATCCTCTTGGGAGTCAAGTTGCACTGGAGAGTGCTATGGAAGAAAGATTTTATTTTCCCATTTACATTTCCCCGATTTTGGGCATTAGTATAACCATGATATAATAACACCATAGTTCACCGACAGAACAGAATAACTGAAAAGAAAATGAATGACAAACATGCTCTCTTCTCAGAGAGACTTTTATAGCAAAAAGACATACATAAAAATATATATAAATATATACACATGTCTCACACGGAGAACAATATATCTACACCACAAGTAGAGTAGGAGAAACTAAAAGGAAGGGTCTTATATATAATATGGAGGTTCTTCTGTGTTTCTGGAGAAGCTATGTTTTGTATACCAGATTTAAGCAGGTAGGATTCATCTACTAAGTCCAGGGCAAGGGAGAATTTCTTTCTAATCCTGGGGAAGATATATTCTCAAAGAGAAATGGCACTATGGACTTGTACACTGGGGTGGGGAAGGTAATCATTTTATGGAAACTTGTATAAAAGAGTGATTGCTGCCCAAATACACAATATATATATATATATATATATATATATATATATATATATATATATACAAGTATATGATTGGTGTATATGGAATGAATTCCAATAACCAACAATTACTATTCTTAAAAGAGTGTATTTATAGGTATCTATTTGTTTGGAAAGTGCATTCACTTTTAATTGTGTATGTATGTACGTGTGTTGGTTTCCCTTCCCCACTTCCCCCTTTTTTTTTTTTTTTTGACAGACCGTGAAGATATTCTCTGTCTCGTCTCTTTTTGTGTGTGTATATATATATATAAATATGTCTTGGTGCTTATATATTAGAATCTGATTGCGTTTGTTTTACGCATGAGTTTAGGACCCCATTCACACACTCTTAGGATTAAAATGTATACATTGTCAAAGGACCGGATATAAAATTAGCTAAAATAACTTCAATGAAGAAATAAATTGAATAACATATATATTTCTTCTTTTCTCCTCAGTAATTTTATAATTGTAAACTTAATAGCGATTAAATTTTAAATTTTGATTTTGTAATTAGCAGTTTTAAATTTTAATATTAAATTTTATCATTTAATTTAGTAATTATTGGTTGGAATAAATTCTTTTTTAATACTACCCATATTTTAAAAATCTGAATAGATATTATAACATGACTTCGTTGTCAAGCTTTTTGAATTTTCCTATACTTGTGTTTTGATTGGTCCATCTAGCCTTTGTAACAACATTTTCCCCTTGCAAAGGATTGTTAATTAATTTGAAACTTTTAAAACCATTTATTTTACATTCAATCTCATCACTTGATAAAACACCGAGGGCGTTGAAATAAAATGGCTATTTTTGTAGTGATTTTATAACATATTTATGTTATAAATTTTTTTTTTAAATAAATAATTATATATATATATATATATATATATATATATATATACGTGTGTGTGTGCATATATATAAATATATATATATATATCTATACCTATATATATATATATATATATATATATATATATATATTTGACTACTGGCAAAGTTAAATATTAAATTTCTAATTTCAACATGAACATAGTCTATACACCGGGGTCGAATAAGACTAAAATACTTCTTGTTGGTTGAAATATAACTATACCCACCACATATGAGGTAATTTTTGATTTTGTTGTGCAATTTATATGCTCTTTTTGTGGATCATTTTAATATTTGATATTACTAGGATCCACTTGGATACCAACAGATTTATTACCTGTACTATATATATATATATATATATATATATATATATATATATATATATATATGCAATTTCTTATATATATTATTTATATATTATATATGTGAGGTACATATCGGAAAGCACTCAATATCGGTGATGGAGCTAACATATTTAGTTGGATTGATGAGAATTTGTGACCTTGGGTTTCATGATATTTATGATCGTCAGACAAACTGATTAATTTGTAAATTTTGGATTTCTTTATGATTGTGCATATTGTTGTTTATGTACATATATATATATATACAATTTTTTATATACCATAGAACACCGATATGTGCAACCATAAATAAATTCAAAATTTAAAAATTAATCAGTTTGTCTGATGATCACAAACAGTGTGAAACATGGTCACACAGTCACATCAATCCAATTAAATATATATATATATATATATATATATATATATATATATATTTCAGAAGTGAGAAAACTGTCAGAACCTTCACTCTCTTATGGCAATTCACCAATTATTAAAAAAGTCCTTGGAGATTCATGGGCTCAAATGGACATGAAATTTTCGAAAGAACATATACAAGGTTATTCAAAAAGAATGACCAGATTTCAAAAATTAAATAAAAACAAATGCTAAGAGAGAAAACCAGCATGTCAAACATCTTTGAGATATCCAAACCCACAACTTGAGCTTCACTGTTATTATTTGATATACATATTCAATGATTGCCATTAGACCTGGCAAAACAGAAGCCATATTGTTTGTCATAGAGTAAGAGCGATAGTTAGAGGATTAGAAGGTTCTCCAAGTTCATAAAATCAGGAACTGTAGAGGACTTCTAACAAACTGGAAGACAAGAAGCAACTAGACAATAGTTGTAGAGTTTGGAAAGAACTGGAGCCATCTTGGAGGCACATTTCTTTAGGGCGTTGGCTGGGATCCCATCATCTCCACTTGTCTTGACAAACTATTTTCACTGGTACCCCATCTGAATGAATTTAAGCGTGCTACTAGGTTGGCATCTAGGTCCCACCCTTTTACTGCTGAAATTGTTAAATGTAACCACCTCTTCTACTCCAACAGCTTCTTTCACACTTCCCAACAGTGGAACTACTTTCCTCTTACTTGCTTCCCTTATAATTATAATCTTCAAAAATTTAAATGTAATGTCGATCGACATCTTCTGATGCCTTGATCTTGATCCCTATCCTTCTCTTTATCCTGTCCCCACTTTACTTTTACTCTCACTCTCTGTAACCCCTTGCATGTTAGTAGCATTCCTGCCTTGCTTGAAGTGAACTTCTTGAAAAAAATTCCAGTACTAGAAATGCACGGAAAATGCAATGGAAAACAGTGCCATTTTCCAAGAAGTAATAGTAATTCACAGATAATATCGAAACAGAAATTTGGAGAGCTATGATCACTTACATCCTGAAGGGAGTTGGTATTTTTGAAAGAAGAGATTTGAAATCTTTTGATGTTTCTGGGCAATATTATCTTTCAGTTAATTTCCAGCATTAGTTATTTTATGGTGATATATTTTACAAAAAAATTATTAACAATGGAGAGCACTTAGTTTTAAAGATGAAGCAAATTAATTAAGCTGATTATGTCCCCCACTCCGCCCATGAAGGCCTCCCCTCAGGGGTTAGCAGAACATCTTTGTTTGAACAAATACAAAATGAAAAGTCTATATTAGCCATCTTGGCAACTTGTCTGTCACAAAATCTTAAGTTTGTCAAAAAAAAATTTCTAAAAAACCAAAAAACACCAAAACCCAAATAATTAAAGATTTGTGGGACCTTAAAACAAATAAACCAGAATTGGGAAATGCACTGGCAACGAACTGTCCTCCTTCATAACTGATTAATTATGATTTTTTAAAATTGAATTTTTTTAATTTTATAAATCTAATGTTTTATAATTTTAATTTTCTTATTTTTTTATTGTATTTTTCATTTTATAATATTAATTTTTCATAATCTTAATTTTTTATTTTATAATTCTAACATCTCATGATTTTAACTTTTTATCAATTATTCTAAATTTTACAAATTTTTTGCTCGGACTATCATTCTCATCTTTGTTGCCATATTTATCACAACGTTTCGGCCGTTGTATGCTCTGGCCTTCTTCAGGTGGTTGGAATGTCGATCTGAATCCTTTATTTCGCTCGCTGGGGTAGACTTAGAACAGTCTCCCCCAGAGAGCGAAATAAAGGGTTCAGTTCGATATTCCAACAACCTGAAAAAAGCCGGAGCATACACTGGCCAAAGCGTTGTGATAAATATGCCAACAAAGATGAGAATGATAATCTAAGCAATATAAATATGTTTGTAAGTCTAGTGAGGCATCCAGTAAGGGGTAAACATGGCCTTGTGTCTATCTCTGTCTAGCTACTTGTGCGCGTGTCTATGTGCATGTGCGTGTGTCAGTTTGCATGTGTGTGTGCATGGGGCTTCTATTTCAAATAAGAAGTATCCACTATAATAACATTTGAAGTAATAAATATATATGTATATATATATATATATATATATATTTATTTATATATATATATATATATTTTTTTTTTTTCTTGCCCATATGATCGAACATGTAAGATGTTTGTGTCTGGACATGTAGTAGCTGCCCGTGTCTATGTGTGTGCATGTGTGTATGTGTAAGTGACTTGGTGAATGATGACCTCTGTGCAAATATGATGGATGCTTATATATGTGTGTTTGAGGTTGTGTCTTTACATGCATGAATGTGTGCAGGGTGGGGAGGTGTATGGACGTGGGTGTATATGTGGGAGTATTTTGGTGAGGGCATGGGATGTATGTGTAGGTGCATGTGCCTTTTTGTTTTTCATCTTTTTATCACAGAGAAGGAGAGGGGAGGAAAAGACCACTTAATTTTCCAATCGCAAATAGAAGGAACCTGACTTTGTTCTTGCAACTCTTCTCCCCTTCATTCAAACAACAGTTACCTATTCTTTAACTTTACATGACAAGGAAAACGTTTTTACTCAACAAAAATGGCTTACATTTTATGAACCATCTTTGAAACTTAAATCAATTTGGAATGATGAAAAAAAAAAACCAAACAACTTTATATTTTGTTTTTTTTCCAAATCGTTTGTTCTTTCATGAGTGGAATGATTTGTTTTTCTGCACAAATAGCATATGCATATATATATATATATATATATATATATATATATATATATATATATATATATATGCATTTCTGGGTTACGTAAATATGAACATATTTTGCAAATGCATAAAAATCATTTCCATATCAAGATAGTCTTTAAGAGCAATTCCAAGTCGAAAAAAAAAATCTCTTCAGGTTGCTTGAAATTTGACATACGGACTGTTCAGGAGATTTTACAAGACTCTGTTCTCCTCCTATTTCTGTGTCTGTTTTAACGTTAATAATAATGGATACATTTTTTTTAATCATTTCCCCCCAAGCAAGGCAGGAATGAGACTAGTATGCAAGAGGTTACAGAGTGTGAAAGTGAGAGAAATGACTGGGTATAGATGGGGGGGATTGAGGAAAGGATAAAAGATGAATGAGATTCAAGAATTTTTGAAGATTGTATTTTTCTTGGAAGCAAGTAAATGGAAGGAAGTTCCACAGGTGCAACGTGTGAGAAAAGAAACTGTTGGAGTAGAAGTGGCAGTTACATTTAACTATTTCAATAGTAAAAGGGTGGGACCTAGATGCCAATCTAGTAGCATGTCTTAAATTCACATAGCTGGAGCACCAAGGACAAAAAGCTTGTCAGTACAGTTGCTATGAAAATATTTGTAGCAAAGACAGAGGGAGGCCAGAGAGAGAAAGTAACTGAAGTCAAAATACCAAGTTAGGATAGATTATATTGCAGATCCTTCTTTGGATTTTGTCGAGAATCTTGAGATGAACGGTAGGAGCACCAGACCAGATATGGCAACAGTATTCAATGCATGGCTGAATGGTAGATTTGTAAATGTGTAAGATGAACTCTGATGAGAAAACCTTCTGGCACGACACAATAACTCAACATTCCTTGCAGTAGATGCAGCTATTGATTCAATGTAGTTGTTCCACTTCAAGTCAGTTGAAAACATGAGATCAAGCAGCCACAGTGTGTTGCCCTTCAGGAGTCTAGCATCATCCATGCTGATGGTGGGCTGGAAAGTTTTCCTATGGTGGTTAAATCCATTTCCATGGATGAAACATTTCCTTTTCAATGACTGAACAACTAGCGTTATTGATGGTGAAAATTTTGAAAATCTTTTTCTTAAAACAGCATTCAGCAAGTTTTTCTTTTATTAATAAATTTCACTTTATCCAAAGCTGAAGAGACACTCAAGGTAGAGGCTTAACAAATGTGATGTGTGCTATGCAGATAAAAGGAAGTGAACAGTATAAGGATTATGTAGATAGATAGAAAATGGCCCTTAAATAGATGATTGTAGTTTTCAGGGAAACATCTAACCAAAAGACTTCTTAAATTACCAGTTTACAGAAAAAAAAAAAAACCTGTCAGAGGGCAACTTCCTCCTTACAAATGGAATAGAGGACATGTGGTTGATTTTACTCGTTTGATGTAGTATGGTGAGCTCTTGTCATATATTTATGAAATGGTGGATCTAAAACAAGGAGCTCTTTAGTCTCCTAGATGTTATAATGTTTTCTAATATTGATGGCAGTTTGTTCCAATATTTTTGTCTTTGGTAGTTTTGAAATTCACCAGCTTCATTATATCTTTATTTTCCTATTAGTTAGATGTGCTAACCAAATTTTGTTGTGGTTGCTTCTTTTTGGCTTTGTAGGTTTTGAAAGGTTGTCGTCTTCAGGATACAAATGCTTTATCTGTTTAACAGAATGAAATTCAACAAATTATGTCTCCATTGTAACTACCAGCATTAACATTCCTGACAATGTCAAGTGAGTCTTTGAAATTTGACATATAAATACGGTTAAAGAGATTACAAGACATTACCTCGCTTCTACATCTCTGACCATGTAATGGTAATATTAATGACGAAAAAGCTGTTTCCATACAGGTGATGGGGTTACTCTGAGAGAAAGGGAATATTTCCTATCAAATTTCCCCAATTATGAGCATTATCATATCCATCATATAATAACACCTTACAACACAGAAAGAAGAGATCAGCAGAAAGAAAAGGAATAGCAAACATAATATGTTATCAGAGAGAATTTTGTACTGTTAAGTCATACACAAATTTATATACAAATTTATTTATTCAGTCAGTCGGTTATGTGCTATGCGTGATACATGCTTAGGTGATCATGTATCTTTTGATACATGACTGATGAGGCAGATTTTTTCCCGCAGTAGGTTACCATTTCTTTCTGTGGTAGAACTATTTGCCATCCAAGGTTATAAAACAAGGTCTGTTCAGCTATTTACCAATAGCTGGTCGGGTGAAGAAGAGGATTCATACCTTTCCCAAGGGTATTAGCACATAAGTGAATGTAATGGATTTGACTGGAATTTGAACTTGGCTCTCTGATTCCTCAGTCTGAGCCACTATCCATTACTCCACCAAACCTCCCTCCATTACTCCACAGTGCTTTCTATTTATTAATTAGATTTTTATATACATTATCTTATTATTTTTTTCATAGGAATGTTTGGCAAAACATCGGCTAATTGCCAAATGATTTGAATTTTATAAAATGGTAAATAATAAGGATATACTTACAGTTGATTCTCATATTTTCTAATATTAGCAATGTTTATAAATTTCTGAATAAAAAATTTTTTTTATCTTTATTTTTTATGAATGGATATATGATAAATATTGCATTGCATTAATTGTATTTGTTTTAGAATGTTGCAAATATAAAATTATTCGTGCAAATAAAAAAAATCTAATGAATAAATAGTATTTAATATTCAAGAACAAGAAAAATGTATAAATTCACTTTTGTCATAAGTTTACACTTTATTTCATTCTAATCATTGCTTTTTAAAAGAATAAACATTTCTGAAGAGTAAAGGTAGAAAAACCTATAAGATTCCCTACCCAAAAAATGACAAACTCAAATATAAATCTCAACATTTAGCAATGAAGAGTAAAAAAAAAACTCATTTAGTAACCCTCTACCTTGAGTGGCTCTTGGTTCTTATATTGGGTGAACAATGATATGAAAAGAAATTACCGATATTAATTACACCACTCAGGCATCCTATCACGTGCAAATGTGGATGTGTTTTCTACCAAGGCAGCTTATAGGTTTATCAGACATGCCCTGAGAGTTGTTTGGAGACAGGACCAAAGTAGATACATGCCTATAAATCCTTTTTTATCCCCAAACAAATACTGTTACTATTTATGGCAGGTTGTAGATCAATACAGGGTTCCATTATGCACTTCCACAGCCAAGATTTTTACTGTCTTATATTTATATGCATACAAAGAAAAAGTGAAAGATCTTTCTCTCTCTCTCTCTCTCTCTATATATATATATATATATATATATATATATATATATATATATGTATATATATATATTTGTGGAGTTGCTCTTGTTTGGGATTTTTGCTTATCTCTACCTATTGAACAATATGTCTGTCTGTCTGTCTTTTCATACGTACTTATGTATCTACTTCAGTCTTATTTATTCTTGCCTCTCTCCATTCATTTCTATCTATCTATCATGGAAGTGGGAAAATTAGACAGATAGATATGAATAGATGGAAACAGACAGATATGAGTAGATGGCGATAGATAAATACACTATTTACATTATTCGGACTATTGTCCGAATCTTT
>OZ010596.1:45637469-45664969 GCA_963932145.1 Acanthosepion lycidas | reverse complement strand
AGGTGGTTCTCTGGTTTAGCCTGCTAGTGACCACTGTCTTATAGAGAAAAAGCCTTCTTTCAGCTTTCATATAAAAGAATTAATTCATCAAGAACCCAGGGATCTGGATCCACTTAGCTAACCTACTTCACTATTCACTATATTTCTAATACATATATTTTTTTTTTACTATTGTTAACCCAATACAAGACCCACTCAAGTTAGCGTTACTGAATATCAGGGTTGGTTGACCTGGTTCTTGGGAAGTTCACCCTACTCAGCTGATCTTCTTTGTCTAGATGATAATTGTCAAAAACAATTTCTGTAACATCCTGCAGATGTTTCCTTAACAGGATATCAGATGACAGCTGGTATCATTATATACCTGTTCAAAAAAAGTAGACATACATTAAATGGTAGGAATTGTGTGGTTTATACCCATGTGGGTATATGTGTAAAACATTCAGTCTCTAAGTGGAAAGATATCCCCATTTCATGGAACATAATCCTGTTGGAATTACTTTTACTGTATCTTAGAAGGAAAAGAGAAAAAGGACATGAAGTGTACAGTTTTTTTAGGTGCTTGACAGTACCACCTAACAACTTCTTGGTGGCAAATTTATGTGAGGGTAACCCACATCAATTTTGATTTGACATGATTTCCAAGCATCTTCATTCAGTAGTTCTACCTTGAGTGGGTCTTGGGCCTTGTATTAGGTTAACAATAGTAAAAAAAAATATATATGTATTAGAAATATTCCCAAAAGAAATGACAAACTCAGATATAATCTCATCGTTTAGCAATGAAGAGTGAAAAAAAAAATCCTTTTTCATGTGTACATATTTTTTCTTTTTTCAATGCTTCTTCGTTTGTGTTTTATTTCTGTAGAAAAAAAGAAAATACTAAAAATGTAAGAATGACAATAAAACTAGCTTTTTAGCTAGAAAAAAATACTTTTAAAAAATAATTCTTTCTTAAATATTTTACTTTTTTTAGGTCTTTTTTTTTTACCTTCACTGTGCTTCCAACACGGCGTATTTGATCCACGTTAGATTTTTATCGAGACATTGATTGAATCTTCTATGCATCAGATCCTCATGCCTTTATTTATTTATTTTTTTGGCATTACTTTTTGTTATCATTTAAGAATGTTCATTTTAATACTGTCAAGGTTACTTAGTTTTGCCCAGATAACTAAGCCTCCTCCTCTTCCACTATACCTTTTCCACTGCAGTATAAAGAGAAAAAAAAACAAAAAAAAAACTCCAAGTCATCTGCAGTCTTTAGAAAATTTTCTGAATTCTTATTTGAAAAATAATGTTGCATTTCCGGAGATGGACGAAAAATCTCGGCTTTTCTTTTTTACATCCACTGATTTTGCTACTCTTCCACATCTACCAAATAACCGAAATCACATCACTCAACAGTTAATAACATAGGCATGGTTAATACTACATTACAATTAGAAATGACAAGAACAGATACTACACTTTGATCCCAGCATGATGGTCAGGGGGTGAAGAAAACTATAACTCGAGTAGCATGTTACGGTTACTATTAATTACCATTGTACATTCTGGTTTTCTTCAGTTGTCTTCTGGTTACTCTTCAGATGGAACTATTTATTCAATCCAACAAAATATATACACTAGCCCAGTGGAAGTGATAAACTGCAAGGCCCAAGAGCCACTCAAGGCAGAGGGTTACTGAATGTGCCTGATTATGGGCTGGTGCTACACATTCAGAAACAAAGAACTGTACCAAATAACAGAAACCACACCTCTTGTGGATTACCAACAGCAGCAACAATGCAAATGGATAGCACATGTAGCTCAAAGAGAAAATAATACCATAATAAAGATGTTAACATTCCACACTACTTCAAATAGAAGGTTCTGAAGGAAAACCCCTGTCAATACTGGAAAGTGCAATAAGAGCTACTGGACTTGAGAAACATGTTTTTCCTGAAAAATTGTGTTAAGAGAAAGATTTTATAAATTTCAACTGACAGCACCACTGGCTGCTCAGTCAATGAATGCCAAATGTTTCCTTATAAGGAAAAGGAGAATATTATCATTACCACTGAGGGAAAAAATGTAAATAAATAGTAAATAAAGCTTCAGAGATTTAGATGGAGACGTTAGAAATATGAAGTTGAAGTAGATTTTAGAAGGAACCTGAAAATGAATCCTAAACCAGAAACAAGGAATAAACCTCTACTCTTGTTCAAAAGGCTGATGAGGAGTTTAAACTTGATGATAGGTGAATCTATCTAATTTGCAAGTCCGTAGGTATATGTTGGCGTATGTGAGTATATGTGCATGTGTGTGTGTAGAAAAATAGTCCACATTTTTCTTTCAAATGCCTGTTAATCTTATGTTGCAATATCAACCGAAGCATTTATTTGGAGCCTTCAACCCAGCATTAATTTAACATATTATGATAGATATTACCAAAACCAATTACATTCATAATTATTTCAGATGATACCAATTTTACATTTTTTATCTTAAATAATGTTTACTTTTGCATGGAATTTGCAATTCTGTATGTAATTAAAAGAAGTATTAGAAGAAAGGTCAAATAAGTGCGATATTTTCAAAAACTGACAAATTGTTGCCTAACAAGAATAAATCGATCCATCATAAAAACATAACAAAATTACCAAATAAACGACTGTTTGTCTGACACTCTTGAAGGATTTTATTTTGTGAAGATTTAGCGCTATATATTTCTTTCCAGTTTTCTGGAATTTTAATGAGTGTTATTTGTTTATGAAAGAGTAAAGACTAGATGTGGATTGGCTTCATGAGAAAAAAAATGGACATGAATTAATATCTTGCCAAGAGCTTATTCTTTATTTTTAATTGACAACTAAAACTAAGGATTAAGTAATAATATATATATATATATATATATATATATATATATATATATATATAGAGAGAGAGAGAGAGAAAGACAGAGAGAGCAATATGATGAAACAAAGATAATGAAAAACAATAACATATGTATAAAGAAATGAAATAAGACATTTGGGTCACTAACACACAAAAAAGAGAATGTCTCATATTGAGAATATTTAACATCGAAAAACATAAAAAATTTAGTTATTTTTAATAATATGTGGAAATCTCCACACTTTGCCTGATGAAGGTCATGAAACTGGAAACAAGTGTAGCAAAATTATGTAAAATAAAGCATGATATATTTAAAAAAAAAATCTACATTACAACCAAAAACGTTTGCACTTCCTCTATTCTTTTTATTATACACACTTCTTTTTATTATACACATTTTTCTCTCATTGGAACTACTATAACCTCTTCCCTTATATATATATATATATATATATATATATATATATATATATATATATATATATACACACACACACACACACATGCACATGCAAATACATATATAAATTGATAACCAGATATGAAGGGAGATATATAGATAGGTATGGACAAGCTGAGATAGATAGATAGATAGATAGATAGATATAAAGCTAGGTAGATATGAAGAGACTGCAATAGACACATAGATAGATATGATCAGACCAAGATAGATAGATAGATAGATAGATATGAACAGACCAAGATAGATAAACATGAACAGACTGAGATAGTATAGACTGTGTTTTATCAATTCCAAAATGTCTGTTTTTGAACAAGGAGAGAATTATTGTTGTACTGTCAAGATTGGCTAAAGCTGATGAAATCTGAATTCCATTTCTGGAAAAGACTATCATTCTGGAATAACTGCTTCAGTGAATCTTATTTTGAGTTCTTTCAGGATCTGAGCAATGATGGATCATGATCAGTGATGGATCACCACAAGTTTTTGGTTAAGCCATTAATTCCTGCCTTTATCCTGGCCCAGCCATCCATTGACAAAACCTCAAGGACATTGCTTACCTTTTCTTCCCTGCTTAGTCTTGTAAGAAATGATGTGAAATTTTACATTGAAATCCAAAGGCACATAGCAAAAGATCTCTTTTAGAAACTAAGCAAAGTATTAAGACATTGGAATATGATGTTAGAAATGAAGAAAACAGTACTGAACTGCTATATAATATCTAATTTCCCCAGTGAATGTAGAAAATGTTCTAACAAGCTACATTCATTCATTTCATCATTACTTTAATTATCAATATTATAAGTTAGAATCAGACTAATAATTACCACTGAATTTCAAGTGATTAAATTAATAAATCTAAATTTAAAAGTTTTTTATTTCAATATTTGTTTATAGCAATTAGTATTTTAAAAAATATTCGAGTGTATTTGGGTAAAAAGTAGCGCCTAATTATTTAAATTCATAGTTAACGGTTAGATAAAAGCTAGTTCATTCCTTCAAGATAATGATCATTAAAAGCGAAATTGAAAGATCTTTCCTATCGTAAAAACTTAAGATTTTTGCTATAGTAAAATGTTCTTTATATCAAAATACTTATCATAGTAATATTTGAAGCAAAATATGATATATACAGAATAGATTTAAAAAAAAGCCTGTAAAAAAAAATAAATTAATACAATAGATAAATGTAAATATATGTAGCCCATTATGATAAAAAGTGTAACATCCATATAAGTACACCACTACATTTTTGGCTAAATGTCCATTTGGTTAAATGTCCGTTGATCAAATGTCTGTTGGCCAAATGTCTGTCAGCCAAATATCCATTTATCAAATGTCTGAGTATCCTGAGCCTTACACCTAGGACATGCTATTCCATGTATTCCGGGGTCATTTCAACCTTATTTCATTCAGATAGCTCCCTAGATGATGCTTCCCCGGTTACTACACTATTAACCTTCAAACGGTTATGACATAACCCAGACAAATTCAGCAACAGTTGGAAAAAGAAAAAAAGAAAGAAAGAAGGCTAAATGACTGAGTGTTAAGTAAAAAAAAAAAAAATGAAGAATAGGGCACAAGGATCACAGCATGATACATGTATGCACATCCATGCAAACGGGCACATGCAGGTGAACATACATCTGCGGAGATGCACACATAGCTGAGCACACACACAAGCACACATACAAACACAGAGAATACAGAAGAAAACTTACACCAGTGTTATATAAGCATAAAAGGAAAAAAAAAAAAAAAAAAAATATAAGCAGTAAATTGCCAATATCCCCTGAAGAGTGGATAGACAACTCCATCTACAAAACTCTGGAGTTGGGATGGTCAATGTAACATCAATCAGCTAAATGAGAAACTTAACTCACATTAATCCTATATATATATATATATATATATATATATATATATATATATATATATATATATATAGTTAAATTCCCAGATCCATTTTGTGCACAAGACAGATTGGTATAAAATGACAATTGGAAAAAATCTTAGATTTTGCCAACATGCTTCATCTTCTGACTTTTTCAAGGCAAAAAAGAAATCGAAATTGTTTTGTAAATTGATGTGGGAATTTATATTGTTGACATGGAAAAAAAAAATTCCCCTACTGTAAAGGTAATTTATTTTAACCAGAAAAAAGGCTTAGACAGAAGTGTCTATCTTTTTAAATTTGGATTTTTTAATGTAACTATAACAACAAAAACATTTTGATTTCATTTTTGCCTCGAAAAAGTTGGAAGACAAAATGCATTGGCAAAATCTAAGATTTATTTTTCCAATTGTCATTTTATACCATATATATATATATATATATATATATATAGAGAGAGAGAGAGAGAGAGAGAGGCTGCGATGGATAAATTGTCATCTAATTTATGCAAAAATGAAAATAACACTGACATCTCATTTTAACAGATATATTTACAAAAATTAAACAAAAATATCTTGCAATACTAAAGAATAAATTAATTCAATAAAATCACCATTGGCTCCAACCACTGCCTCCAGACAACATCACAACTTCAGAATCTCTTGCAAGTCTTTCGGACGGTCTATTTGGTGAATGCAGACATAATCTTTGCATTGTTACAAGGAGTTGTTTTGGGTCTCTCACTCAACTCTGACCCACACATTATAATCAAGAGGATTGTCTGGGGAGATAGGTAGCCAGATCTAAGGGGTGATGTGATCACAGAAAATGACTGGGTTCTCTTGCTTGTGTGGCATGGTTCAGAGTCCTGTTACCAGACATAAGGTCTTCCAGCAACCACCCTCTATCTCCTCAAGGAAGTTGATGTAGGCCTCTGTGTTGAGTCTGAGGTCCTCAAAAACAAATTCGGGAATTCTTTTCTTATCAGAAGGATCAAGTGACTTTTCCGAGCTGACGTACTTTCATAATCCCCATTCGATTCATTTAATTCTTTCTGAATCCTCCACACTGTCCTCACATTGACACCCAAACATTCTGAAATGCTCATATTGGAACTTCCAGTGCAAATGCCAAGCACTACAGCATGCCATTTCAAAATATCTGGTGGAGTGAATTGCCTCATGATGCGCTTTTTCTCACAGAGAGTGTACAACTGACCATATTATAAGTTGCAGTCGACAAAATAAAAAGAAACAATGTCCATGCATGAAATTAAAAATATAAAATGTTGACAATTTATCAATCACACCCTCTCTCTCTCTCTCTCTATATATATATATATATATATATATATATATATATATGTGTCTGTGTGTGTATTTATTCAAAAATTAAAACATAAATATGTTATAAAATCACTACAAAAATAGCCATTTTATTTCAACAATTCTGGTGTCTTATCAAGTGATGGTGTTGACTTGATACGACACCATAAGTGTTGAAACAAAATGGATATTTTTGTAGTGATTTTATAACCTATTTATGTTATAATTTTTGAATAAATAATTATATTTGCTCTACTCTGTATTGAGCAGTCTTTTAAGAATAGTATTTGTTGGTTATTGGAATTTATACCGTATACACCAATCTTATACTTGTATATATATATATATATATATATATATATATATATATATATATATATATATGTATGTATGTGTGTGTGTAAGTGTATATATATATATAATCATTTTTGAAAATAATTTTCGAATAAATATTTATATTTGCTCTACTCTTTTAAGAATAATATTTGTTGGTTATTAGAATTTATTCCGTATACACCAATCCTATACTTGGGTGGGTGTGTGTATATATATATATATATATATATATATATATATATATATATATATATATATATATGTATATATATATATATATATACACACAGGTTAAGATAGACAAATACATAGATACGAACAGACTTAGATATTAGCAGATAGATTGATAGATAGATAGACATTAACAGACTGAGATAGATAGATAGATAGATAGATAGATAGATAGATAGATAGATTATGTATATCATAGGCAGAGATAAATCTATGATTTTACATGTAAAAGAATTCTATTTGTTTAGACATTTCCTAATTCTAAATTCTGTTGGTCAAATTCTGCCAATCCTACCAAATCTCTTATGTCCTCTTTTGTTTAGACTTAATCGGTTAATAATCCCTACAGAATGTCCCTATATCCATTCAACCATTTCTGGGTGTGTCATTTTATTCTAATGACAAATTCAACCAAAATTAGTTTTGTTTTTCTCTTTCTATTAGTTGAGTTCTTTTTTGTATTTTGTTTCTTTTTGAAGTTTTCTTTCTTTCTTCTTCTTTTTCTCTTTCTCTTTCTTTCTTTTTCTGTTTCTTGATTTTTATTATTTTTTTATTTGTTTTATACTCAATATGTTTCCTCTTTTTCTTTCTTGTTCCTTTCTTGTCTATTCTCTTTCTCTCTTTGTTCCTATCTTTTTCACTTTTTTATATGAATCTGTCACATGGTTCCACTCTCACTTCTCTTCTGTTTTTGATTCCTTCTCCTCTTTCCCGTCTTTGTTTGTATTTCCTCCTCTTTCGTTTTTTTTTTCTCTTTCATTCACTTTCTGATGCAATTTTTTTTATCCAATTTTTCTTACTTATTCTTTCAGCACTTTCATTCCTTATTCATTACTTTTTCTAGTTTACTCTTTATTTTTCTATTTCTTTTTTATCTCTTTCTTTTCATTCTCCTTTCTTGTTCCCTCTTTTTCACCATTACTGTATTTCCCTCTTGTCATTCCTCATTATTTTTCACTTCTTTTTTTGCCCTTTTTTCTCATCAGAAGGTAAAAAAAACTGAGTTGAAAGCCCTTTCTTTCTCCTCACTTTTTTTGGCCTTCTCTTTCTCCTCAGTTTTTTTGGCCTTCTCTTTCTCCTCAGTTTTTTTTTGCCTTCTCTCTCCTCAGTTTTTTTTGGCCTTCTCTTTCTCCTCAGTTTTTTTTGGCCTTCTCTTCCTCCTCAATTTTTTTTTTTCGGCCTCTCTCCTCAGTTTTTTTGGCCTTCTCTTTCTCCTCAGTTTTTTTTGGCCTTCTCTTCCTCCTCAATTTTTTTTTTTCGGCCTCTCTCCTCAGTTTTTTTGGCCTTCTCTTTCTCCTCAGTTTTTTTTGGCCTTCTCTTCCTCCTCAATTTTTTTTTTTTCGCCCTCTCTCCTCAGTTTTTTTTGGCCTTCTCTTCCTCCTCAATTTTTTTTTTTTCGCCCTCTCTCCTCAGTTTTTTTGGCCTTCTGTCTCCAGTTATTTTTTTTTTTGGCCTTCTCTTTCTCCTCAGTGTTTTTGGCCTTCTCTTTCTCCTCAGTTTTTTTTTTTTTTTGGCCTCTCTCCTCAGTTTTTTTTGGCCTTCTCTTTCTCCTCAGTTTTTTTGGCCTTCTCTCTCCACAGTTTTTTTTTTTTTGGCCTTCTCTTTCTCCTCAGTTTTTTTGGCCTTCTCTTTCCCCTCAGTTTTTTTTTGGCCTTCTCTTTCTCCTCAGTTTTTTTTTTTTGGCCTCTCTCCTCAGTTTTTTTTGGCCTTCTCTTTCTCCTCAATTTTTTTTTTTTTGGCCTTCTCTTTCTCATCAGTTTTCTTTGGCCTTTTCTTTCTCATCAGTATTTTTTTGGCCTTTTCTTTATCCTCATTTTTTAGGGACTTCTTTTTCTCATCAGTGTTTTATCCTTCTCATAAAACACAACACAGTAACCCACTACCTTGAGTAGATCTTGGGCGTCATATTCTTTGAACATTAGTATAAAAATTATTTTCAATGCAAATCTATAGTAAAAACTTTAGTAATGTATTTACCTTATAAAATAAAATAATTCTGTTGTATCTCTAACACATATCTTATTTCCTGACCATTCACTATACTACCTTTTCTTAGTTTTTAAAATATAAAATATAGATTCTACAAAGACTTCTTGAAATAAATATTTGGTCAAGAATTGCAACATTTAATTTTTATTAATTTTCTCTTCCCATAAATATCTCTTAACAGTACTCTCAATTCCTCTGTACTTTGAACTAAGTCTATAAAGTAATGCAGGTCTTCCAAACACTTCAAAGATTTTACAGTGATCGATGGAATTATGACAGTTCTTTTAATGTTGTTGTCCAATCTGAATGCTATAGTTGTTCGTTCAATGTCTATGAATGATATTCTCCAATTTAGTATTGATGACAAAAACTTTTTAAAAATATTTACACTCTGGTTCCAAAGACATTAACTTATGCTGGACACCTTAAAGCAGTGTAATGGTTAGAGAGCTTGTCTCGCTAGTAAAATTACGACTGAGTAGTGAGTTTGATCCTCACTGGGTGCCCCATACTTTTGGCCTTGTACCACATCTAAGCTATGCTTGGAAAATCACAATTAACTTGTGCTGTCTAACTCTGATATTAGTACCAAGTCCTTCTTTGATTTTGCTTTCTTAGAGACAATGTACATCAGTCAGTTTCCCATATATATATATATATATATATATATATATATATATATATATATATATAATTGTAATTTTTATAAGAATTCATAAGAGAAACCACAAGGAATCTAAATCAAAGATTATATGAACACAAAAGGGACATTTTACAAAACAATACATCAAATGCATTGGTTGTTCACTGTAATGAGACTAACCACAATTTTGACATAAAATATGCTACTCGGATCAAAGGAGAAACTATTCACTGTTATGAAAATGTTTTGAGAGTCCCTAGATTGCATGGTCATCTGCAATAAATCTGTGCCCTGGCTCTTACAACATTTCCTTGTTCTTGCAACTCAGTTCAACTAAAATCTAAGAAATTGTCAAATTCCAAGTCTAACTGAATTGTAAGTTAAAAAGTGAACTGTGTTTACAATTTACCATTAACTCAGATCTTTAGTTTAATGAAGCATTTTTATTAAAGAACCTTTGCATACATATATATATATATATATATATATATATATATATATATATATATATATATAATGCCTGTATATATATGTATATTAATGTGACTTTCTTTCTTTGTAGGGCATGAGATGAAAATATGCAAAGGTGGATTTTACTGTGAACAATGCAGTGATTCAACTTACCAACCCAACAGCAATAAATATGGAGATCAGTGTCGTCTGAGGTAAGTCAGAATTTGATTTTCTTTGTCGGCAAAGAATTTTCAGGAAGCTTTCTCTCTCAGGTTAGAGAGCAATTTGTGTCAATCAAGTTCTTAACTTTATTTATAAACATGTACTTCCTGCTTTGCACTCAGTTTTATTAGAACAAAATCATGTGTGGTATTACCCTGTTGTTGGGGTGATGAATATGTTGAGTGTTCCTGGGGCAGTGGAGTAAGGTATCACTAACAAAAATGGACACTTTCCTTATTGATACTTGTGCATTCAGGTATAAACATTACCAATTTCTGTGTTTTTGACTCTCAAGCAAACCAGACCTACCTGTATCTTTTTGACCCTCCATGGGCCAATGTCTACCTTTTTAATCATGTAAACAGGACTAATGTCTACCTTTTTGACTATGTAAACATGACTAATGTCTATCTTTTTGACTCCTCATGTAAACAGGACTAATGTCTACCTATTTTACTCCTCGTGTAAACAGGACTAATGTCTACTTTTTTGACTCCTCATGTAAACAGGACTAATGTCTACTTTTTTGACTTCTCATGTAAACAGGAGTAATGTCTACCTTTTTAACTCCTCATGTAAACAGGACTAATGTCTCCCACTTTTAATCTAGTATAAACCAAATTTATCGCAAACCTATTTGAATCTAGTGTAAACCAGACATATGTCTACTTTTGACTCTTATGTAAACACGACAAATGTCTCCCTTTTTAAATCTAGTGTAAAACAGACCTATACCTGCCTTTTTTACTCTAGTGTAAACTGAACATATTGTTGTATAGTCCCCTTGTACTGGGGAAGTCTTGGGCAATAGCATCAATTCAATAATAAAGTTGCTTTCTTCTCTCATGGCTGGTGATCACTGAGTTGTTTTGAGTCTAGAGATAAAAGAACTTCAATACAAAGAATGGTGACATAACTATTTTATTAACGTTCATGTTGACATGTTCTATCAATCCAGTAGTAGTCACCCCTTCACCGGGGAGCCATTTCAGACATGAAACTGAACACATCTACATTGTTTAATTGTTTAGAAAAAAATCATTGAAAAGGCTGTCTCTATACTTATCATTCCCATGCTGGCTCAGCCAATCAAAATCAGCTTTCTTGTTTTGTCCTTTATCTGACCTTAAAGGTTAATCCTCAGGAAGTCCGAGCAAGAGGTACTATTCATTCTAAAAATAACAGTCTGTTAAACTATTATTTAACACTATGTCTACATTTTCAGTTCTCGGGTAAATGATGCCTAGGTCTACCTTTCTATTAATTCTTTGTAACTTTTCATCAGGAAGACATGTATTCAACATTAAATAACTTTGTTTTTCAATTGTTCACTCAATACAAGATCCAAATGTTGTTTATTCATGAAAAGGGTTACTGAATGAAACTGTTGGAAGGATGTAAAGAGGTACAAGTAGTGTATATTATATGGATCTTTAGGATAGATAACATGAATATGTCAGCATTATTATGACCAGAAAAGCATTCACTGGGGAGTTTGTTTTAAAAATTAATAGTTCTTGAGAAGAAACTGTCAGAGTAGAACTTCTTCCTTATGAATGGAACATGAAGGGAGTGTGGATGAGTTGACCCTCTGTAAATGGCACAGTTCATGCTACAAATATTTGAACTGGTGGAAGTCAGCAATATAGCTTGTCATGAAAGATGTCAGAAGGAGATTGGTACGTTCAATGAACCAACCATTTTTCCTGAGGATTGTGTAGCTCCAGCACAGATATGGCAGCAATATTCCATTTTGGTCTAAGCTGATCCTTGTAAAGATAGAGCATGGCAAATGGCGTCAAGTAAATTCCAGAGTGCTATGAAGAACCAACCATTTTCCCAGCATCTTTAGCTGTGAATTGTATATATGAGTTACACTTGAGGCCTGGAGTGACTTTCATCTGCAATAGATGTTCAAGGCAATGGGGCCTCCTTGAGAGAATGACCATTCATCATAACTGGAGGAAAATCAAGATCTGTTCCGTAATAATGAAATGTTACCAACTTTGTTTCTGGCCTGTGAAGGTTATGTCTGAGGATATATATATATATATATATATATATATATATATATATATTAGGATATTACATCAGAAAAATTTCATAATTGCTACACAATTGCAGTCATGTTTCAATGCATATCAATGCATCTCATCAGGCGATTGTAAGTTACAGGCGAGTGAACAATTTATTTAAATTTAAAAGCAAAATACAACCTCTTTTATGAAAAAAAGAAAAGATGGGCTTGTTATAAGGTTTGTGGGCTTTACTCAGATCAACCACACCTACCTGTACCTTTTTGACACTCATGTAAACAGGACTTATACATTTCACTTTTTTCTATAGTATAAACCAAACATATGTCTACTTTTTTCAATCTGCTGTTAATAAGCCAATTTCAAGCTTTTTGATCATGTAAACAGGACTACTGTCAAACTTTTTGACTATGTAAACAGGACTAATGTCTACTTTTTTTAACTCCTCATGTAAACATGTCCTATCTTTTTGACTCAGTGGGAAATTGACCAAGGCCGAGATGTCAGGTCAGGATTGATAACTTTGCAAATACTTCTTTGTATTTTATCAAGAATCTCTAAATGTATAGAAGTGCCAGACCATGTTCAGCAGCAATATTTAATGAACTGGAAAATGGTAGATTTATAAATGTCTAAAATAGATCCTTTTGAGAAAAATGGTCTAGCACAGCATAGTGAACCAATTTTCTTAGTAGCAGACCTAGAAATTCATTCAATATAATCTTCCCCTTCATGTCAGCAGAAAACATGAGACCCAGAAGGCACGTATCACTCTCCTGGAGGTTAACGACAAAGGAGAGGAAGGTATGGAGCCTCGATTGCCCATGCCAGAAGGGACGTAGCACAGAGCAAAAGTTTAAAATCTTGTATTTCGACCATATATTTAGGAAATAAAAATAATAATTTTCTGAGATGTGAAGAGATATGTATAATATTTGGTTTCGTTCAGTTGCTGATGTATTTCAATGATAAATGATTACTTCTGATATAACACTACGAAAACATGAAATATTTGCAAATTCTGTTTTATGGGTTTTCTTTGAAAATTGATTTTTCATACACCCAGCCTGCTAATCATGAAAGAGAGAGAAAAGTAAAAAAAAAAAATTAAAGAAATTTCTCTCCCCTATCCACTCATCTTTATTTATTTATTTTCACTCGATCACCCTCCCCCAAGTGATTTGCTCGCAGCGAAACAACCAACCACTTAAACCAATTCAATGTCAAATATTTTTACAAGCCTAAACACCTCCTACCCATCAACCAAAAAACAAAAAAATATATATATTTAAAAGTAAAAAAAAAAAAAGAAAATTTAAAAAAATTAAATGACAACAATAACAGCGAAATAAAAGTTACCAGAAAGATTTATCGCTTAAAATTCCATCATGGCAGATATTGGCAGGAATTGGAATTTCAACTGTCTTATTCTCAAAGATCTGTCATCCAAGCTTGCTTCTTCACTCTGAAAATGATGTAAAGTACTTAACCAATGTCCGCATTTCCAAAATTCAACTCATTGAACCTCGTTCTAAATATTATTGTTTTGAATGTATTATTAGATGAAGTATTGTCAATTATTAACTGTTTTCACTAATGTTAGTTGGTTGATGGTTAATCGTATAGCTAAATAGAAATAGGCAGGGAGACTCCTATTAGATTCTACAGTGACCAACCCCTCCCTTAAACCTTTCAGTATGGCGACTTTGTGTTTCAAATAAAATAAGGCAAAAGGAAAACAAGAAAAAAAACAAAAAAAAACATTTTTTCTTCGTTTTCCTGGCCTTTTTTTTTATCAAGCAACTAGATTCTTGCTAAATACCAAGACCAAGTGAGCCAGATTACAGACAATATATACGCGTATATGACGAAAATTTTAAATTTACAAATTAACCTAACAGGTCTGCAAATAAAAAAATAAATAAAAAAATGCATCCAAACAGAATGCTGGAAAAAGCAATTCTTAGTACTTACAAATATAATTTCATGTTAAATCTTACTAATCTCAAATCAATGGTCATTTAGTGAAAAGTGTGGCCGACTCTAAAAATACAGCTTCATTTCAGAGACAAAATGCACTGCAGTTGGCTGGGTTAAAGAGATAGGAGGCCAAGCAAATAAAGAAAAACTCACTTTGGGTGGAGACTTCTTTGGAATGAGAGATTGGGGAGCTGAGATTGAATTCCAAGTTTGTCATTCACTTACGCACAAGTCTACCATCGAAAGTAATGGTAACCTACTGCGGGAAAAAATTGCCTTGTCAGTCATGTATCAAAAGACACATGATTGCACCAAACCTGTATCCCGTGCAATATGTGTGACTAACTGGAAATGGTGGGCTGAGTTCAAATTCTGGCAGTAATCAGTTGAGAAATTCATAAATTCATCTCTTTTTTCCCCCCATTGTCCTGGGTATGATGATAAACTACATCTGCGTCCTGTGTAAGACAACAAACTATGTCCAACAGCAAGGCCTCTTCTCAGGAGGCTTTAAGGAGCATGGAACCACCTCTTAATTCCCAGGTCCACCCTGACCCAGGGTGGTAGCACCTGTTAGGGTCCCAGCTATGGGCAAATAGTTAACCCCAAAACTGAGGTAAAAAGCCTTATGAAAGTGTAAAAATAGGTTTTAATACCAGAAATACTTTGTAAAAGAATTATTACCAGAAATAAATTTTTCAAGGAAAAAAAAACTATTACCAGCAATATATTTTTGACAAAAAATATTACCAGCAATACATTTTTTAAAATAATATTACTAGCTATACATTTTGAGGAAAAAAATATTACCAGAAATAGATTTTTGACAAAGCAAAATATTACCAGGAAAAAAAGTTGTTGGCATTAAATAACCCATTAGTGTTGATATGCCGTAAAACAAACCAAACCAAAATCTTTTTCCCCCAAACACCTCAAAGTATGGGTTAAGTAGCTGGGTATACTGGACTCACTAGCCTTAGTTAGCATCCAGTATAGGAGAAAAAAACTCTGAATTCAAATTAGTAGCACCCTTAAGAGAGAGGCATGGCACAGTTTCTTCTTTCCATCCCCACAAGTAGCAGTTAAATAGCTGAAAGCTCTATCCTTGATTGGCAATCAGTCAAAGACAAAAACAATTGTTGTAACCAGGAACTAAGAAAATGGAAGTACCATTTTAGCTATTACTCAGACACTGAAGAATCATGTCAGCCATATTGTGTATGTATGAATAAAATGCAGGAATATCGCTTCTGTAGACAGAGGTCACCAAACTAAACTGCATTGTCATTGTTATTACAAACTGCATTACTAAGTTGTGACAACAACTATGAATTCAAACCAGTAACACCTTTAAGAAAAGCAGAGATCCATCTCCTCTCCCCTAACTATGTGTTAAATAGCAGAACTGACTAGGCTGTCTAGCCTTGATTGGCAACCATTCCAGGCAAAGGACAAGTCTGAATTGAAATCATTAAAGAAGGCAAAAGTAAACCACTTCAATAACTTCATCGCAATTCACTATTTAAAATATTAAAGATAAAAGGAAAATCCAAAAAAGGGAAGATCATTAATGTCAGAAACAGATATCAAGAGATGTTCTTCATTTTCAGATAATTTGCCTTGGCTGGCAAACATTCATTGGGGTTTCATTTTTAAATGCTGTTACTTTTTTTCCCCACACCCACAGACAAATTGTACATATGGTACGAGTTAGGACTCCATAGAGACTTTGAGGTATTATACTGATTGCAGTAAGAATGGTAAGTAAGAATGTGTTGTTTTAGTGTTGGGAATACTGTGGTATGTTTGGGTCAGTAATCATGGCTAGCTAAGTTTAAGATAAGATATATTGAAGACCAGACTTCCTCTATCCCTCCTTTTGGCCTTGTACCACATTTTTGTATTATGCAAAATAAATATTACTTTGTTCTTTGGTATCTCAACTTTACAAATTTAAGCGCAGTACTAGATTGGCAGTTAGGTCTCATCATTTTACAGTTGAAATTGCCAGATGTAATCGTAAGTTCTATGCTAACAGTTTCTTCCCTCACACATCACACTTGTGGAAACCTGATCTGGCTTCTTGTTTACCTGTAAACTACAGAGAGGATGGATATTTTTGAAAAATTAACAATAGCTTCAAAAAATTTTATTGAGATCAATGTGTTCATATTGAATTCGTATTTGACAAAATGAAGTGTGGAAAGCAACATCCTTCATGCAGTGTGCGTTTTCATTCATGCATTCCTGAAGGTGTTCTTGGAAGTTAGCCTCCACTCTTTACAGCATTGCTATGTCACACGTGACTTCCATGTGAATAGCTTCCTTCAACTCATTCAATGTATTGGGGTTAGGCTCATACACATATACCTTGAGATTTCCCAACAAGAAATAATCACACATGGACAAATAAGGGGGCCAAAATTGTAAGCAAACCTAGAAGTAAGGGTAAAGAATGTCCATTGATGGTCTGGAGGTGTGAGTCATCACATCATCCTGCTGAAACCCTACACGTCAGATAGGAATATGTTTTCCTCGTAATTCAGGCAAAAACAAGTTGTTTATCATCTCAGTCTAATGCTCAGTGTTCACAGTCCATTATGGTCTTCAAAAAAGTAAGGACCAACAGCACACCAAACCATTACTTTTTGGCTGTGTAGTTGTCATTCATGCTGTTATCTCAGATTTTCAAGAGCCCATTGACAACAATTCTGTTGATTCACCATGCAACTGAGATGAAGATGAGCTTCATCCCTCATTAACAAAATGATGCTGTCATTGCCTTCAAAAATTGCTTTCATCTGACGTACGAAGTTAACACGCTATGCATAGTCCCCACTGGTTTCAACTGTTGCCCAATAACCAATTTGTAGGGGTGGAAATGCAGATCTTCATACATTACTGAATGATTATCGATGCCAAGTTCAGTAGCATGCCTCAGAGCAGAGCAATTTGGACTGGGCAGCAAAGCTTGTCTGACTTGTTTCATATTTTCTGGAGTATACACAGTTCATGGAGTCCCCACTGGTCTGCTATTTATTAGTGTACCTTGTGTAAGAAGTGCATGAACTTAATGTAAGATTCTGTTTCGAGTGGGGACAGCCTGATTTTCGGGAATGTTGAATAGGTGATGAATTTGAACAGTTGTGACAAACTAGTTATTCTTCATGAATCACATGTCACAGCTTCCACTGAAAAGAAAAAAAAAAACATGCTGATACACCATGCACTGAATGGTACCTATTGGACATATGTCCCTCCCACTGGGGTTGAGTAATAGCCATTTCAAAAATGTTCATGTATCACCCTGTATGAACTTCAAAAGTTTAAATGAAATATCAATCGTCATCTACAGTTACCATGTATATTGTTCTGTCTTTTATTCTCTCACCTCTGTAATATTTTCTCATTTTCCTTCACTCATAGTACCCCCTTATATCTTATCAGTTTTAACAAATTACTCAGAATGAAATGATTTAAAAAAAAAATGAAAAACAGAAAAAGTAAATTTTTAATTGTATTTCTTTTGTATCATTTCTTGTTTGTTTGACAGTTTTGAAATTCATTCATTCTTTATTTCCTTATTTTCAAAATGACTGGATTTACCTTTTTCCACTGGTTTCATATTCATCTGCCGTCTTTGTGTTTCTCTCAAGAAATTATTAGACGGATATGAAACAAGCCTTTCCTTCATGCCATCCCTCTAGGTCAGTTACCACTCGGTGGAATAAAGAATAAAACAAGAGGCAGTTTGTCTATCATCTTGTTATGTATTAAACAACAATGACTCAAAGTAAAGAATGCCAAACCTTATTGGACAATAAATAAGGGATAAATATATCTTATCAGTCAACTTGCTTATGAATATTTGTAGTTGTTATTGTAACTATTTTGAATTCAGAAAGAAATTCTCTCAGAAAAGTTTCAGAATATTCACATTGAGAAGACAAGGTCTATTGTCCGTCTGCAATGACTAAAGATTATCTATACAGACTCACCTCTTTGGAACTCTGGTATTAAGCTGGAAAAGAGAGGCACAAAAACAGACAGACAGACAAACAGACAGACAGGGAATGAAAAAGAAAACTTTTAGTTACAGTAACAAAATTTTGAATATATATATGTAATGGACAAAGCCCGACAATTATTTTAAGACATTTTTTTATGTTTATGCATTCTTTTCATAGATACAAATATTTAAGTAAATTCTCAGTTTATAATAAACAGTATTAACAACATTTACTGGTCTGAATGTCCAAGAAATTTTCATAGAAAATATGCGTCCTCCGACAAAAATCGAACCTGTATCCTATACGGAACCGTCATATAGCCTGACGTGCTTTTACCGATTGAACTACATAGGAGTGTTTCGGTTAGTTAAAAACAGTAATATCGACCTTGCTAATTGAAACGCTCCTCTGTGGCTCAATTGGTAAAAGTACATCATGCTATATGATGGTTCCATATAGAATATAAGTTTGATTCCTGTTGGAGGATGCATATTTTCTATAAAAATTTCTCGGACATTCAGGCCGGTAAATGTTGTTAATACTGTTTATTTGTATCTATAAAATATATATATATATATATATGGGTAAATAGTCGCCATTTTATATTTTTAATTTTGTGCATGCTTGTCATTTGTTTTTGATTTTGTCAACTTCACAGTATAGTAGGGTCAGTTTGTCACTGCCTGTGAGAAAAAGAGCACCATGACACAATTTCCTCTGACAGAAATTTGGAAACAGCATGCTGTACTCTTTGGTATTCATGCCGGAAGCTTAAATATGAACATTTCAGGGTATTTGGGGGTCAGTCTGAGTTCAGTATAGGGCAGACGGTTCGCAAAGTGTTGGATGATATACCAGTCAACATCAGGCTGTTTTGAGTGATCATTAGTGGTGGTGATGTTAGGCCCTCATTCATTTTTTCTCAGGGCCTCAGATTTAACATGAAGGTCTATATCAAGTGCCTTAAGAAAGTAGTGCTACCCTGGGGGCTGCTGGAAGAAACTCTGTCTGGTAACAGGACTCTGCACCATGCCACACAAGCAGGAGAACCCAGTCATGGCTGTCAGACAATTTCTGAGACCACATCACCCCATACATCTGGCCACCTAACTCCCCAGAATGCAACTCTCTTGATTATTATGTGAGGGGCACAGTTGATTGAGAAAATGACAAAACTCCTTGCAACACCAAAGATGAACTGAAGGCAAGGATTATGGCAGTATTCACAAACTTAAACAAGGAGACAATCTAGAAGAGTTTCAGGAAATTCTAAAGTCATCTGGTTGAAGCCAATGGGGATTTTATTGAATAAATTTACTCTTTAGTATTTGAAGATATTTTTGTGCAATTTTGGTAACTGTTAAAATGAGATGTCAATGTTATTTTCATTTTTGCGTAATTTAGATGACATTTTATCCACAAATATATAGATAGGATTAATACAAATATAAAATGTGTCCCTTAGCTGATACATAGATAGTTTATTCATATATATCTATATCTATATATAGATATATATATGAATAAACTTCAATTAGGCTCTGATAACCTCCTTAGTAGACCTAGCATAAAAATGAACACACTGTTGAAGCCATTGGTCAGGAAAGAAGAAGCTTAAATTGCCAAAATTCTATTATATATGAAAGACACCTAGTGGATAGTTGTTGGTTCATCATTGATATTTACTTGGTGGACATGAGTTCAATCCCTATGTCAAGCAGTGAAATTTGCATATTCTTGTTCAAGGATGAATCAGGAGAAGAATTAGTAAATAAATGAATCTTTAATTTAATAAATAAATAATAAATATAAACAAATCTTTAATCATTTAAGAATGCCACACTTATTAAAAGAGAAAGTAAATTACTTAGAGGGAAAATTCTTGAGAGTGCTGCTATTGAATCATACCAAAATGTAAATCTGTGCCCCAGATTTTATTTCAAATAGTTCCATTCCTGAAAGAATTTCTCTTTTCCAAAGCCAACATACATGGCTATAAAAATGTAAAAAAAATGTAAAGAAACCAGGTAAATTCATAAACCTCCTTTTGTTTAAAATCTATAATACAGAAATGATTTAAATATTAACTACACTTTAAAAAAAATAGGAGATCAGTTACTCCCTTTTGTTTATTAAACATTAGATTACATCACTTAGCAGCTTCCATAATTTTGCTTGACTTTTCAGTTCACCTGATGGGTGTTTATGAGCATTTTTTAAATTTCAAGATTTTGAAAAACTAACATTTTTGCATTTATTTATAAATACTTATTGCAAAATAAAATCATTAAATTTGCCACTAATAAAGCCCAACCACGAGACCTGTAACTCATTAAAGTCATAGAAGCACTACATGTACTGTAGCCTCAGTAAAAGTGGTGTGTCTTGGGCAAAATAGCCTAACAGGTTGGTTTGAATTCAGTTTTCCTTCTCCTAGACCAGTTGCCACCCAAGGCTATAGGACCTAGTCTTTCCTACTATTTATCGATAGCTGGTGTGGGGAGATGAGATTCGTTCATACCTTTCCCAAGGTTATTAGCATATAAATGAATATAACAAACTTGACTGGAATTTGAACTCAGCTCTCCAATTCATCAATCCCAGCCTCAATCCATTACTCTTCCATTGCCTCCAGATTAAGCCTGTCAGAGTTGAAAAAAGTGTCAGCTAAGATAAGTTTTTGCTTTGTCTTTATTTTTATTATCATTTTACAGGTATATATTTAGTTATATATGAAATTTTAAACACATGCACACACATTTATATTTATAAATATATATATTGTCATCCACAGATAGACTGTTTTGTGGCTAGACGTCCGGTTGCCTCTAGCTAGGATCGAAACCTGGCTGAATTGGTGTCAGTCAGAGATTCTCCCCCTAAACCTTTTGTGTATGGCAGGGATGAAGGTGAATTTAAGCATATTTATTTTTAGATAAGCACACAGTTGAGAGAACTTGATTCGCTTTACTGAAGAGTCTTGCATTATTAACAGTAATAATCACTGTTTGCAAACTCACACTTCCTCCCCAGAGAGCTCAACTGAAATAAAATTTTCGGGAGCATATGGGGTATTTGGGTAGCAATCCCTTTTTTTATATAAGGTTCATTAAAGGTGAATGACAAGGTACTGAGTTTAAGCTTTTTATTCAATTTTTGTGTTTTAAAAAGTGTTTTCTTTTCTGTTGATTTTATATTTACTTTTGAAAATCATAGAACTGTGAAACTGGTGAAGTTACTGTAAATAAATATTCTTAAAGGCTCCAGTTGCATTTTAAAATCCTTTTTTTCCATATTTTTACCCATGTGGGATATATATAAAAAAAAAACTTTCTTATATACATGGGTGGGGGAGATTATGATAAGGAAATGAAATCTTATGGGACAAAGGAGTATATCTAAACGTCTTTTTAATTATCAATTGGAAGTGAAATTGTTTCATTCAAAAATTCCTTATAACTGGATGGGTCTTGATTCTTATTTGAGTCTAGAGGGAGTACGGGGGGTGGGCGGAGTTTCTTTTCATGAAAAGAAACAAACCAAATATCAAACTTAAACACTCACTTTTTTTTCCCATCACCAACATTCTAACTTCACAGATCAACATATTTCTACTTCCTACCCCAGGTGAAAACAAAAATGCCTGAATTCTCATATCAGGCATTCTCAGCTAAAAGCCATTCCTTTGCATACATCTTGGACAGAAGACGCATTGTGCTGGTCAGGTTCTGTGGAAAAATATCAAAAATGCTATGGAAAAATTTTCAAGGGCACTCTTTAGTAAACAGAAGAACACAATTCAGCATTGGTATTGGTATGCCAATATCTCAACTTGTTTTCTCTTTCTCTATCTTGTCTAACTCCTCACTCTCACACTCTTTCTCTCTTTCTTTTTACTGTGTTCTTTGATTGTTTCCAAGGTCACAATTATCTTTGGCCATTTCTGTTCTTTTTTGGCGTTCCCCGTTTGGCTGAGATCTTCTCTATTCTCATCTTCCTGCGAGTTTTAGTCTCTTATTCAGGCTGTGAACGATGATGGTGAAGGAAGGGTTGGAAGTATTTCAGGTTTTAGGAAGATGATTTGATAGGCCAAAAGACGGATGTTGTGAAAAAGAAAAAAAAAAGAAAAGGAAGGAGGAGTTAGAAATGGAAGTGGGAGATAAAGAAAAGATTTTTCATTCACTGTAAGATGATTTTTGGAAGAAAAATTTGTGATAAATCTTTCGTTCCATGGAAGGGCAAAACATTTGGGAAGAAAAATTAAAAAGGCAAACAAGAAGGTGTTGCAAAAAGGAAGAGAGAATTCAAAAGAAGGGTTGGAATGTGAAGAGACAGAAAAGAGAAGATCAAACAATTGAAAAAGAACAAAAGAAGAATGGAAAAGAAAGTAAAAGAAGGAAATTAAAAAGAAGAGGAAAGACTAAAGTGTAATTAAATGACTGAAGAATAAAATGAAAAGGGAAGTAAGGAAAAAAGAAAAGAAGAAAAGAAGAAGAGCATAAGAAGTGGAGTGTTTAATATGTAAGGTGAATGAGTTTAAAAAGAAAAATAGAATGAATGAAAGAAAAGAAAAAGAAACAAAAGAGTGTTTTATTATCTAAGATGAATCAGTTTAAAAAAGAAAGAAATAACAAAGAGAAATAAATGAATGAATGAAAGAATAAAAATAAAATGAAGAAAAGAAAAAAGTGTATTTAATGAGATGAATGAGTTCAAAAATAAAATAAAATGAATGAATGAAAGAAAAAACATAATAAAGAAAATAAAAAGTGCATAATATGCAAGATGAATGAGTTTAAAGGGAAAGAAGGAAAAAGGTAGAATGAATGAAAGAAAGAAGAAAAGAAAATGAGGTGTATTTTATTATACAAAAATGAATGAGTTTAATGAAGAAATAACAAAGTAGAATGAATGAATGACAGACGAATAAAACAAAAAGAGGAAATATTTAATATTTGTTTAATATGTAAGATGAATGTTTAAGAAGAAAAATTAGAATGAACAAATGAATGAATGAATGAAGAAAAGAAAAAGAAACAAAGGTGCGTTATATTATCTAAGATGAATGAGTTTAAAAAAGAAAGAAATAACAATAATATAATAATAATAAGTAGAATGAATGAATGAATGAATGAATGAAAGAAGAAAAGAAAATGAAAAGAAAAAAGGTGTGTTTAATAAGATGAATGAGTTTAAAAAGAAAATAGAATGAATGAAAGAAAGAAGAAAAATAAAATAAATAAAATAAAAATTGAAAGAGAAGTGTTTTTGATATGCAAGGAATTTAAAAAGAAAGAAAAAGTAGAATGAATGAATGAAAGAAAAGAAAATGAGGAGTATTTCATTATGCAAAAATGAATGAGTTTAAAGAAGAAAAAAGTAGAATGAATGAATAAATGACAGAAGTATAAAAAGAAAAGAGAAATATGTGTTTAATATGTAAGATGAATAATTTTAAAAAAGGAAGAAAATAAAAGATAGAATGAATGAATGAAAGGAAAAGGAAAATGAAAAAGAAAAAAAGAAAAGAGAAAGGGAAGTGCTTAATGTAAGGTGAAAAAGTTTGAAAGTAAAAGAAAGATAAAAGTAGAATGAATCAACCAATCAAAGTAAAGAATAAAAAAAGAGAAAGATTAGTATTTAATATCTAAGATGAATGAGTTTTAAAAGAAATAAAGAAAATCAGAATGAATGAAAGAAAAAGGAAGTGAAAGTAAGATGAATGAGTTTAAAAGGAAATAAAGAAAAAGTAGAATGAATGAATGAAAGAAAAAGAAACTGAAGAAAAGAAAAACAGAAGGATTTTTTAATATGTAAGATGAATGAGTTTAAGAAAGAAAGAAAAAAGGAAAAGGAAGTGAATGAAAAAAGAGAATGAAGAAAAGAAAAAGAGAAAATGGAATGTTTAACAGTGAAGTTGAATGAGTTTTAAAGAGAAATAGAGAAAAAGTAGAATGAATGAAAGAAGGAAAGAGAAAGTAAGATGAATGAGTTTAAAAAGAAATAAAGAAAATCAGAATGAATGAATGAAAGAAAAAAAGGAAAGACAAAGTAAGATAAATGAGTTTAAAAAGAAAAAGTAGAATGAATGAAAGAAAAAAGGAAGAAAGAGGAGTCTTTAATATGTAGGATGAATGAGTTTCAGGAAGTAAGAAAGAAAGGAGAAAAAAGTGAATGAAAAAGTGAATAAAAAAAGGGAAAACGGATTGTTTAGCAGCGAAGTTGAATGAATTTTAAAGAGAAATAAATAAAAAAAGCAGAGAAAGATGGTACATTATGACTTTTTCTTTGTAACTTTCTGAACAAATTTACATGAATGGATGACAGAGTTGGGAATTAGACAAATTTAAAGGGGGAGAGGAAGTTGTTTATAGATACAACGGATAGGGAGCTGTGGAGAGCTGTGATTGCCAAGATCCTGGAGCAACACAGTACATAGACAAATGAGGGAAGAGAACTGGAATATTGCAGAATGTAAAAATAGGTACAGACAAGATGGAATTTAAGGGAAGATATATCCTGGCCGTTTTATCCGATCTCTTCTTCGTTTTCTTTCAAGTACTTGCTTATGAAAATAACACATCCCTAAATTCTTTTAAACTTTTGGCAAAGAAGCAGACTGAGTAAGGGAGTATAAAAGGTGTGGAAGCTCACATAGGGTGGGGCTGCATGAAAGTTAAGTTAATATGGTTACGAGGGTGGGGCTTGTGAGATTTGATGGGAGTGTTGTATTTTCCTTTCATTTCCTTTTGCTAATTTTTTTCTCATTTTTTTTTATTCTTCAGTCTCCATGACAAGATAACTTCCTGCCTCAGACATTTTCTTCATTTTTTGCTTTGGTTCTGTTACATTTGCAGACACGTTTCTTACAAGAAATCTCCCAACTATTATAGGACAGAGAAGGTAGCATTTATTTTAGGAAGTGTTTTAACAGAGGATGTAAAATGCAACACTGAAATCTGAAGGCACAATGCAACAGTGAAAGATGCCTCCCAAAAGCTAAGCAAATATAAAGAAACATGAAATCTCATTAAAAAAAAAAACAAAAGAAAAAAAGATTTATGCTGTTATGTAACATTGATAATATGACAGGGAATTCAAAACAGTCTCTCTTCAAAGATGAAGAAGAGACTTGAGGCAACAGAATGGTAGTTCTACAGAATAATGCTGACTGAACATGACAAAGTTTTAGAGAAAATGGAAGCAAAAAATTCACTCAAGCATAACATCAGGAAGAAATATATATATATATATATATATATATATATATATATATATATATATACAAGTATATGATTGGTGTATATGGAATGAATTCCAATAACCAACAATTACTATTCTTAAAAGAGTGCTCAATACAAAGTAGAGCAGATATAATTATTTATTTAAAAAAAAAATTATAACATAAATATGTTATAAAATCACTACAAAAATAGCCATTTTGTTTCAACACCCTCGGTGTCTTATCAAGTAATGACGTTGAATGTAAAATAAATGGTTTTAAAAGTTTCAAATTAATTAACAATCCTACGCAAGGGGAAATCTTAAGAGCTGCTAGCAAGGTTTAGGGTGATGTCTAGTTTAAGAGTTGCTAGCACTTCTCCCGCTTTTTTTTTTTTTTTTTTTTCATGACAGACCGTGGAGATGTTCTCTGTCTTGTCTTTTTGTGTGTGTATATGTCTTGGTGCTTATATATTAGAATCTGACTGTGTTTGTTTTACGCGTGAGTTTAGGACCCCATTCACACACCATGAGGATTAAAATGTATACATTGTAAAAAGACCGGATATTAAATATAGCTAAAGTAACTTCAATGAAAAAATAAATTGAATAACATATATATTTCTTCTTTTCTCCTCAGTAATTTTATAATTGTAAACTTAATAGCGAATAAATGTTAAATTTTGATTTTGTAATTAGCAGTTTTAAATTTTAATATTAAATTTTATCATATAATTTAGTAATTATTCGTTGGAATAATTTCTTTTTTAATACTATCCATATTTTAAACATCTGAATAGATATTATAACATGACTTCGTTAACAAGCTTTTTGAATTTTCCTATACTTGTGTTTTGATTGGTCCATCTAGCCTTTGCAACAACGTTTTCCCCTTGCATAGGATTGTTAATTAATTTGAAACTTTTAAAACCATTTATTTTACATTCAACGTCATCACTTGATAAGACACCGAGGGTGTTGAAACAAAATGGCTATTTTTGTAGTGATTATATAAATTATTTATGTTATAATTTTTTTTTTAAATAAATAATTATATATATATATATATATATATAGTTGTGTCGATGTGAGTTTGTGACAGGGTTTCATGCCCATTGCGATCACCAGAGTCACAAATTCACATCAACGCAACTAAATATGTTAGCTCTATCACCAATATTGATCACTTTCCGATAAGTACCGTGCATACATAATATGTAAATAATATATATAATAATTGCATGTATGTATATATATATATATATATATATATATATATATATATATATAAATATAAAAGTGAACATAGAAGTCAACACTTAGAGAGCACTTTATTCCATAAATATAGCACACTTTAAGACTATATTTCTTTATATTCAGCTCCTGGTAAACAGTAGAGCACTTTCGCTACATTTATAACCCAGTATGGACATGGAAAAATTTAACCTCGACTACTCCCTAAAAAACATACCCATCCCATCCCCCCCTATATATAAACTAAAATTAATTGAAAAAATAGAAAGTTTCCTAAAAAGAATGAGATGGAAGCCTCTAAGTGTTGACTTCTATGTTCACTTTTATATTTACACACGCTCTATCTCTGATATTGAGCACTTTATTCCATAAATATAGCACACCATAAGACTATATTTCTTTATATATATATATATATATATATATATATATATATATATATATATATATATATGTATATATGTTTCATTAAAGATGACAGACAAGGCAATGTGATTACACTCTTTATTTAATTTTTCTCAGATTCAAACAAGTGTTTTCTTTTCTGGACACAGAGTCTATAGAAA
>OZ010596.1:45629969-45632469 GCA_963932145.1 Acanthosepion lycidas | reverse complement strand
TTACAGTTATTTCGCTGTTAGTTTGTGTTATTATTTACCAATTTTAATATAAATGTGATTCTGAGCAGCATTCTGGGTTATGATAACTGTTAAAAAGTGAAATAGGATAAAAGTATTTAGATTATGAAATTTTAAGATGCAAAGAAATTTGTGATAAATTATTCATAATAAAATACAACACATAAGGAAACCCTAGTATATTTATGATATTTAAGATAAAATTTAACACTTAAGGAAACTATACTATATTTATGATATATATGATGAAATACATAAGCAAACTATATCTGCGTTATATATGATGAAATTCAATACATAAACAATTTGTAGTATCTTTATAATATTTAACATATAATCTGATACATTAGCAAATCAAAGTATATGATATTTAATATGAAATTCAACATATATGCAAATTACAGTATATTTATTCTAATTAAGGTCAAATTCAACTAATAAGGAAGCATTTCTATATAATATAATTACAAGTCCCAAAAGTTGCCGAATTTTGGTCTGCAGGATTTTCCATCTCTTAAGATACATGTATACATACACATGAACTGGATTTCTAAACATATATTTTTAGATTAAAAAAAAAAGTGGAGAATTGTGAAAAGTGAAAACTGCCATGTGAAGATACAAACATCTCTGAAAATAATAAATTCTTTCTCAATGGCTGGTATTTTTAATTTCTTGAAACTTTCGACAGACATGTCATTTGTTGTTGAATTTGGAATTCCACAAATGATATTAACATGGCTTTAATGAGTGAAACTTATGTGAAACTTGATTGACCAATGAAAATCAAACAATGTAAAAGTAAAAATACCAGAATTTCTATTTTTTTGTCTCTCCATATCCTATTCTCTGATAAAAGTGAAACATATTGTTCATTATCTTGATAAAATGTATGTATATAAATATAATATATATCTATCTATATATATATATATATATATATATATATATATATATATATATATATATATATATATATGTTTGTGTGTGTGTACAATATATTATACATATTATTTATATATTATATACATGGTACTTATTGGAAAGCAAATATATTTTATATATATATATATATTTTATATATATATTTATAAATATTATATATATTATATATATATATATTTATAAAAATTATATATATATATATATTATATATACATAATATATATATCTTAGCAGATACATTTTATCCTCTGAGAGTCTTCATCAAATGTTTATATCTGTGTGTGTGTGTGTGTGTGCTTGTGTATAACCCTGGCCACTGAATTTATTTATCTGGTAACTCATTTATTATTAATTAATTGTTTATTCGTATTTTATTTTATATTTTATTTTTATTTATTTTCTTATTTATTTTCTTTAGTTCTAAAGCTTGGTATTGAAAGTAAGTTTATTAGTTTTAAGTTATGTATTATTCAGTGTTTAGCCTTTAGACTCATGATATGGTTGTAGATAGTGTAGTAGGAATTTCACTTACGTTCTCATTTGGAGATTAATAATATTAATAATAGTCATTTATGTAAATCAATTTTCATCAGGCCAAATCATGAATCATAGGATCCAATATCTCCTAAGGTATTAGATCATTGTATAAAGCTGATCATAGTTTTGCAAATTACTTTCTTGGAAATAATATAAAAATGTTCCTTCTGTCGAAGAAGTTAATTTTAGACTACTGGAAAAATGAAAGACATTTAAAAGCAGCAAAGAAAAGTAGGGAATAAATTGATACCTGAATTGGAGAAATTAACTAATAAAGAGTAACTGGAGTTTTTCAAAGAAATGTTCCTAATTTCTTCTGCCAGATTGTCAAGATTTTGAATGCATTTAATAATAATTAAAAGGTACATTCAGCTCAGAAAATGACCTCATTGCTTGCAATTGCCTTAATCTCATCATGCCATAAAAATATTAAATGTTGAAATTTAAATATAACCTAATTATGCACTGAAATATGAGAGAAGCTTGATCCTGAAAATAGCAGAAAAGTTCCAAATCTCACAATATCCTCATTTGGTCTTCAATGAACCCTCTAAAAAAAATAATAAAATCTTCTTGCCTGTTACTTTCAATGAAACTCTTATTTGTTATACTCCTACATTTATATATATATTTATATATATATATATATATATATATATGTGCAGGGTGACAATAAAGTCTTTGTGTCAAACATAAATAATAAATAATTATAAAAAATGTACGATACCAGTTGATAATAGCAAAAAAATTAGACTAACTATTTATTACAAAAGATTAAAAACATCCAACCTTATAGTAAAAAATAATAATTCACTTCTTAGAACAAAATTAAATAGTACAAATATTATTTATGAGTTTAAATGTCCATTGAGGAAAATGATCAATGCAAATTTGTAAATAGTTATATAGGCCATACTATAACATGTTTGACACAAAGATTACTGAACCCTATTCATAACATACTTGATAAAAAACCCTAATATATATATATATATATATA
>OZ010596.1:45594969-45624969 GCA_963932145.1 Acanthosepion lycidas | reverse complement strand
TAAAGTGCTCAATATCAGAGATAGAGCGGGTGTAAATATAAAAGTGAACATAGAAATCAACACTTAGAGGCGACAGTCTGTTTCATGCTATATGCAATTGTCAGGCTGTTATTTTTCTCGGCTATTTATATATACGGGTCAGTGGTGCATTGTGGGTAGTTTATTTTGGCAGTTATTTTACCGGAAGTCGTTTATTTGTTTATTTATTTATTGGGGTTAAATTATTTTGCTTGTTTTTATTTATTTTTTATTTTTATTTATTTTCATTTCTTATCTTATATATTTATTTATATTTTTTTTAATTATTTTTATTTTAATTGGTGTTTTTATTAACATAGTAAAAATTTGTTTATATCACTTATTTAATAGTTTTGTTTTGGTTTGGGAAGATAAAGCTATTTATTTATTCAATTTGGGGGTTGATTGAATATATATATAAATATAAAAGTGAACATTGAAGTCAACATTTAGAGGCAACAGTCTGTTTCAAGCTAAACACAATCGTCAGGCCACAATTTCATCTAGCATGAAACTTATATATTTATATATATATATATATATATATATATATATATATATATATTTATGTGTGTGTGTGTATATATATATATATATATATATATATATATATATATATATGTAAGTATTTTTGTGTGTGGATGACATTATATATATATATATATATATATATATATATATATATATATATATATATATATAGTTTATGAAAAACTAGGTAATCCGTATGGGAACACGCAAGGAAGATAAAATCCAGAGAGCTCAATGTAAATCCAGAGCAAATAATTTAAATAAAAACAGACCACTTTAAGGTTCCATGTACTAAATTATTTTGCCACAGCCCTTTTAACGGACTGCGGATCATCAGACTTTACTTCGAAAGGTTGAAACAAAAAATGAAAAGAAATTTACACATTTTTTACGGGCTATATTAAGCATATGTAAATTAACGAAGTGAGGAAGTGAGGGGGGAGAGAGAAGACATGAGTGAGTTAGATGTATTTTAATTTTTCTATTCTTTCATACTTAAAATTACTTGAGGAGGTCCCGACATTGACACACACACATACATATATATATCTATATATATATATATATAATGTCATCTATGTATAGGCCTGTTTCACTGTGTCACAGCACATCAGTGTGGCTAGACATCTGATTGCTTTAAGCCAGGAGCAAAACCCAACCAATTTAGCATCAGTCTAAATTTCTACCCCTGAGATATCAGTGCATGGCTGAAGGTAAAGCAAATTATAGCGTATTATTTTTTATGAATGTAAACAAACATCAGACAACCATAGTGCTTGATTCATTTTTAATGAAGAGCGTTGCGTTAGTGGAGATGGCTCCTGTTTAGAATTACCCTCTCTCTCAACGGTGCTCAACCAAAATTTTATAAATATATATATATATATATATATACATATATATATATATATATATATATGAAGAGATATAGTTTTAAGGTGTGCTATATTTATGGGATAAAGTGCTTGATATCAGAGATAGAGCATATGTAAATATAAATGTAAAAGTGAACATTGAAGTCAACATTCAATGTTCACTTTTATATATATATATATATATATATATATATATATATATATATACTCGACTCTCTTGTCATATAAATATATATATATATATATATATATATATATATATATATGAAGATATATGAAGAAATATAGTTTTAAGGTGTGCTATATTTATGGGATAAAGCGCTTGATATCAGAGATAGAGCATATGTAAATATAAATGTAAAAGTGAACATTGAGTGTTGACTTCAATGTTCACTTTTATATATATATATATACATATATATATATACTCGACTCTCTTGTTGAAGTTGATGTATGAGGGTCAAGCAGATCAGTTCCTAGGAAACTGACAGCCCAACACCAGCACATGAGATTTGATTCTAGTGGTGAAGGTTTTGTGCAAAACCGTCCACACTTTTTGAAGAGCCAAATACAGACTTGGTGCACTACATACCACAAGGTCCCCAAATGACCCTCCATAGGTTTTGAATTCAGAGATGTCCTTCTCCTAGACCAGTTGCCATCCAAGGCTATAGAACCCAGTCTGTCCTGCTGTTTACACATAGCTGGAGGTAGAAGAAGAGGATTCACATTTTTCCCAAGGGCACAAGCATGTAAGTGAATGTAATGGATTCGAGTGGAATTCAAACTCGGCTCTCCCATTCCTCAATCCAAGCTGATATGCACTACTCCAATGTATATATATATATATATATATATATATATATATTCTTTAAGGAATTAATGCATTTTTCTATCCAACTTTATTCCTAATTACTATAAATGTTATATTTACTGAGTACATGAGTGAGGGTAGACACCATTGATTTTTTAAACAATGAAATTAATGTTTCCTGGCCTAGTAACTGAAAATTTAACTAATGAAAACTTGCTACCTGACTGAAATTGAACTTGCATTCTGTTTTTTTATTCTGGGAGACAACATTCTTATGTACGACAGCTGAGCCTTCATTCCCTCTGATGGCTTCAAACTAGATCAAAACATACTAACCTTGAAAGGATATACACAGAAAACCAAATAGTTAAATAGATAATGAACTGGCTGAGATAGATAGATATATAGATATGAACAGACCAAAATATAAAGACATGAATAGACCAAAATAGATAGATATAAACAGACCTAGATAGATAGATAGATAGATAGAAAAAGAGACAGATATGAACAGACCTATATATATATATATATATATATATATATATATATATATATATATATATATGTATATGTATATATATATAGGTAAAAATCTGTAGGTAAGTATTCCAAGTGAATCCTATTAATATAAAATATTAAAACTGATCCACAAAAGAGAGATCAGTAACCCAATGAGCGAAATGGCCATAAAAATAGGGTGCAGTTGAATTTCATTCCTATGTAATTCATGTATATATATATATATATATATATATATATATATATATATATATATGCATATAATTATATATATACATTATATAAAAATGTATGTGTGTTTATCTACCAATTGAAATCTTTCAAGTATAGATTACTTCTCTTGATTCTATCTTTCATTCCTTTTTTTCTTCTCTTTCCTATTACTCCTTAGATCATGCATGCAGAAAGATATGAATGCATTGGCAAACCTCTGCCATCTTGGCTTCTGTTCTTTATTTTTCATCTTTGGATGTTTTGTTCCATCATTATCTTCAACTCCAGTCACTATGGAACTTATCTCTTTTCCCTTAATTTTGTCCGCTCACTCTCTAAAGAGACCCCCTTGCCTATGGCTTCTGCTCAAAGAAAAGGAAAGGGAAAAAAAAAAATAAGGTTGAACTGCACAGAAGTGGATTAACCTCCGTGCACTTGTATTCTAGGTTATTGGAAACAAATAATGGAGACAGAATCGAAAGCAAGAAAGAAAGACAGATGGGACCGAGTTGTGATTGAATCGCATACAAGATTGTCTTCCCCGATGTCTGTTGGTAATGACTTTCCGTAATGAAAAAGAAACAAGAAATTAAACGAAACAAGTAGACAAAAAATGAAAAAAAAAGAAGAATGAGAAAGATGAAAAATAAAATACAAATGAAGGTTAACATCAAACAAATACCCAATAACAACTAGAAATAAAAAAAAATTCAAATGTGAAAGAATAAAATTCATATGTTACCAAGGAACAAAACGTTGATGCAAATTGCTGATATTTAATAAAGAAGATAGTAAAAAACTGAATAAAGATAAATTTTCTTTTTTCATTCATCTTTTGGAATGAAAGAAGGGAAAGTAATGAAGAAATTCAGGAGAATGAAAAGAAGTGAAAACCAAATCTCTACACTAAATGAATATTATAAAAATAAAATCACTACAAAATTAGACATTAAAACTAAATATGAGAAGGAGTAATGGATAGTGGCTCGGATTGAGCAATCAGCAAGCCGAGTTCGAATTCCAGTCGAATCCATTACATTCACTTATGTGCTAATACCCCTGGGAAAGGTATCAATCCGCTTCTTCTCCCTCCAGCTATGGGTAAATAGTAGGACAGACACGGTTCTATAGATATCGATAGCAACTGGTTTACTGCAGATAGAAATGGCAACCTATTGCAGGGAAAAAAAATCTGCCTTGTCAGTTATATATCAAAAGATACATGATCACCTAAGTGTGTATCACATATAGCACTGACTGATGAGAATGTGCTCATTTATGTGTGTGTGTATGTGTGTGTGAGAAACAAGCATGTATGATACCAGTGTGTGTATATTCATGTGTGCAAGAGTTCAAATGTCAACAGAGGCCGAAGGAAACAAACATGCCCTTACAGCAACATTATTTATCTATGTTCGACTACATTCAGAAGCAAGAATAAAAAAGAGAAAGTGAGAAAATATGCTTGCTTTTTTATAGTCTTAAAGAGTGCCTCCTAACGGACGTTTTTGGCAAAGCCTATCTTGCCTAAACTCAGTTCTGTCATCTATTTACACTAGTTCGCTAGGTAGTTTATGCACTGTTTTCTCTACCCTTAAATTCCATCACATTATGTTGAAACACCAGTTCCCATACAATCACTGAAGTTAAGCAATGTCAAACCTGGTCAATGCCTAAATGGGTGACTACTTAGGAATACAAGGTGCTGTAAGTTTGGATGTGTAGGTGGTGTAATGGATAATTACTTTAGATAGATTTGTTTTTTACAGCTTATCACCCCTTTGTAGGTTATTTAAAGCTAAAACATATTTTGGCTTGTAAGAATAATTGTTTTTTTTTCAGTATCTGTCTATATTTCTGCAACAAGGTATTATGTACACTATTTATGTTATTCAAATTATCGTCCTCATCTTTGTCACCATATTTATTACAATGTTTCGGCTGTTGTACACTCCGGCCTTCTTCAGGTGGTTGGAATATTGAACCGAACCCTATATTTTGCTCATTGTTCTAGTTCCACGTGTAAGAATAATTATTTATTATTATTGTAATTTATTATTTTATTTTTTTATTATTTTTATTTTTTATTATTGTAATTTATTATTTTTTATTATTGTTATTATTTTTTATTATTGTAAGAATAATTCTTTTTTTTTTTCAGTATCTGTCTATATTTCTGCAACGAGGTATTATGTACACTATTTATGTTATTCAGACTATTGTCCTCATCTTTGTCACCATATTTATTACAATGTTTCGGCCATTGTACACTCCGGCCTTCTTCAGGTGGTTGGAATATTGAACCAAACTCTTTATTTTGCTCACTGTTCTAGTTCCACATGTCATGTTTTAATCGATGTCAGTTATCAGTTATCTCCTGTTAATTCCCCTCTCCAAGTTCTCCACTGCCTTAAACGGGTATTGAACTCAGACTCTTTGGGTCCTGTCACTGGATCTAACTAATGCCTTTATTCACTGTGTCATGTGTTTTTTTTTGGGGGGGAGTATACATTGTATTAACAATTTTTTTCAAATAAAAAGGATATTTCCAGATACAAGTTCTACTATTTAACCTATAGCTGGGAGGAGGAGATGGATTCATGCCTTTTCTGAAGTTATCTGCGTGCAAGTGAATGCAATAAAGCCAACTAGGATTCAAACGCAGTGTCCAGTTTGCTATTCCATATTCCATACTGCTATCCACCCATCCACTGTTTTGTTGTGGCTTCTATGAATAAGCATCAGTTAGCTTCAGTTTCATGCCTGAAATGTAAGCAAAGTAACTTTTATATAGTTTATAGCAATCCCCACCAAGCAAGGCAGAAATGTCGCTAGTATGCAGGAAGTAACAGGGGATGAAAGGGAGAGAAAAATTGGGGTATAGGTGGGGGATCAACGAAAGGATAAAATATTAATGGGGTTCAAGAAGACAGAAAATGGCGATTGACGTTGCATTTAAATTTTTGAAGATTGTAGTTCTCAGTGAAGCAAGTAAATGGAAGAGAGTTGTGAGAAAAGAAACTGTTGGAGTAGAAGTGGCAGTTACATTTAACTATTTCATCAGTAAACGGGTGGGACCTAGCTGCCAATCTAGTTTAAATTCACATAGTTGGAGCTCCAGGGAAAAAAAGCTCATTAGGGCAGTTTCCATGAAAGTATTTGTAGAAAAGACAGAGGGAAGCCACGTCACATTGGTGAGAAATTGACTGAAGTCGCGATGCCAAGTCAGGATCGATTCTTTCTTTGGATTTTGTCAAGAACCTCAAGATGAATAGCAGCAGAGCAACAGATCAGATATGGCAATGAAATTACAAAACATCCTATAGAATGTAGTGAAGGAGAGTGAGAAGAACTTTAAATATCTGGGAAGTGTTTTGACAGAGAGCGGTAATTGTGACACTGAGATTTGTAGACGTATTGGGATGGCCAAGGATGCATTCCAAAAGCTGGGAAGAGTACTGCAAGACAGGAGGATTTCTTTGGTAACAAAGGAAAGTACGCGACATCTGTCCTTCTTTGCAGCAGCGAATGTTGGACGATTTCCTCAAAGATGAAGAAGAGACTCGAGGTGAAGGATACGTGGTTCTACAGAAGGATGCTGAGGATATCAGGGACTGAGCATGAGAACAATAATGAGGTTGCAAGAGATTGCAAGCAAGGAGGAGGCTTATACTTGACATCAGGAAGAGGCAGCTGAAGTTTCTGGGACACGTAATGAGAAAGGAGGGCCTGGAGAATCTGATACTCAGAGGTCGAATAGAAAGAAAAAGAGACAAGGGAAAGCAATGCATGACATACCTGGTGAGTTTAAGCAATTAGATGACAGAACATAGTCTGGGGGGAGGTGGCAGAGGGACAAAACTTATTGAGAGCTACAAGGGATGAAGGGGGCGGAGAGCCATGATTGCCTACGTTATAAAAAGGACATGGCACATAAAAAGAAAGAAAGATTCAATGCACGTACGAATGATAAAATTGTAAATGTGCAAGATGGACTCTGATACGAAAAACCTTTTGGCATGATACAATGACACAACCTTCCTTGCAGTATTCATATCACTTCAATTTCTTAAACAATCAATACAAACCTGCCTTGATTGAGGAGTCCGGATCTAGGATTTGTTTCACAGATGCAAATATGAGGATACAGGTTTTAGTCTTGTTGATAGGCACAATTTTCATTAATCAAACTTCTCTTTTCTGGACTTAACATGTGTAGAAATTGTCTAAGTATTTGTCGATGCCAAGAACTTTTAGTTAATGTATTAGACATATTTAAGGAAATTGTGTATCAGTGCTAAAATGGTATGACAGTATAAAATTTGTTGAAAAGGAGACATATTCTTAATTTCCAAATATGGCCAGCAAATTTTGACCGTTTATAATTCATGCCATTAAGATTTGATATCTTTTATTTATAATAAGAGCTTCCATTATTTTGAAATAGATTTTAGGTGTATATCACAGGTGTGTCCTCTATAAATATATCACATATCAAGGTTGGTATAATTCCAGTGTGCTTTAAATTTAGAATGAATAAAACTAGATAAAAAGGACAAATGAATGAAGGAATGAATGAAGGAAATGAATGAAGAAGTGACCTTGGAATATATAAAGAAAATGAAGACTAAAGAAAAGTAGAGAGAAACGAATAACGTGACCCTGGTCTAAATAAAGAAAAATTACAAGAAGTTTTGCAATTATAAACATAAAATCTACGAATAATGAGAAATAAATTAGTTTGTTGAAAAAAAAATATGTTAAACGAAATTAAAAAAGAAAAGTGGTTAAAGCAAGGGAGAGAATTATATTTTGAGCGACGGCTGACGTAAACCGTTGCACAGAACGAAGGACGAAAAGTATAGAATGTAAATGATAACAAAATTAAATTTCTCTGAGTAACCTCTAACAAATCTCAATAATGGACGAGCGGGAGATAGCAGATGCTGTAGCTGAATGATGGACTCCTTCCTATCTCATTTATTTTTCTATTTTCATTGTCCATTTCAGCGTTTCTTATTGAAAGCATTTGTTGTTTGGAACAATTGCATTTGCTATAAATACTGTAGTTTGTATGTTCCGAGGAGTGTCTAGATGGGTGGGGGTGGGTAGGTATGCCTGTTGGATTGCATGTAGAGATATAAACAAAAAAACGGTGGAAAAAGTGGTGGAGATGGAAAGTGTCGTGTTTAAAAGAGGTTGGTGAAAAATAGACGATGGGAGAAACGCTTAGCAAAGGAAACTAACAAGATTTCCTGAACAGCGACACATGTGGAAGGAACGAAGCAGGCACAGGCATTTGAGATAGATGGAGTTAGAAAAATAGATATTTTTACAAATACTTGGAATTATCACCCCCCCACACACATATACATATAATCCAACATCACTCTAGCGATCTATCGCTGCCTGCTCATATCTATCTATCTGGGTCTTTTCTTTATCTATCTATTGCAGTTTGCTCGTATCTATCTATCTATCTATCTAGCTAGCTGTTTGTCTATCTATCTATCTATCTATCTATCTATCTATCTATCTATCTATCTATCTATCTATCTATCTATCTGACCCAGTTTTTTCATTATCTATATTTATATTTCAGCCTGTTAACATCTATTTCTATCTTTTCCTCATCTATATATCTATCTCTCTTTCTATCTCAGTTGTTTCATTATCTTTTTCAGTCTGTTATTATCTATCTATTCCTGTCTTTTCATCTATCTATCTATCTATCAGCCTCAGTTTTTTCATTAAATATTTCCATCTGTTAACATCTATTCCCGTCTTTTCCTCTATCTATTTATCAATCTATCTATCAACCTCTGTTTTTTTCATCTGTTAACGTCTATCTATTTCCGTCTTTTCATCTATCTATCTATCTATCTATCTATCTATCTATCTATCTATCTATCTATCAACCTTTGTCTTTTCATTAACTATTTCCATCTATCTATCTAAATCTTTCCCTTATCTATCTATCTATCTATCTATCTATCTATCTATCTATCTATCTATCAACCTTTGTCTTTTCATTAACTATTTCCATCTATCTAAATCTTTCCCTTATCTATCTATCTATCTATCTATCTATCTATCTATCTATCTCAGTCTGTTCATATCTATCTATCTATCTATTTCAGTCTATTAACATCAGCCTATTTATCTTTGCAAAAATGGAAAGATTTTATAAATTTGAACTGACAGTCAATGATGGCTGAATGCTTTCATATAAGGAAATGCCTTAATAATATCATTGCCATTGTGTAATTCCCATCTTGAATTGTCCCTTTTGACCACAACCATTTCGTTTTTTCTTACTTTTCATGCTTATCTCTGCATTTATGATATAACAATTCTATAACAAATCTACAGGAAAACATGATAACTTGTTTTATTCTCCATGTCCCGTGTGAACAGCTTATTTCAAGAGACAAAAGAATGCTGTTGCAAGATACCTGGGAAACCCTTTTTTCAAATCATAAATTATTTCCGAGGCAAAAATGTTTTGTTGGAAGAAGAAAAACATTGATTTCCTGTGTGAATGTTGCTTATCACAAAATTTCTTTTCTTCTCCCCCTCAATTTCACTCTCAGCATGATTCCATTATCTGTTGACAATCAGTTTTATTAGCATGATACCTTCTTGAAGGCAACGCACATAACCTAAAACCATGAAATAACAGTTCAATTGTAGTTTTAAATTCTTTTACACCTCAATTTTACTTCATCTACTAAATCATCCTATTGTCATTTATCTCCTTTTAAGCTTTCTTTAGCTTTTTTCTGCCAGTACTACCACCACTACTACTACTACTACTACTTCTTCTTCTTCTTCTTCTTGATCGTCCTCTTCTTCCTTTTTTCTTCCTCTTCTTCCTCCTCTTCTTCCTTTTTTCTTCCTCTTCCTCTTTCTCCTCCTCTTCTTCTTCTACATCTTCTTCTTCCTTTTTTCTTCCTCTTCTTTTTGCGCTTCCTCCTCTTCTTCCTCTCTTTTTTTTCCACTTCTTCTTTTTCCACTTCTTCTTGATCTTCCTCTTCTTCCTTTTCTTCTTCCTCTTCCTCTTCTTTCTCCACTTCTTCTTCCTATTCTTCTTCCTCCTCCTCTCTTTGATCTTCTTTCTTTTCTTCCTCTTCTTTTTCCTCTTCTTCTTCTTGATTAACCTCTTCTTCCTTTTCATCTTCTTCCTCTTCTTTTTTCCACACCCTCTTGTTCTTCTTCCTCTTCTTCTTCTTCCCCCTCCTCTTCTTCCTTTTTTCTTCCTCCTCTTCTTCTTCTTCCTCTTCTTGTTATTCTTTTTCTGCTTCTTCTTCTCCCTATTCTTCCTCTTCTTTTAAAAAAATCCCTTATTTTATAATTCCTTGATAATTTGACACCTAATCTTTATCCTTTATCTAATGCCTCTTCTCTTTGTTCACCCTTTTCTGTATCTTCTCATTCTCACCCTTATCCCTTTTAATACAATTAATATCATCCAATATTTCATGCAATTGCACTTCTCTCATCTTGACTGCAGTGTGGTCATCGAAATGCCCATGCAACTTCTTGGAGCTAATTTTAAGAGTTGGATGCAGGCTGTTGACCAGTTCCACATCTCAATTCATCTGAGTAAAGCAGTGTTGAGTATTTCATTGCAAAAGTACTTTTACTGATAATACACCCATATATATTTTATACTGGATGTCAGAGTAATCAGTTTGTCATCAAATGTAACAATTATTATTATTATTATTATTTGACTTCTAATTAGTGTTATTTAAAGTAATTATATATATCCCTGAAAACATGCTAAAGGTCATCATCTCCTTTCATGAAGGAATGAAAGCTAATATCGTGTCTGATGGTATGATATCAGAATCCTTTGATGTCACAAATGGCACCAAGCAAGGTTGTGTCATGGCTCCTGTCCTTTTTACCCTTTTCTTCTTGGTGATATCTCAAATATGTATTTGCAGACACAGAGAGTGGCGTCAAGTTTCAGTTTCAAACAACTGGTGGTCCCTTCAATCGTCAGCGTTTCAAAGCCAAGACACACCTTCGTATGCAAATTATTCATGATTTGTTGTTTGCTGATGATTGTAGTGACATCCTTTGAGGAGGCCCAACAGCTCATAAATCGTTTCTCTGCTGTATGTAAAGCATTTGGTCTTACACTTAGCATAAATAAAACTGAAGTTGTGCACCAACCTTGTCTACAAATAGAATGGAGATCAATGTGTTTTAGTGGACTCAGCAATTTTCAATCTGCTTGTCTGAATCATCTTCAAGAAGTGAGAGTAAGATCTAAAAGGTCAGCCAATCTAACAGTGATCTCATATCACAATCCTCACATTTGCTCCATATGTGGCCTCCTTTATAAATCACTACCAGGTCTTAAGTGCTACTTAAGATTATTGCACAAAATTTCATAACTGAATCAACTAAATTATCAGATCCTCATACGCTGAAACTGACAGGAGAGTCCATTATATATATATATATATATATATATATATATATATATATATATATATATATATATATAAAGATAAGAGGAAAAACTATTCTTAAGCGATGAGTTTTGTCTCTGAGGGACTTTATCAAGGCAAATGGAAAGATTTATTTTGTTGCATGTGTTTATATACAAGAGCGAAGATGTCACTGGTTTATCAAGGCTTTTAAATTTGAGAATGCTCTTGAATATTCATCAGGTGGTTGAAAGGTCAGTCAAGACATATGGAGGACACAAAGTGCAATAATTCAAAATCTGACTAGAGAAAAGTAAACAAGGAATATTATTAGAAATAGATAATTTTTTTACTCTACTCAACACCTGAAGTTTGTGTTGTGTATGAAACTCTGAGTTGTCCTATAGGCAAGGAAAAAAAATGTATATTTAGTAATATATACTCTAAGTACGGTTATATTACATAAAGCACTGTTTTATTAACACCTGCACTCAAACTGCAACACACACACACAAATATATATATATATATATATATATATATATATATATATATATATATATATATATATATAGTTTACAGTAAAAACCAAAATTTCCTCAAAATTATTTTTACCATAAAAATATATATGCTCTGTTATAAGAAAGTATTAAATTTCTGATTCAATTCAGAGCTGATTAGTGGCTGTTTAAAAAGACTGACTTGCCAGACAAGCAGAAGGAAGATGTCAACTAGTTTTTGAGCTGAACTTGCATGAAAATAAGAAGAATAAAAAGAAAGCAGAAGGGTTTTGGTATTCACAGGGAAGTCATTGGCTGATTCTGGTAGCTGAACTTAGATAAAAAAAGAAGAAAATCAAAGCAGAAAGATTTCAACCTTCACAATGAAAATGTTAACTGGTTCTGTGATCAGAATAAAAGAAAAACTAAAAGCTGTTGTTGCCACCACCAACAACTACAAAGATGAAAAAATGAAGTCTTGCATCTATGTCAGATTCAAATGCAGTCAGCACAAAATACAGCTTTGATTATTGTCTTATTTTCCCTCCGGTAACCATAATTTACTGATCAGTTTTAATATTTGTTATTCCTAGAATCCACTTGGATTATATATCAACGAATTTCTTACCTGTATTATACATACATATATATATATATATATATATATATATATATATATATATATATATATGTGTGTGTGTGTGTGTGTGTATGTGTTTTGTTATTAATATACAATGTCCTGCCCTGGGCTGGGTAGGCAGAGAGAATTAAAATGTAAGTAAGCCTTGTTCCGGGAGCAGATTGCCAATTCAGTGCGTAAAAAGGGAAATACTATTTTTTCTTGTTTCCTCCCCAAGTTTTGGTATATTTAATGCCAGTTGTTTAAAATAATTTTTCTTTTCAACCACTTGAACCGAAAGGTACCTAAAAATTTAATCACTGTGATACTTTTGTATCTTTTTATTTTATGAATAAAATATGATCCCTTTTTTAAAATTCATTTATATATATATATACCCAAGTATATGATTGGTGTATATGGAATAAATTCCAATAACCAACAATTACTTTTTTAAAAAAGTGCTCAATAGAGAGTAGAGTGAATATAATTATTTATTTAAAAATTATAACATAAATATGTTATAAAATCACTACAAAAATAGCCATTTTGTTTCAACACCTCTGGTGTCTTATCAAGTGATGATGTTGAATGTATATTGTAGAATGATTGTATTTTGATTGGTCATTCCAGCTCAGGTAACAGTGTTTCCCCTTACGAGGGGTGGTTAATTAATTTGAACCTTTTAAAACATTTATTCTACAATCTACATTCAACATCATCACTTGATAAGACACCAGAAGTGTTGAAACAAAATGGCTATTTTTGTAGTGATTTTATAACATATTTATGTTATAATTTTTAAATAAATAATTACATATATATATATATATATATATATATATAATGACATATATATATATATATAGTGATTTTATAACATATTTATGTTATAATTTTTAAATAAATAATTACATATATATATATATATATATATATATATATATTATACTAATAATTATACTAATAATTATACTCAGTTGGTAAAAAGACTCAGATGGCACAATTTGCAAGTATATCAAAACAAATTGGTATCCAAGGAAAAAATTTGAAAAAAGAAAGAAAGAAATAGAAACATCCAAACTGGGAAAAATAATCATCCAGTGACTTAAATTTCCAGTCCAAAGAAAAAAAAAACAAGCAAATAACTAAGATAAAATGTAGAGCTTTCAGTACGGTAAGTAAAGCAAAGGAATAAAATGAAATATTTTATTTTTAATATATATATATATATATATATATATGACGTCATATATTACGAAATGGACAAAGTCCGACAATTTATTTATTAAAGACATTTTTTATAAGCAGTAAATTCGACCTTGTCTACCGAATGCTTCTTTGTAGCCTAACGGTAAGGCACGTCAGCGTAAATGACGGTTCCATATAGGATGCAGGTTCGAATCCTGTCAAAGAACGAATATTTTCTATGAAAATTTCTCGGACATTCAGGCCGGTAAATGTTATTTAATACTGTTTATTATAAACAGAGCATTTACTTAAATACTTGTATCTATAACGTTAAACATAAAAAATGTCTTTAATAAATATATATATATATATATATATATATATATATATATATATATATATATGTATATATATAGTCATTCACATACAGGCCTGTTTTGTTGTAGCACAGCTCATCAGTGTGACTAGACATCTGCTTGTTTCAAGCTAGTATTGAAACTTGACTGATTTGGTATCAGTCAGATATTCTACCCCTAAGCTATCAGTGCATGGCAGAGAAAGAGAAATTTTTAATGTATCATATACGTGATGTATACAAACACCAGTAGCTAAGAGTACTCAATTCATAACTAAAGAGCGATGTGTTAATAGCAGCAGCAGCCACTGTTTTTTAAAATTACCCTTTCTTTAGAGTGCTCAATCAGGAAACAAAAGCATATATATATATATATATATATATATATATATATATATAAAGCTGAACATAGAAGGCAACATTTAGAGGTGACAGTCCATTTCATGCTAGATGCAATCGTCAGGCCAGGTCTGACGATTGCATCTAGCATGAAACAGACTGTCTGTTATGGTCCAATTCCTTGTACCACGGTGATAGTCCAACGTAGAACCAATAAAGAAGAACTTGAACACAGGTATGGAATAACACAGATATATTACAAACAGGAATATATACAGAGAAGTAGAAGTGTTAGTAGGAACAATCAGGTTTAGTAGAGAGAACAATGTAGTCTCGACCAGTATCACTATTCCAATGTCTTGCAGTAATTGTCTGAACGCGACTCTGTTTCGGACTGCCTCTGACTCGACTCTTGACTCGACTTGAACTACTGACTATAATTAGTCCCCCCCTCCACGTGGACATCATGTGGCACAAGGCCAGTTTAACGTGGGATCTCTGAGCCCGTGGGCTCAGACAAAAATATGCCCATTGAACCCGTATAAACGGGTTCAGGGTCGGTCTACCTCCCCGAAGGAGACTCCGCCCTTCGGCGTAGCCTCCTTCGGGTTCCTCCCGTCCGTAGGAAGAGAGTACAACCGTGCAGTCGTCCAAAAGTTGAGTGACTGACGATATTCAGTCATCTCCCCCCCACGAGGGTGTCATGTGGCACAAGGCCTTTTTAACGTGGGTATTCCGAGCCCGTGGGCTCGGCCAAAAATTAGCCCATTGAACCCGCATAAACGGATTCAGAGCCGGTCTACCTCCCCGAAGGAGACTCCGCCCTTCAGCATAGCCTCCTTCGGGTTCCTCCTGTCCGTAGGAAGAGAGTATAACCGAACAGTCGTTCAAAAGTTGAGTGACTGACTCCTTGCCTACTCCTGAGGGGCAGTATTTATTAAGTATAGAATAGTCCATTATTATTATTATGGGTAAGATTCCATAACACTGTCGCTTCTAAGTGTTGACTTCTATATTCACCTTTATATTTACACATGCTCTATCTCTGATATTAAGCACTTTATTCCATAAATATAGCACATCTTAAGATTATATTTCTTCATAAATATATATATATATATATATACATATATATACAAACATACATATATATATATATATATATATATATATATATATATATATATATATATTTATATATATTTATATATTCATATATTTGTGTGAACTTATATTCATAATGGGTCTAAAATGAAAAGCCTTTTGTGATTGAAAGTAGAAATATATTGTAAAATATGAATATATATACATGCATTGAGATACCTTTTCCCTGACATTATTCAGATTAGAATTAAATTTACATCTAAATTTAATTTTCTACTTTTAATTTAATGCATATTTCAGTTGTGAAACGCCTAAATTTGGATTCATATGTCAAAACATATGGAGGACACAATGTGCCATAATTCAAAATCTGACTCGACAAAAGTAAGCAAGTAATATTAGTAGAAATATATATATATTTTTTCCTCTGTTCAGCACCTGAACACTGTGTTGTGCATAAAATTCTGAATCATGGTACTCTGAATTCAAAACCTGCAGGGGTTCGTTTGGAGACCTTGTGGCACTTTGTGCATCAGGTCTGTGTATTTGGCCCTTCAAAAAGTGTGGTTGGTTCTGCACAAAGCCTTCACCACAATAATCAAATCATATGTGCTGGTGTCTGGGCTGTCAGTTCCTAGGAAATAAGCTGTTACCCCTCATACATCAAATTTGAAGGGAGAGTCTGCCCCCCCCCACATATATATATATCATAGACCTCTTGTTATTGGTTCAAATTTATCATTTGATCATGATGATGTTGGTTAACAATCAGTTGGTTTCTGAAATTTTCCAATCTTATTAATTTAGTTTTAGTGTTTGTCTATATTTCTGAGATGAGGTATTATGTACATTATTTACATTATTTGGACTATTGTTGGAATCTTTGTTGCCATATTTATTACAACATTTCAGCCATTGTATGCTCCAGCCTTCTTCAGGTGGTTGAAATGTCGAACTGAACCCTTTATTTCGCTAGACTGTTCTAATTTCACATACCATGTCTAATGAATGTCAGTTATCAGTTATCTCCTGTTAATTCCCCTCTCTAAGTTCTCCACCACCTTAACCAGGTATTGAACTCACACTCTTTGGGTCTTGTCACTGGATCTAACTAAGGCCTTTATCCACTGTGCCATGTGTCCTTTAGTTTTAATATTTTGTAGCTTTTTTTGCCATGTCATTAAATTTGATGTTTATCGCATTTTTGTTGTTAACTTATATTCGTAATGAGTCCAAAATGAAACACATTTTGTGATTGAAAGTAGAAATATATTGTAAAATATGAATATATATACAGGCATTGAGATACCTTTTCCAGGACATTATTAAGATTAAAATTTAATTTAAATCTAAAATTAATTTTCACCTTTCAATTTAATGCATATTTCATTTGTGAAACACCTAAATTTGGATTCATATGTTACTAAGAAGAATTATCATGATTACACACAGATTTAGATCATTGTATTCATCTCGGTTTTTATAGTCACAACATTTCTGTTATTCTCAGATGAGGAATTATCAGTATTATACACTGATTTATTCAAACTGTTATCCGAATCTTTGCTATCACATTCACAAAAGATGGAGTTTTGTAATTTGGATCAAACCATTTATTCCATCCATGGAGAGAAACTGCCTTCATTCTGCTGACCATGCTAAAAAAGTATTCCAAATTTGTGAATTCTTGTCCTCACTCATTCTTGAACAACAATAAGCAAATTTCACTGCTTGTCATAGGGATTGAACTCATGTCCACCAGTAAATATCACTGCTTAACCAACAACTAGCCACTAGGTGATTGTCATCTATGATATAATTTTAGCACCTTATGTCTCTTCTTTCCTGACCCAAATCTTCAACAGGGAGTTTAATTCTACACTAGGTCTACTGGGGAGGTTATCAGAAACTAATGGAAACTCATCAGAGAGTGGCATGAGAACAATTTAACCTATGAAATGAATAAAGTGTTTGCTCCAAAATTCCTACTAGTGCACTGATCTCACAATCAGAAAACAAAGCAAGAATAATTCTTTGTTAAGTATGGCTGATTGAATAATTGATTTTTTACAGGTTATCAATCATTTGTTGGTTATTTAAAGGGAAGACATATTTTTGATTGTAAAAATAATTTTTTTCCAAGTTAATATTGCATATACAATTTTTTTAATGAGATCTTTCCAGAAACAAGTCCTACAATTGTAATGGAATTATAATTAGAACACTGAATAAATAATTATAAACCTCTTAACATTTATATATACAAAAATACACACACACACACACACATACATATATATATATATATGTATATATGAAGAAATATAGTTTTAAGGTGTGCTATATTTATGGGATAAAGTGGTCAGAGATAGAGTGTATGTAAATATAAATATAAAAGTGAACATTCCAGTCAACACTCAGAGGCGACAGGCTGTTTTGTGCTAGACGCAATTGTCAGGCGACCTGATGATTGCATCCAGCATGAAACAGCCTGTAGCCTCTGATTGTTGACTTCAATATTCACTATTATATATATATATATATATATATATATACGCATTAAACATAAAATAGACAACACTTGTCTATATTATTTAATGAAACATGTATGAATATATATATATATATATATATATATATATATATATATATATATATATATATATATATGTATGTATATATAGTATACTTAGGTAGAAAATCTTCTTTAAGACAAATATTATTAAAAACAACAGATATATATATATATATATATATATATACACGTGTATTTGTTTTCTGTGTGTGTATATGCAAGAGGAGGGAAAGAGCAATACAGACAGACACCATCACAACTTACGCATATATATATATATATATATATATATATATATATATATATATATATATAATATTTAGTAAGTTATTTTCTCTTTTAATTAAGATTGTAAACTACTCCAGGCTAAAGAAATTTAAAAAGAAATGAAGGAATCAGAAAGGGAAATGCAAAAAAATAATGAACAAAATAAACAAGGAAGCAAATCATTGAGAGAACAAAAAAAAAAAAAATGAAAACTGAAGAAAGGAAAGGGAAAAAACTTTGATACTGAAGAAAACAGACTTCATTAATTTTGGTAATTAAGCTAAAACTATGTAATTAATAACCGCAAGACAATATGATATATAACAAAAGTATCAATGTGTTTTTTTTTTCAGCTTTGTTATCTACATTTTATGAGATTCTTATGTCTGCTTTTTTTTTCTCTCTCTCTGGTGGAAAAAAATGTCAGTGTTTTCTTAATATTCCTTGATTCTGAAAATTTAAATCTCCGACATGATGTTGAAAGAAAATCGATAACAAAAAAGATAAAACATCAAAATATATTCATTTTTTCGCTTTGATTTTAAATCGCAGCAAAATAGTATATGTCTTCTTCTTCTATGTGTCAGATCCCTTCAGGACATAGCTGTCCACAACTCCATTCTACCATTTGTTCACACCAGCTTGTTGCATGAGTGGCTCACTACCTTCCCCCAACTCTTTTGCCCTTAATATTCTCAGTGAAGGTCGCGTTTTCCAAGCCCTTCTTTTTCATTATGTGTTCAAGGAATTTCGTCTATCTTATCCTGATTCTGAATATAAGTGTTGTTTCTGTTACTATTTTCTTTAAGACTTTCTTGTAGCTTGCTTGCTTCATCCATGAAATTCCCAGTATCCTTCTGTAGAACCAAATTTCAATAGACTCCATTATTCTCATCATCTGTGGGAAGTTTGTTCACTACCATATAATCAGTTATGTGCCATGCATGATACATGCTTAGGTGATCATGTATCTTTTAATATATGACTGATAAGGCAGATTTTTTCCCGCAGTATGTTGCCATTTCTTTCTGTGATAGACCTGTTGCCATCCAGGGCTACATAATCCACACTGTCCTGCTATTTACCTATAGCTGGAGGGAGAAGAAGAGGATCCATACCTTTCCCAAGGGTATTAGCATGTAAGTGAATGTAATTGATTCATCTTGAATTTGAACTCAGCTCTCCGATTCCTCAATCTGAGCTGCTATCCATTACTCCACCGTGCCTCCTGCTATATAAGATGATGGATAATACATAGCAATCCAGTAGACTTTTCTTTATTATTCTTATTACAATAAATGTTGCATATTAGTGGATAAACATATTTGACTAAAGATCCATGATGTATAAAAAGTTTGTTTTATATCTACCAGCCTAGAGATCCAAAGTCTTATAAAAAAAAGTGACTGTGTGTATCAAATCTGTATTCACTTTTTTATTCTGGGAAACCACCTTCAAGCCAGGCATGGTTTACCACAAAGCTACTGGAAGCCATTCTATAAGCCATTAGCCTAGTGGTAAAACATGCCTGGGTTGAAGCTGGTTTCCCAGAATAAAGGGAATAGAGTTTTCCAATTTTCGAATAAAGTGTTGAGCATTGTGCCCAAAGGTGTGGCTAAACTGCCCAAATTCCATATTTTGTTATTTCTGTTTAAGTACTTTTGACTTTAACAGTCATTATCAAGAACCAGTATGAATCCATCTCTTATCCCCCCAGCTATGGGTTAAATAATAGGAGCTTTACCTGAAAAAATCATAAAAAAAACGTACATAAAACATGAATTGCCCATTCAATCAAATATATGTTTCAGCTTTACAAAGGGTTGATAAACCGTAAAGAAGAAAATAAATCAAATATTTCGTTGTTTTTGTTTAAGTACTTTCAACTTTTGCACTCATCATAAAGAACTGATATGAATCCATCTTTTATCCCCTCAGCTATGGGTTAAATAATAGGAGCTCTACCTGGAAAAAAAAATCAACAAAAAAATTAAATAACTCATGAATTGTTTGTTCAATTAAAGATGTTTCAACTTTAAATAACCTACAAAGGATTGATAAGCCGTAAAGAAGAAAATAACCAAATATTTCGTTTTAATCCTACATATAAATCAGTGAATCAAGTGCATTGACAAAAGAGGGGATTATGGTGAAAAATTATTTTTGTTTAAATAAATGCTGTTTTTTACAAATACAAAATAGATTTTTGATGTAGCTATTTACAGGCATTCTTTGATTAATGCATTTTTCATTTCTTGATTTTCATTCATTTTTCATTCCTTGATTTTCATTCCTTGATTTTCATTCATTTTTCATTTCTTGATTTTCATTCATTTTTCATTCCTTGATTTTCATTCCTTGATTTTCATTCATTTTTCATTCCTTGATTAATGCATTTTTGATCAGTGCACCGAAATTTTTTATACCAAAATTTGATTAGTGCATGCATAATACTTGATTAGTGCAGTAAAACATTCATCAGTTTAACCAGAGTAATTGAAAACTGACTTTGTTTATAGTTACCAATGTACAAATTAGCCACACTAATTGAGTAATTCTTATATCCTGATTTCATATTATTTCTTACCTCCAGTAAATAAATTTTTAAGTTAACCCTGCACTGGCGTACGAAAGTTTGGGGCCAATTACATTAAGATGATCATACACCTTTTATTATTATTAAGTTAGGATTATTTAGCAGTTTGGAGCTGGAAAAAGGGCCATGAAAAACTAGTGGGCCAATGACAGATCTGAGATGATAAAGTCAGTATACAAATTTCTATGAAGGAATCATTCCCTCTTATTAACATGACTGCATGGTGCCTTGGCAATTTGCTAGTTGATCAGTAATTTGTTTTTTTTTTGCACTAAAATCAAAGCTAAAATTTCTACTCAAACACATTAGTCATACTAATAAAGGGATTCCTGTACTTTCAACTTTTGTAGTGTACTTTTGATTTTCACAGTCATTATCAAGAACCGATGGAGTGTCTGAGTGGTAGTTAGAATTCTTTTGTCTGCATCCTGGCATTCTTTGGAAAGCTAGACATTTGAGATGAACTAGTGTGACATCATGTCCATACTTTGCCAACATTTGACAATGGGTTTCTGCAGTTTTGACTCACTCTGCCCTCAGAAAGTGCACTACAGTGCATTGTTCCTCGATGATGCAATTGCTAAGTCTGGCATTTTCTTCTCTTTTCACTCTTAACTCTGAAAGGAGTTGTTGGAATAGCAATGTGCTGGACTTTATACCATTCTCCTCCAACTGTTGCGGTCATGTGTCTCTACAAATGCTTTCTTGGTATGCTCATTATGTGGCAAGTCTTGGATGGGTTAATCTGGCGCAGCCCATAATGATGAATATCATAAAGAAAATGAATAAAATTTAAACTTTGTTTACAATAAATTAAATAAAACCCAACTAATAAGATTTCTCCCAGAATGCAACAGAAACTTTTACTGCCTGAAAACAGACTTCATGCCAAGAAATGTAAAACTTATCTTTGCTACAGAGCCTTGTAGAGTCAAGACTTCAATCTTCTCTACTTGGAACCAGTTTGTCATAATACAAAGTGACTTTCTTCCTTTATCACATGAATTTCAAAACACAGGTAACTAAAATACACTCACCGACAAGTACAATAAAATAAATAAATTGTATGTTTTTTGTCCTTGGGAACACGAGGTATGATGTGAGTGGCCCCACAATAGAAACAGATTGAGATAGATAGATACATAGATACATAGATAGATAGATAAGAGCAGACTGAGATAGATAGACAGACAGACATGAACAGACTGATATAGATAGATAGATAGATAGATAGATAGATAGATAGAAAAGTATATTGTTTTAATAATATTGGAATAATCAAGAATCCATACTGGCAGCAAACAGGAACACGAGGCTATACCTAGTGGCATGATGTGAGTGGCCCCACAATAGAAACAGATTGAGATAGATAGATAGATAGATAGATAGATAGATAGATAGATAGATAGATAGAAAGAAAGAAAGAAAAGTATATTGTTTTAATAATATTGGAATAATCAAGAATCTATACAGGCAGCAAACAGGAACACAAGGCTATACCTAGTGGTATGATGTGAGTGGCCCCACAATAGAAACAGATTGAGATAGATAGATAGATAGATAGATAGATAGATAGATAGATAGAAAGAAAAGTATGTTGTTTTAATAATATTGGAATAATCAAGAATCTATACAGGCAGCAAACAGGAACACAAGGCTATACCTAGTGGTATGATGTGAGTGGCCCCACAATAGAAACAGATTGAGATAGATAGATAGATAGATAGATAGATAGATAGATAGATAGATAGATAGATAGAAAAGTATATTGTTTTAATAATATCAGAATAATCAAGAATCTATACTGGCAGCAAACAGTATGCATACACATAGGGAACGAGTTCAGTGAATATACAAAAATAGAAATGGACTTAAGGCAAGGATGTGTCTTCTCACCCGACTTGTTCAACCTTTACTGTGAGCCAATTCTGAGAGAATTGGACACACTACTGGGATTTAGCATTGGTGACCACAACCATAACAGTACTGATAGCAGCATGGAACAGAAATTACAAAATCTCCTACAGAAGATAGTGACCGAGAGTGAGGAGAAAGGACTAAGTATAAACTACAAGAAGATAGACAGCAAGCAGTTTGGAGGTTGGGGACAAGCAGATGCAGAAGTTTAAATATTTGAGATCCATCGATGTATTTGGATGGACAAGGACAAATTCCAAAAGCTGGGCAGAGTACTGCAAAACGGGATGATTTCTTTGCGAACAGTATTCTCTTATACTGAGCTTTTACGTGACATCTGTTCTTCTTTACAGCAACGAATGTTGGACAATTTCCTCAAAGATGAAGACGAGACTAGAGGCAACAGAGATGTGGTTCTACAGAAGGATGCTAAGGATATCATGGATGGAGAGGATGAAAACAAGAAAGCTTATACTTTACGTCTGGAAGAGGCAGCTGAAGTTTAAGGGACACATAATGAGGAAGAATCTGATACTCCCGGACTGAATAGAAGGAAAGAGAGACAGGGGAAAGCAGTGCATGACATACCAGGCAAGATTGAGAAGGTGGATGATAGAACATAGTCTGGAGGAGGAAGCAGAGGAAAGGAACTTGTGGTGAGCTGCAAGGGATAGAGAGAGGTGGAGAGCCATAATCGCCTATGTCCTGAAAGGACATGGCGCATAAAATGAAAAGTTCTAAATACTGCAAATTTCAATGGCATTTATCAACCACTGACTAACATGGCATTCACTCCAAAAATGAAACTGTTGATAGATAAAGAAATGAATGTTGTAGGTGCATGAGACAATAGACAACTTCTTAAGTGACAGAGATTTGTAAGGAATTGCACATGTCGCCATCATTTTTTTCTTCTTCTTTTCCCTTTGTACACGATGCTGTTAATGGCTGGGTGGAGCTGAGTAAGATTCAGATATCATAATTGTCATTAGATGTGTTACCGTTTTAGATTTTAAGTGCTCGAATACAAGGAAATCTCATCACTTTGGTGATGCCACTTTTGCATTCTCAAAGAATAAAAAGAAAATCATAATCATATGATCCTTATTTTCCATTCCAGCTATCACGCTTTTTTTTGTCTGTCCATTTCTTTTATTTTATTTATTATTTTTTGTGCTTCCATTTCTCTTTATCACTCTCTCCTTTAGACACACACACTCTCTCTCTCTTTATATATATATATATATATATATATATATATATATATATATATATATATATATATATATATATATATACAATACCATATATTTTGCCTTTGATGAAAGTATTGCAAAATAAAATAACAGACATTTGCCTTTTAGTAGACCCTCACAGAGATAGATAGATAGATAGATAAGAACAGACTAAAATAGATAGATAGATAGATAGATAGATAGATAGATAGATAGATATGAACAGACTGAGATAGATAGATAGATAGATAGATAGATAGATAGATAGATAGATATGAACAAACTAAGGTAGAGAAAGTAAGGTAGATAGACAGGCAGACATGAACAGGCTGAGATAGATAGATAGATAAGAACAGACTAAAATAGATAGATAGATAGATAGATAGATAAGAACATAGATAAAGAACAGACTAAGATAGATAGATAGATAGACAGATCAGAACAGACTAAAATAGATAGATAGTTAAGAACAGATTAAAATAGATAGATAGATAAGAACATAGATAAAGAACAGACTAAGATAGATAGATAGATAGATAGATAGATAGATAGATAGATAGATAGATATGAACAGACTGAGATAGATAGATAGATAGATAGATAGATAGATAGATAGATAGATAGATAGATAAGAACTGGCTGAGATAGATAAGGATAAATGGATAGATAGATAAGGACAGACTGAGATAAATAGGTACGAAAAGACTTAGGTAGATAGATAATGAAAAGACTGTTATATAGGTAGAGAGATAGATAGATATGAAAACAGATAGATAGATAGATAGATAGTGAAAAGACTTAGAGAGATGGGTAGAGAGATAGACATGAAAAACTGAGATAGATAAATAGATATGAACAGACTAAGATAGATATGAACAGACTAAGATAGATAACACATTTATCTTTGTTACTCCCTTTTATTTAAAATGTCTTGTTAGTAGATGATGTAAATACATGAAATTAAATTGATTGTCATTCAATTAACCGAGTCTTTAATTAAATACACAATTGTGAAGACAACAAAAAAGGGAAAACTCTTTGAATAATTCAACAATCGTTAAATATTTTGTTCCAAGTTATTCAAAGCCAATAAATAATGGGAGGGGGGGGCGGGTTAATTGAAAACTCCTTTGAAAAGAAATTGATATATGATTCGTTGGGTTGCAAGGCATCGTAGGTTTGGAAAGGGATCGAAATTTGAAAAGGAGGAAAGGAGTTAAAGTGACAATAACATAAAAAGAAAAACGGATGATGAAGAAAGGAAGTAAATTGGCAGGAAAGAAAAGAATGGGAGAAAAATTTGGAAGAGAATGAAAGAAAAGTAGAACTGAATAAAAAAAAAAAAAAGAAAGAAAAACAAAAGAAAAGAATGAATTTGAACGAAGGTAAATTTGTGAAGAAAAGAAAACCAATGAACAATTATAATAGTGGTCTGAGACATTGGCGTTTAAAATGAACAAATGATTTTTACCCACACTAAGAAAATTAATGGCAGAGAGAATTTATTTATGAAATTATACATTTCAAGTTGTGTCAGTAGCTTGTTCCAAGAAAATATATCACAAATTTTTGAAGTCCGTAGTTTCGACAAATTGTCAAGAAGTCAAAATGTTCATTCAACAGATTAAATTGTCTGACATTGGATACTATTCAAAAATATTTAAAAACAAGAGACTTTGTTTTTTACAAGAGGGTTATATGGTTGCATACATTTGAATGTAGATGGTGAGAGTTTGAAATACTTAGTTTTCTTGGATTGTTGAAATAAAGTTCTTTGATATACCAAATGCTTGGCTAAGGCTAATAATCAGTAAGTAATTTAACACTGGTGAAAATCTGAATGCTGGACATATGAATAGAAAGGTAACTTTTCACATAAGACAAATAAAAAAAGTATATCATCACTCGTCTTATTTGTATGTATCACTTTGAATTTCATTACTAATCATTTTATTTACGTATTCCATTTTTTCTTGGTACAAATTCTTTTTTTTCAAAACATTTTTGAATGGAAGTGAATCTAGTCTATCCCCTTTTTAAAAACTTTGTTTGGCTATTAGTTCTTTAAATGTTTTCTTTCTGCCTCAAGCAATTATTAGATATTATCTTTATTACTGCCTCACAGACATGGTGTGTTTTGACTTCCTTCTAAAGTTAATGCTAACTATGATCATATTAGCACTGCAACCTCCTTCGTTCATGAGATTTAAATTCAGACATAGTATCATTCCTAATCATTTTATTTACCTATTCCATTTCTTTTTTTTTTGGTACTAATCCTTTTCTCAAAAATTCTTTTAATTGAAGTGAATTTAGTTTATCTATCCCCTTTTTAAAAACTTTGTAAGCATGCTACTAGGTTGGCATCTCGGTCCAACTCTTTTACTGTCGAAACAGTTAAATGTAACTGCCTCTTCAACTCCAACAGCTTCTTCTCTCGCACTTCCCGACAGTGGAGCTCCCTTCCTCTTACTTGCTTCCCTGACAGCTGTAATCTTCAAATATTCAAATGTAATGTCAATCGACATCTTCTGATGCCTTGATCTTGATCCACGTCCTTCTTTATATCCTTTCCTCAAACACCCATCTATATTCTTACTCTCAGTCTCTGTAACCCCTTGTGTGCTAGTGGCACTCCCACCTTGCTTGGGGTGAAATGTTTAAAAAAGAAAAACAAACTTTGGACACTCTTCTCTTGATGTAATTTTTCTCCTTATTTTATATCAAAGGCTCGATATTTGCTTTTCTTTCTTTTTCAAGGCTCAACAGATAATTCCTGTGAAAACGAGATTTTCATTGGTCCAAAGAAAATTTCACACAGGCTAGCGAATTTCTTTCTGTCTTTTTCCTCAGCTCGCCCGAATTTGAAAGGAGTGGGTAAAGGGAGTTATTTTTATTTCGTACTCACCACAGAAACATTCTTCTCTGAATGTTTTTTTTAGATGGCTTCTTGATTTTCCTTTCTTTTTTTTTCTTTTTTTTTACTGAAATGTATCATTATTATCATTAACAGAAGTTTGTTTATCTGTCTGACAGAGAATTATGCAAGCAACTCATTCAACTTCTTCTTTGTTTTCCTTTGTCCTGTGAGTATCAGATTTTCCAAGCCTTCCCTCCTTAACTATCTCTTCCTCATGTTAATTATTAGTTTCCTTTTTGTTTCCATTTTACTAAAACTTGGTTGTTGCTCACATGTTCGGTTCATGGTATCCTCAGCATAGCGATTCCAAGGCTGAAATTAAAGAATTAATGTGTGATTCTAAAATCAAAAAGCTGAGATGCTAATGCCTTTATGTGAATTTTAACACTCAGTCTGGGGTAACAGAGATTGTTTCTCAGATGAGAAAAAGTCATGAATGAAAGATTTAAAAAAAATGTCTTTCTTGACCAAAATGTGAAATAAAAAGTGCATCAGTATCAAGCACTGGAACTACGTTTGATGAATGGAATTTAAATAAATTAAGAAGTTAAGCAACATAGAGCCTGGTCACTACCTAGACTGGTGACCACTATAAGGTTGGATATGCAACTGATGAAATGAAAAAAGACACACAAAGAGAAACTGGAGAAGAGATTACATTCCACTCTTCACTCCCAAGCTATGGGTTAAATAATAGAATGTATATTAGTAAATCAGTATTATTTCTCCAAAATTGTTAATGAAATATTCACTCTCAAAAAAAAAAAAAATGAATTATTCTCACTATCCAAAAATATATTTCCACATTAAATAAGCCAATAGGGTTGATAATCCGTAAAAAACAAAACAATCAATCAACAACTAAAATTAGCTCATATCATTTTTACAGTGAGTGGCAGGTCAGGGGGATAATTTTTATCAGGGTTGTCCCAGTGAGCATGAGGAGAAATAAATGACTGAAAGGAATTGAAAGATTTATGAAGAAATATAATAAAGATTAAAAAGACAAAACGAAAGAAAGGGTCGAGAAAAAAAAAACAAGAATGAAGGGAAAAAGAAAGAAAATGTTGGAAAAAAGAAAAAGGAAAAAGAGAAAATAAAAAGGAAGTAAACAAAGAAAGAGAAAGAAAAGAAGGAAGAAGAAAAAGAAAGAAAATAAGGAAAAGAAAGAAAAAGAAAGAAAAAAGCAAAAAGAGGAAAAGAAAGAAAAGGAAGGAAAAAGCAAGAAGAGGAAAAGAAAGAAAAAGAAAGAGAAGAAGGAAAAAGAAAAACGGGGAAAAGAAAGAAAATGTAGGAAAAAAGAAAAAGGAAAAAGAGAAAGGAAAAAGGAAATAAACAAAGAAAGAGGAAGAAAAGAAGGAAGAAGAAAAAGAAAGAAAATAAGGAAAAGAAAGAAAAAGAAAGAAAAAAGCAAAAAGAGGAAAAGAAAGAAAAGGAAGGAAAAAAGCAAGAAGAGGAAAAGAAAGAAAAAGAAAGAGAAGAAGGAAAAAGAAGGAAAAAGAAAAACGGGGAAAAGAAAGAAAAGAAAGAAATAATAAATAGGAGGAAAAGAATGAAAAATGGAGAAAAAAGAAAAGTCAAGAAAAGGAAAGAAAATGAGATAGGGAAAAAAGAAAAGAAAGAAAAGGAAGAAAAATAAACAGAATGAAAGGAGCAAAACAAGGAAAAAGAGGAGAACAAAGCAAAAGGGCAAAAAAGAAAGATAAAGAAGGAAAAGAAATCAAAAAAGAAAAGAAATCAAAAAAGAAAAGAAAGCGAGGGAAATAGTAAATAGAGTGAAAAGAGGAATTTTTTGATGGAAGGATAAAGACAAGAAAAGACTTAGACGAGAATTAGAATTTAAAAAGAATCACAGATATGCCGCCATTGGTCCATTTTCCTTCCAAAGTCATTTTAAATGTTTTCTGGAATGCAAAAACCAAAGTCAACATTTGAAATCTTTTTGCTAGTTTTTTTTTCTGTCTTTGAATTCACTCTCTAAAAATCAATTTGGTAATTTATAAAACCTAATTCTAAAAAATTTCAAAGCCATCAACGAGGCTGCTCCCAGGCATACCTTTCTCACTGAAAAGTAACCTTAGAAATAATTTTAAAGAAAAAGACATTCATACTTGCACAAAGAGTGAATATAAAGATCATTGACAAGTTAAGAGATTGTTTCTTTAACCGAATAACTCGGGCTTGTGACTAAAAGCAGGTATCTAGATCTTTCTTAAACACAAAAAGACAAGTATATTAATATATTGGGTGTAGAGCATTTTTAAATATAGACAATGTGGACATAGGAAACAACACTGTATGGTGAGTTACATTTTCATACCTTGAGCGATAGTCTGAATATCGTCTGATGATCACTAAAGTATGAAACTGTCAGTCATCATGTAATGTTGTTTCCCATAATATATATATATATATATATATATATATATATATATATATATATATATATATATATATAAATAAATATATATATATATATATATATAAATAAATATATATATATATATATATATATAAATATATATATATATATATGATAAAATATAGTTTTAAGGTATGCTATATTTATGGGTTAATATGCTCAATATCAGAAATAGAGTGTATGTAAATATAAAAATGGATATTAGACACAAAATCCTGAGGCAACAGTCTTGTTTCATGCTAATCTGCAATCGTCACACCTATATATATATATATATATATATATATATATATATATATATATATATATATATATATATAAGGCAGGATGTGTCTGTGTGTGTAACGAATGCAGGGCCAAAATTTTCAACAGATTTGCACCAAAATTTACATGCACATGCTCCAAGTTAGCAGGAAAGCCAAGACTGACTTTGCATTTCCCAACTCCCATCGATAGTGGAAATAATAGATTTTTTCATGTTTCTATGGCAGTTTTCATGTAATTTGTGGCCATTTTGTATTGACCAGAGTGAGAACCAATAGC
>OZ010596.1:45587469-45589969 GCA_963932145.1 Acanthosepion lycidas | reverse complement strand
CCTGTTTCTTAATACTTTGCTTAGCTTTTGAAAAGCATCTTCTGTTATTCCAATGCATCTTCAGACTTCAGTGTCACATTTCACATCATCTGTTAAAAGACATCTTCTATCTACCACATGTCCCTTCAGGAAGTGCGTTATCACATCTCTTTACAACTTTCTGTCCTATGTATCTCTTAGAAAGATTTGCCTTTTTACAAACTCTCCTAATCCCTGTCCTGTCAATTGTTAATTAGTTTATCTGCTGATTACATCTCTCTATTTCTCCTTTAATACGTCTGATCAGTTTTTATTTCTGCTGCTATGACATATATACATAATAACATAAAAGCATAATGACATATATATACATAATAACATAAAACAATAATGACATATGCACATAAAAACAAAAAAGCATAATGACATATATACATATAAAAAGGATAATGACATATATACATAATAATATAAAAGCTTAATGACATATATACATAATAACAAAAAAGCATAATGACATACATACATAATAACATAAATGCATAATGAGATATATATACATAATTACATAAAAGCATAATGACATATATACATAATAACAAAATCACATAATCATATATATACATAATAACAAAAACACTTAATGACATATATACATAATAAAAAAAATTCATAATGACATATAATAACAAAAAAGCATGATGACATATGTACATAATAATAAAAAAGCATAATTACATATATACATAATAACTTCACATATATCCATTTACATGATCTGCACTAATAAAGTTTATCCAAAACTGTTGCTAATAATTTATATACCTATAATAATAGCTTGTTTAAATGAATCAACTTCTAAATTTGTAAGGATACAGTTAATCTACTTCAACTGCATCAGTTTACTATAAAAATACAGGTGAGATTATATAGATGCCAACTACACTATTTTATATATTTTTCATTGATTAGTAGCCATAGAGCCATATCACTCTATAACACTGGTTCTCATTGAGTTTGGTCAGTACCTGGATGGGTGATACTTGGGAATTCCAGGTGCTGTAAGATTGGATGGGCAAATAGTTCTAATGGATAATGTCTTAGAATTGGAAATTCTAGTTCGGTTCATTATATTCACTTACATGCAAATACTCTTGAGAAAGAGATGACTCCAGCTCTTGTCCCCCTCGCTGTGGATTATTTAGTAGGACTTGCATCAGTATATCATTATCTCCAAAGATATCGTGCAATCTAAAAATATTTTCTGGCTTTAAATAACTTGCAAATTTCCTTCTTCTATACGCTTGTAAGTGATCATGGCTCTCCACAATTTCCTGTCCTTCGTAGCTCTTAATAAATTTTGTCATTTCTCCTAAACATTGTTCCACCATCCATTTACTCAAGTTAACTTAGTAGTTTATGCTTTGTTTTCCTCTCTTTCTTCAAACTGTCCTGTGAGTATCAGATTTTTCAAGCCTTCTTTCCTCATTATCTGCCCCAGAAATTTCAACTGTCTCTTTCTGACGTTAATTATGTTTCCTTTTTATTTCCAATTTCTCTAAAAAATTTTTGGTTGTTGCTCACATGTTCAGTTCATGGTATTCTCAGCATCCTTCTGTAGAATCACATTTCTGTTGCTTCAAGTCTCTTCTACATCTGTGCAGATATTGTTCAGCATTCCCTTGCCATACAAGAAGACAGATATCATGTAACAGTTCTGTATGCTTTTCTTTGTATATAATGAAATTTTTCTGTTTCATAATGCTCTGCTTAGCTTTCGGAAGGCATCTTTTGCTACACCAATGCCCTCAATGGTTGATAAGCCATGAAAAACAAATTGATCAATCATTGATTAGTACAACTGGTGAATATTTTGATGTCTTTGTCTTTCATGCATAGGTTGCAGCAAAACACAATCTTTGAAAATGAATATTGCAACATTCGAAAGAAAAAATAAAACAAATTATAAATATCTATGAACTTTGATAAATTTACTGATTATATGAAATGACTAGTTTGGAAATTTGAAAAAGTTAATAAAAACCTGGAAAGACAGTATTCTACAATAAAAACAACATGATTTTACCAACCATGTAACAACAAAATTAGTCTAACTACATCAAATATACTAATTCGTTCACTAGTTCAGTTGCTAAGGCTACTTTTAAAATCTACAACTCAAACTGTAGAAATCATAATTTACTTAGAATGCACACTATGCCAGAAACAAGATGTGGGAAAACCTGAATGTCCCTTTGAATGTATATAGCTGTTAACTTGTATATGTAGATACACATCTACTAGGGTGGCTAGACAATCCCTATTACAGACGCTTGCTCAGGCACATATTTTGTTTGTTCAACACCCACAGAGCCCACCTGTGGTTTATACTGCAACTATGTTGAGCAAACCTTAGTTACAGTTTCTGGGAAAGAGCGTGTTTCTAGCTTGATCAACAATTTCAACAAGACCAGCACTCTCAAGCCCTCGGCCATGATGACCTGTGATTTTGTGTTAGCAC
>OZ010596.1:45544969-45582469 GCA_963932145.1 Acanthosepion lycidas | reverse complement strand
ATTTTGAAAAATGTCACAGAGTAGAGGTCAGGGATATCAAACACCCATTTTGAAAAATTGTACTGAAATACAGGAAACATTTTGTTAATGGGTAAATAATCAAAGACTTTATTTTATGTATATAGTGGTGGAGTAGTGGATAGTGGCTCAGATTCAGGAATCTGGGAGCTGAGTTCAAATTCCAGTTGAATCCATTACATTCACTTACGTGCTAATATCCTTGGGAAAGGTATTAATCCTCTTCTTCTCCCTCTAGCTATGGGTAAATAGCAGAACAGACTAGGTTCTATATCCTTGGATGGCAACTGGTCTAGGAGAAGGAAAACTCTGAATTCAAAACCTGCGGAGGGTCATTTGGGGACCTTGTGGAACTTTCTGCATCAGGTCTCTGTATTTGGCCTTTTGAAAAGCCTTCACCACTATATACAAATCATATATGCTGGTGTCTGCGCTGTCTGTTCCTAGTAACTGAGCTGCTTGACCCTCATACATTGAATATGGAAGAGTCCACCATATATATATATATATATATATATATATATATAATTATGCAAGCGGAGACTTTAGAAAGCCATGGTAATATTTTTTTTCATAAAACCGATAAATATTCAGTTTTGAACGCTGACAATTGCCAGTTCTGAATCACCTCTCAATTTTTCCCCTTCTTTCTCTTGTTTTCTTCCTCTTTCCTTTCTGTTTCTTTTTCTCTCTTTCCTTTGTCTCTTTCCTCTATTCCCTTTTGAATATACTTTCTCTACTTTACTTCTCACATTCACTGGAAATGGGTCAACCTGTTTACTCTCATCCATTATCACAGTTTTACTTTTCAATATTACTCCCCCTCCCCTATATCTCTCTAGACAGACATATAATCTCTCCATTTCTCCACCTTTCTCTACCTTTCTCTTTCTTTCTTATTCCTTTCCCCCATTTTGAACCTCTATTTTGAAACATAATTTATGTTGAAATATTTTGTTTTATGCCTGGTTAAAATTTTAAATCCATTCATTGTGGAAACTGTCTTTGGCCTGATGAGACAAAACCAAAGTATCAGTTTAAACGAAATAAAATATTACCATGGATTTTTAAAGTCACAACTTTCATAATTATCATTTGCTCTGTTCTTACATTGAGCTCTCTATGGATCTTATTCTCTTTGTAATTATCCAAACAGATTATCAAATAATATCATATATATATATATATATATATATATATATATATATATATATATAGATATATAGATATATAGATATATATATATAGATATATCTATATATCCAAATAATAAAAAGAACAGATGGTGTAAAATTCCACTGTTTGTAGCATTTACTTTAAAAAATGTGCTCAATACAAAGTAGAGCAATGTAGTATTATTATTTTTATCATAAGAGACTACAATAAAACCATGTTGAAAGGTCAGAATTAAAAATAGTCTTGTAGGTATACCTTGTCTGTTTTATTATGACATGAAATAATAACTCATCCACCTCCATTCTCTGAGCTTCCTTTTCTATTTAGCATAGATCTGACATTTAATTGGTTAATCAAGACATACCCACAAGTCTATTTTTAATTTTATGTCTCCCCAACTTTAACTTTCAGAAAAGAAGTAACACTTTGATCTAAATTTCCTTAAAAATCATTTAATTTCCAGTTACTTACCATCGTCTGAAGAAGTACAATCATAGTAATGAAATATGAAAGCTTTTGTGTAGCAATTTTAACATGGTTTTATTACAGTCTCTTATATTAAAAATAACATATATATATATATATATATATATTATATATATATATATATATATATATATATATATATGAAAAATTTCTCACAGTTAACCTGTAGAAAAAGACAATATGTATAAAGATAAAAGACAATAGAAACACTGTATTAGCTGACGTGTTTCATCCAATGTGGACTTTTCAAGCCAAAAACAAAATGAATTTATTAAAAACAAAGTAACTATTAACAACAAAAAAAATGTCCTTAGCAACTAGAAGATTTTAGAAAACTCTATTGTATTCATATTGTCAACTGAAAATTAAGTCAAGTACTGTCACATGTGGAAATATTGTTTTTATTGTTGTGTTTCAATTATTTTCAATTATTTTCTTTTGATTTCTTGATCCAGTTATGTACGTTTGCTTGGGAGAGTAATAATTCTGCTAGGAAAGGTGATATAAGGAAAAAACCTGGGCATAGATTAATATTTGGATAATATTTAATGGCGGCACTCTCAAGGATTTTTCTTCTGAGTAAGTTATTTTCTTTTTTTATGAGTGTAGCATTTTTAAAATCAAAATTGTGCTTGAATTTATTTCTATGTATGACTAGTGCATTAGTTAAGTCATTTTTTGTGAGGTCTCTTTTGTCCTCATAGATATGTTTTTTAAATTTCTGCTTGTTTCTCCAATATATATATATATATATATATACATACACATATATATATATATATATATATATATATATATATATATATATATATATATGTACAGCTAAAATGAGAATGAATGGAATTCAATTTCAATGTTGGTAACACTCAATTTAAAAAAATGGCTCAATACAAAAGTAGAGCAATATTCTTTATTTTAGGATATTACATCAAATGTAAATTTACATTTTAAAAAAATTTCAAGAGCATCATTTACTCACTTTTGTTTATTAGACATTGAATTGTGTCACTCAGCATCCTCCATAACTTGCTTGACTTTTCAGCTAACCTGATGGATATTTTAGTTTGGAATTAATTTATGTGTTAAATATTTAAATAACATGACGTTATGAATTTTACCTTTTTTTAATCATCTTATAGTCATGTATGGTGACTTGGGAAAGCAGTCATTTTTTCAGGAATGGAGATATTTTTAAAAAATCTGGGGCACAAATTTATATTTTGATAAGATTCAATAACAGCACTCTTGAAAATTTTCCTTCTAACTTGCTTTTTCTTTTAATAAATGTGACATTCTTTAAATAAAAATTGTGATTGAATATGAGTTGATTTCCAGAATTGTGGCAGATATAGTAAACCGGAACTGAAGTTTTTTGCGGTTTGGTTTGTTTTATGGCATATCAACTTCAATGGGTTATTTAATGCTGACAACATTTTTAGGATAGATTTGTATGAATAGAATATGTATTCTTTGGTTTAGATTGGTTTGGTTTATTTTGTTTTACGGCATATCAACCTCAATGGGTTATTTAATGCCGGCAACATTTTTAGGATAGATTCGTACGAATAGAATATGTATTCTTTGGTTCAGATTGGTTTGGTTTATTTTGTTTTACAGCATATCAACATCAATGGGTCATTTAATACCAACAAAATTTTTTATTGCAGGTAATATTTTTTTTTTGTCAAAAATCTGTTTCTGGTAATATTTTTCCTTAAAAAATGTATTGCTGGTAATTTTTTTTCCAAAATCTATTGCTGGTAATAGTTAACTATTTGCCCATAGCTGGGACCCTAACAGGTGCTACCACTCTGGGTCAGGGTGGACCTGGAAACACCAGCAATTAAGAGGGGTTCCATGCTCCTCAAAACTTCCTGATCAGAGGCCTTGCTGTTGGACGTAGTTTATTGTCTTAACCAGTACACGGATGTAGTTTATCGCCATACCCAGGATGGAGAACTGAAGTTGAATGACAGAAATAGTGAACAGGACTTGCCTTATTCTCGATGAAAGGGAGTTCGTCTTTGTCTGGCATGTAGGACTTTGATTTGAGAGAAAGCAAGTACGTTGTTTCGTCAAAAGAGAATCCTTTTTTTGTTGTCCCATAAGAAAATTTGTTCATTAGCAACTGGATTAGCATGGTCGGATGGAATCAAGGAGGGACACCTGGATGTGTTAGTGCTCCATTCTCAGTTGTCCGTATGTCTATTATTCAGGTGAGTAATTGCTGATTTCCCATTATGATTAGACCATCATAGAAATGAGGGATATATCCTACTGTACGTACAGTTGTGACAGGAGGAATAAACAATGAAGCAGATACAGGGAAGAGAACAACAAAAAATGCCAAGAAACCTGTATAGAGGGAAGAAATGCCGAATCTAAAATTGTCCCAAAACAGACTAGCTAATTTCTTTTGACCACAAGAATTTAAGAGACTTTTCCAAGAGAGACATTTATTCACATTAAAGAAGTACAAAGCTGTAATCTCCTTCAAAGTCAGATTCTTTGACTTCAGTGCCCTTCTTGTAGAAGTCCAGCCCCTCCGGAAAGACCTCATAGAAATAAGTCAAAACTTGAGGAAAGAGCAAAGGTCAGAGGAAGCAAGGTATGGAATGTAGGGAGAGTGAGGGACAGTTTTGATGACCATCCCTGTCAACACAAAAGGTTATTGCTAAATAAACTGCATTCTGAAAAACTAGTCATCTGTGACAAGCAGTGTTTAATAGGGCATGTTCAGAGAGCTATTCTCTTCAATCTGGAATAACAAAAATTGGTTGGTCAGCTTATTAGATGCATAGCAATGATATACTAAAATTACGATAATCTAGGAGACTTGTTATAACTCTCCTAAAAAAGTTTCAAATCTTCTGGAATGCACCTTGTACAAAAGACAGGAAATTGTGGAGAGCCATGATCTTCAATGTCCTGAGGAAGAAAATGAAGATGGAATCAATCTTATATATAAATTATATATATTATTTTCACCTACAAAGACCCCAATTCAACTGAGATGGTCAATACAATAGACTTACCTTTTAGAAATCATCTTCCAGTTAATCATAAAAAACAATTGAAACTTTATGTATATTTCTGAGATGAGGTATAATGCAGAGAGCCATCATCATCAACATCCTGAACGAACGTGGCACATAAAAGTAAATGAAGATGGTATCAATCTTATATGTAAAGAAAAGGAACAATTGTTGGGAGTATAAATACAACAAACTTTGTTAATGTCGAAACATTAATGATACAGGGATGTTTAATTTTTAAATTTAAATTTTGGGTCCCAATGTGTCTAAATTTTAAACTTAATCTATTGATTCAGCTTGTTATTGCTTTTGTTATTACTATTTTGAATTATCCCATGTTGAATTAGTGGTAATTTCTGTCATGAAACAAGATATGTTATATGTATGTTATGTGTATATGTTATATGTATATGTTATATGTATGTTATATGTATATGTTATATGTATGTGTTATATGTTATATAATACTGGATGTAAATTTACAATAATTCTCAAATTACTTGCTCTCTCAGCACTCGAGAAATTTCTTACTCTTTTATTCTGAACAGCATTCTTTAAGCCAAAATTATGTTCAGACATATTACAAAGAGTGATTAATCCATCAAGTATATTATTTATTAATAAAATCCCTTTTAACATCTATCTATATTTCTGAGATGAGGCATTGTAACTTTTTATACTTATATACATCATTCAGACAGTTGTTCTCATCTTTATTGCCATATTCACAACGTTTCGGCTGTTGTACATTCATGCCTCCTTCAAGTGATACATGTTAGAATTTCAAACCAAACTTTTTATTTCATCCATGGTGGTAAATTGTTCTAGTTTCACATACCATGCCTTTTCTGGATATTTCAGGTTCAGTTATTTTTCTTTAGTAACTCAACTCTTCAAGTGTTTGTCCACCTCTGCTGTGGCCAAGTATTGAACTCACAACTCTTTGGGTAAAGTCACTGGATTACTTCAACCAACACTTTGCAGACACATGGCCTAGTAGATAAAAGCATTAACTGAAAATGGTTTTACCTGACTCATTGAAGGGATATCTGGTAGTCCATGCCTTAAAAGCTCACACAAGACAAAAGACTTTCTCAATGTCTGTGATCTTAGGTTGTTTTATTTTCATTTTTAATTTTTTTACAAAAATGATGAGTGGAAAATGTCATGAAGCCATTTCTGACCTTAGGTGTCTGGTTGAGACTCAGAAGGAAATGAGTATAAAACAGAAATCAAAGGAAATAATAATAATAACGTGTTTTTTATTGACATGGCAGTTCCTATAGACTCTAATGTATCTTTGATCTTCAAAAAACTATCAAAATACAAGGCTCTTGAAGTGGAAATCTCAAACATGTGGTACATGAAGACATCAATAATTCCAGTTGTAGTTAAAACCCTGGGTTTGACTGGGAATGGTTCTGATAGACAGATTGAAACTTACTCTGGTAGCCCATACCTTAAAGAAATACAGAACAATTGCTCTCGCAAGTGCAGCTCACACTTTTCGAGTGGCATTATCTATGTAAAACGTTTGTGATCTTAGGTTGTTTTATTTTTTATCTTTTTTACAAAAATGTCCAGTGGAAAATGTCATGATGCTGTTACTGACCTTAGGTCTCTGGTTGGGATCCGGAAGGAAAGGATTATACAACAGAAATCAAAGGAAATAATAATAAAAATAATAATTAGAGAACTGCAAAGACAAAAATTGCCTCCTTATTGACATGGCAGGCTCTGCAGACTGCAAAATATCTTTGAAGTTCTTCAAAAGCTTTCAAAATATTGAAATATCAGAAATGTGGCATATGTGCACATAAATAATTCCAGTTGTAGATGGAGCCCTCGTATTGAGTGGAAAAGATTCCAAGAGACTCACTGAAGGGATTCTTGGTAGCCCATGCCTTAAAGAAATGCAAAAAATTGTTCTCACGAGTACAGCCCACACCTTACGAAGGGCTTTATCTATGTAAAATATGTGTGATTTTTTTTTTCCAAATTGCTCAGTGGAAAATGCCATGATGCCGTTTCTGACCGTAAGTCTCTGGTTGGGAACCAGAAAGAAACAAGTACACATCAGTAATCAAAGAAAATATAATAATAATAATAATAATAATAATAATAATAATAATAATAATAATGGCTTCTCATATCAGAGCATGCACATCTGATTGGTGGGGGATCCTTGTTGCAGACACCTGCTCAGGAACATCTGCTGGGGGAGGGGGGCAATCCCTGTTGCAGACATCTGCTTAGGCACATTTGTGTTTGTCCAACACCTGGATAGCCCACCTGCAACTATACTGAATGGATCTTAATTAGTTTCTGCGATGGGAGAAAGCACATCATCTGGCATGATCAATAGTTTGAACAAGTCTAGTATGTTTGAACACTCGTTCATGCTGACTTACGACTTCATGTTATCACAGCCATCGACAGCCTTTGATCAGCTCTTTCTACTCATTAGTAGTAACAATAATAAAATTAGTAAGCAAAAGCATCAAGGGTTTTGGGGAAGTAATTCAGGCCGCACCCATCTGAAAGCTATGTCCGATTTCCAAATCCAGTCCATTCAAAACATCCTTTCCCACCCCAACCATCCTATGACTTGTTTCACCATTCTCTTTCCCTGACCTGATGGCATTGTACATTCCTTTCTTTCTTTATTAGAATCTATGCCATCCATTCTGTGTTCATTTCAGCATCCTTCCTACTAACATCAACCCAGAAATGATGTCACGAACACTTGAAATTCATGTCGATACTGTCTCATTTTTCAGAACATGAAAATGCCCTTACAATAATGCGGACACTTTAGAGACCCACTTCTTATAATGAGGGGGAAAAAAATAAAAAGCCTATGACTTCAAACATTCTTGCTTATACTGTTTGCCAGTATGTTCAGTATTTATCTCTGCTCACATAGATAGAAAAGGTCAAAAACAAAAAAAAATAAGCAAAGAAAAACAAGACTTGCGAGGAAAGATTGAGCATATATTTTATGTTGATGTGGGGGAATATATTTTTTAAATCTATTTTTAAGGAAAAAAGATTTTTCCAAGATATTTTTATGCACCTTGAAGGAACATGATCTTCATTTTTTTCAGAAAATTTTTTAATTCTTTTGATAAGTGTTTTTCTTTTTAGTTTTTTATGTTTTTTTTTTTTAGTTTTTTGGGGCTTTTAGTTTTTTTATATTTTTTTTAGTTTTTATAGTTTTTGTTGTAACCCAAAATATTAGGAACAACAAAATATAACAAAACAGTCAAATATATTTTAAAATACAATATTCGTTTTATTCTCCCCAACCGGGATACAGCTGGATTGGGTTGGATAAAAAACTAGCTACAGGTCTCCAGCAGCCATGTTGTTGTCTCATACTTCACCTTTTTCTGTGAAAAGTCAATGATTCATTAGGAGAGAGTTGTCTCCCCTAAAAGGTTTTCTTTTTGGTTTTTATGGATTTTTAATGTTTTTTTTTTAATTTATATATGATTTTTTTTTTTTTTTTTATGGATTTCTTAAAGTTTTTATGATTATTTTATTTTTTATGGATTTTTTAGGTTTGCTAAGTTTTTATTTTTTTTGTTATTTTATGGGATCTTTAGTTTTATATGGGTTTTTATTTTTTATGGGTTTTTTAGTTTTAATATTTTTTTAGATTTTTGTTTTTGTTTTATATGGTTGTTTTATTTTTTTTATTTTTTTGATGGTTTTTAGTTTTTATATGAGATTTAGTTTTTTCTATTTTTTTAGTTTTTTTTTAATCTGATTCAATTTCTGACATAAAAATAATGCAAAAGTGCATACTCACTGTATGATACGAGCATCAGTTTTTGCTGTTTTCATGAATCCATAATGTCCATAATTCAAAGTATGGAAAGCCTGAAAGGATGTCATTTTCTTTTCCTTTCTACAAACATAATGCTGAGTGTTCTAAAAATCCTAACCCCCAGACCCCTAACCTCAAACTCTAACCCTAATCCTGAAACTCTAAAATATTAAATTATTTTTCATTTTAGGTTTCTTGCACTTTAAAAGGATATGCATATGTCATGGTTTATTTAGGTTTGCATATCATCCTGTTCACACTCCTCCCTGATCTTTTGATGTTTTTTTCTTGTTTAAAAGTAGGTTTACATTTCTTTCTAAAGTCTTTTCATTCCCTTTCACACCTGGTAGTTCGTTGCATCTTAGTGGCTTTACTGACTTTCTTGAGGTGAAATGGTTAAAGAAAAAAATAAATATATGGTCATTCTACAAATAACCAAAATTTGGGTTTAGATTCTTATTGTATATACATTAAGAATGAACGTCATAAATAATGTATAGTTCTGTTGAAGTCTATTGAAAGATATTTTATGATTTGAAAATTACAGACTGCCTTTAATGTAACATAGGATGACATTTTGTCACATGGTCAAGTTTGCAGTTAAGATTATAAACACTTGGAATGTTTGAATACTAGGACTGATTCTTCCTCCCAGTTTAATGATGGACTGTTCGTTCATGGATTTTCATCTGGTATTAAGTGTTTTTTTTAATCATTTCATTTCAAGCGGTTACTGAGTATTAGAGAATACTGTTACGGAGAAAATACAATAAAAGAAGAGGAATTAAGAGGACAAAAGATAACAATTGACATTGCATATAATGTTCTGAAGACCAAAGGCAATAAAGCTACTAGGATGCAAAGGGTTACTTACTGTTAGAGAATATGAGAAAAACTCTTATTAAGGAGAGAGGAGAATAAAAGAATAAGAATTAAGAAAACAGAATATAATGATTGACATTGTATTTAAATCTTTGAAGATCAAAGGCAATAAAGCCACTAAAACATAAAGGGAGTTACTGAGTATTAAAGAATATGAGAAAAACTACTATTAAGGAGAGAGGACAATAAAAGAATAAGAACTAAGAAGGCAAAAGATAAAAATTGACATTGCCTTTAAATTTTTCAAGAAGAAAGGCAATAAAGCCACTAGGATGCAAGGGGTTACTGAGTGTTAGAGAATATGGGAAAATACTACTATTAAGGAGGGAAGGCAATAAAAGAACAGGAATTTAAGAAGACAGAAGATAACAATCATTCATCCAAACAATTACCATGAAAGTAGTTATAGAAATTGTACAGCGAAGCTATATTATGGTGGTGAGAAATGGACTGAAAGCAAGATGTCAGGTTAGGACCAATCTTTTTTGGATTTTATCAAGAATCTCTAAATATATAGCATTGGCACCAGATCTGATGCGGCAGCAATATTCAAAGCAAGGACGAATGGTAGACTTATAAATAAAAGGAATGATGGTGTGAAAGTGACTGAAGCCGAGATGTCTGGTCAAGACCAATGACATTGCATATTCTTCTTTGGATTTTATCAAGAATTTCTAAATATATATCAGGTGCAGCAGACCTAATGTGGCAGCAATATTCAAAGCAAGGACGAATGGTAGACTTATAAATAAAAGGAATGATGGTGTGAAAGTGACTGAAGCCGAGATGTCTGGTCAAGACCAATGACATTGCATATTCTTCTTTGGATTTTATCAAGAATTTCTAAATATATATCAGGTGCAGCAGACCTAATGTGGCAGCAATATTCAAAGCAAGGACGAATGGTAGACTTATAAATAAAAGGAATGATGGTGTGAAAGTGACTGAAGCCGAGATGTCTGGTCAAGACCAATGACATTGCATATTCTTCTTTGGATTTTATCAAGAATTTCTAAATATATATCAGGTGCAGCAGACCTAATGTGGCAGCAATATTCAAAGCAAGTACGAATGGTAGATTTATAAATATGTAAGATAGATTTTGTCGAGAAATATTGTCTCGCATTATATAGTGAGCCAACTTTCTTAGCTGCAGACTCAGCAATTGATTCAATATAATCTTTCCACTTCATGTCAGCTGAAAATATTAGTCTTAAAAGATGCAGTGTGTCACTTTCCTGGAGGTTAGCATAAGCCATGCTGATGGAAGGTAAAAAGGGTTCTCTCAGACAATTAAAAGAGATATGTTTCATTTTGCAGGTGTTAAAATTAATAAACTATTCCTTGCCCCATTTGACAACAGATTGTAGATCATTTTTGAGGTCAGCTGCCAATTTGAACTTATTCAACTGAATTTTGGTTCGAACCAAAGAAAAGTAGATTAAAAAACATAACTTTTACAGTCAACAAAATAAACATAGGTTCTTTAAAGCAAGTATTATTAAAGGTTACTGGTATTTTGTGCCGATTAATTTTAATGATAAGGTTTTCCAAATTACTAATAATGCTTCTCAGACAAGGAGGAATTTCGGTCAGTAATTGTCAAAAATTCATTTGGGAAGAAAAGTACAAGAAGTATAGTCTAAGCTTTCAACTTTCATAAGGTAGGTACCTACCTTGATGATGACTTAAGAAAGACAAAAGCTTTGATCATATTTCTTGTACTTTTCATCCGAAATGAACTCTGGACAGTTTCTGACAGAGAACGAGATAATTTTAGTGAGGGGAAGTAAGGAAAGGACAATAAAAGAACAGGGTTCTGGAAGAAAGATGACGATTGATGCTACGTTTAGGGAAGCAAGAAATGGGAAGGGAGTTTAATGAGTTAGAAGTGTGAGAAAAAGAAATTCTTAGAGTAGGAGTGGTGGTTACATCTAGTTAATTTAACAGCAAAATGGTGAGACCTACTTGCCAATCTAGTAGCATTCTTAAATTCATGCAGTCGAGGCACTAGGAAAAAAAGGCTCATCAGAACAGTTGCCATGAAAATATGTGCAGAAACGATAGAGGGAATCCACATCACGTTGGTGGGAAAGTGACTGAAGTCAAGCCTGGTTAGTATTGATTACATTATAGACCATTCTTTGAATTTTGTCAAGAATCTTGAGATATACAGCCAAACAAGGTATCACAGAATGGTAGATTTACAACTGTGCATATTAAAGCAAGAACTGTGAAACAAATAATAATCTCAAGAATATAAAAGTAGAAGTGAAATATTTGTCGAAAAGACCAAAGTAAGCCTGGTCACATTGGAGTGAAATTGACTGAAGTTGCCAAGAGGCTATTTTCTTACTGAAACCAAATTTTCAAAATCACATGACTTTCTGCAATAGAATCTGACGATCTGAGATCTCTTTGCATAAAAAAATAAGAAAAAAGAGATTTATTCATTTATTCTTAACTATGATTTGATCTCAGAACTCTTGTAAATGGAAATTTTTCTGTGGCACCATTTCCCAGACTGGAAAAATTTGCAAGTTTATGTCTCTGCTTGAGATTTGAAGAAAGCAAGATAATTTTATGATTAATTTTGATTCTAAAATAGGTTAAAAGGACAGTTAATGTTACAGGCCTAGAAACGCCTTTAAATCTCAGCTAACCTGTTTCTCCCAAATGACATTTTGCCATTTTCGTCCTATTTTACGTCATCTGCAAGATTTTGGCTGAACAACAGAGATTTCCTATTGTGTAGTAAAGACCATCCACCAGAAATGGGGAAAAAAAAACAGGGAATTATTTTCTATTTACAGCTTAATTTTCCTGTTCCAAACAGGATGATTTTTTTTTTTTAAAGGATGCTTTCCCAGGTCAAGGCTGTTCTTACCCAAGTACTTGAAAAACAAGCAGATTGGAAATGGATAACAAGTTTCAGCTGTTTTTATTTTTTTAAAATGAGTTTAAAATTGAATTAGAAAGACCCTTTTGAAAATTTCCCATATTACATTGTTAAATATTGAGTTTCACATCTTTGACAAAATATTGCAATAACAGTCATAAATATGAACGCTGGTCATTATTCAAAGAAGTATAGGGGTACAAATGAAAAGATTTAAAATTAAAAACTTTTTCCATTTCACTGAAACAGCTGCTAAACACTTCTTTCTTTCTGTCTTTCTGTCTTTCTTTCTCACCTTTCTTTCCTTCTTTCTTTTTCTCTGTCTTTCTTTCTTTCTTTCCCTTTTTTTCTCGCCTTTCTTCTTTCTTTCTTTCTTTCCTTTCTTTTCTTCTTTCTTTCTGTTTTTCTTTCTGTCTTTCTTTCTTGTTGTCTTTCCTTCTTTCTCTCTCTCCTTCTTTCTCTATTTCCTTCTTTCTTATCAATCAGTTCTTCTCAATCTATTTATCTAATATTAGGCATTCATTGAATATTAAAAACTAGTTTTAACCAGTGAAAATTTCAGTTTTCCTATTTTCCTCATGGTGAGTTCTACGACAATAAAATATCTGCAGAAATTACTCTATCACAACGTTAAATATTTGAGCTTAACAACTTTAACAAAATATTGCAATAACAATCAGAAATATGAATATTGGTCATTCTTTTAAGAAGTGGGTACAAATGAAAAGATTTGAGGTTGAAAACTTTTTCCATTGCACTGAAACAGCCATTAAACACTTCTAGCTTCCCTTTTTTCTTTTTTTCTATCTTTCTTTCTAGCCAAATTCCCATCTGATAAACATTTAATAATACAAAATTGATTCAGCAGATAAAGTTATTTTATTTATAATAACTGGATTTTTGGTGATTACGTTACACTGTTTCCATTGTTCAATATTATGTCTGAGAAATGGCACTTTTATCGTGGTCGCAAATGCTTCTCGGCTAGGATCAAAATGTAGTAGTTGTTCATATCTCAATCTGATCCTCTCTCCTCATCGCTATCTTTGATTCTTTCTTTCATTTTCACAATGAACAAACTGTAAAAGATATGGATATTTAGCTACATAGATATAAATAGACTTATATATATATATATATATATATATATATATATATATATATATATATATATATATTAAAAAGAAGAGAAGAGAGGTGCTGCAAACGTTTTTGGTTGTCAGGGGAATTCTTTTTAAAAAAATATTATGCTTTATTTTCCATAATTTTACTACACGTGTTTCTGGTCTCAGGACCATCTTCAGGTAAAAAGCGGAGATTTCCAGATATTATTAAAAATAGTTAATTTTTTCCTTATGTTTTTCAATGTTAAATATTCTCGATATGAGACATTCTCTGTTTTTGTGTTAGTAACCCAAATTTGGAGAAAATTATGAATTATGGAAAATAACGCATAATATTTTTTTAAAAAGAATCCACATGACAATCAAAAACGTTTGTGGCAACTCTCTTCTCTTCGTTTTAATATGCATACTTTTCTCTCGTTGGAACCACTACAACCTCTTTCTTTTATGTGAGTTGAAGATCAAATGTAGATCAGATATGGATAGGAATCTGACAAGATGATAGAATAAATAACAAGTACAAAAGGTATTTCAATTAACATGATACACTTTTATTAAAGATCTCAGATGAAAATAAAAGATCAAGATCTCTGAAGCTTTAATTAAAGTGAAACATGTTAGATTGAGATATGTTTCCTACTTGTTCTTTATTTTATCATATAGATAGATAGATAGATAGATAGATAGATAGATAGATAGATAGATATGAACAGACGGAGATAGATAGATAGATAGATATCAACAGAATGGTATTGTTAAAAGATTAAAGAAATTGCCAATAAATAATTCCAAGAGAGAAGTATTCTTTAAAGTTTTCCATTATTATTATTATCATTATTGTTATTATTGTTATTTTTTTTAACCTCATTGTATGAAGGCTTTTGTTGCATGTTTCATAGATCAGGTATTGACAACTTTTGCTGCTGTACAATCGACAGCGACAATGATGCTGGGTAGTGGGGACAGGGGCGGCCATGATGAGGGCCTCAAATGTTCAGCATTGATCGATCGAGAATAAAAGCAGGATGTCAGGAATCGCAGCTTTTAACTCAACTCTTTTAGCTTGAAAGCAACAAAGAAAGCAAAAAGGGCAAATGCTCTTTAACTTGGGAGCTTTTGCTGATTTATTTTTTTCTTTTTCTCAATTCAGTCAGATTTTGCGGGGAACATATAATAGCCATTTAACTGTCTTTCTCTTTCACTCGAAAAAACTCTTCTGATCCTCAAAGCAAATCTTCATTTATGAAATTTCAATTCACAGAAAAATAGCATGCAGTGTTACACTTAAAATGATGTTTCTGTATAGCATGCCAGACTAAACCACATTTACATTCAGACTATTGTCCTCATCTTTATTGTTGTTATCACCTCATCGCCTTCTGTCTGAATTTCTGGGAAGAAGAGTTATCATTATTTACATTCAGACTATTCTCCTCATCTTTATTGTTGTTATCATCTGATGCCCTTCTGTCTGAATTTCTGGGAAGAGGAGTTATCATTATTAACATCAGACTATTCTCCTCATCTTTGTTGTTCTTATCACCTGATCACTTTCTGTCTGAATTTCTGGGAAGAGGAGTTATCATTATTTACATTCAGACTATTCTCCTCATCTTTGTTGTTCTTATCACCTGATCACTTTCTGTCTGAATTTCTGGGAAGAGGAGTTATCATTATTTACATTCAGACTATTCTCCTCATCTTTATTGTTGTTATTACCTGATGGCCTTCTGTCTGAATTTCTGGGAAGACGAGTTATCATTATTTACATTCAGACTATTCTCCTCATCTTTATTGTTGTTATTACCTGATGGCCTTCTGTCTGAATTTCTGGGAAGACGAGTTATCATTATTTACATTCAGACTATTCTCCTCATCTTTATTGTTGTTATTACCTGATGGCCTTCTGTCTGAATTTCTGGGAAGACGAGTTATCATTATTTACATTCAGACTATTCTCCTCATCTTTATTGTTGTTATTACCTGATGGCCTTCTGTCTGAATTTCTGGGAAGACGAGTTATCATTATTTACATTCAGACTATTCTCCTCATCTTTATTGTTGTTATTACCTGATGGCCTTCTGTCTGAATTTCTGGGAAGACGAGTTATCATTATTGTCCTCATATTTGTTGTTGTTATAGTTCTGATTTCAATCCCTGGGCTGGGCAGTGTGGAGTTGAGCTCAGTGGAAACTTACAATTGAGCAGTAATAAAAATAAGAACTCGATGAGATATTCCTTGACATGGGCAGTGGAATAAAAACAGTCTACCTGTCGATTGAATGAAGGGTTCAGTTAGGAATTCCCTGTAGATTATCCAGACTGATATGCACCTGATGAAGGCCACAACAACAAAAAAATGAGGATAATAGTAAATAATATCACATTTAGTAAATATGTGCCAAAACAGGACAAACTGGATAAACTTTTTTTTATTGTTAATGTGTTTTGCTTCATTTGTTTTGCAGTATATCAACCTCAATGGGTTATTTGATGCTGACAAAATTTTCATTTCTGGTAATATATTTTCCTTCAAAAATCTATTTCTGGTAATAATTTTCCTTTGTTGGTAATTTTTTTTCTAAAAATGTATAGCTGGTAATATGTTTTTTTTTAAAAGTGTATTGCTGTTAATAATTTTTTTTTTTTACAAAGGATTTCTGGTATTAAAACCTATTTTTACACTTTTATAGTATTTTGACCCTAGTTTGGGGTTTACATGTTTTCCCATAGCTGGGACCCTAACAGGTACTACCACTGCAGGTCAGGGTGGATCTGGGAACAACAGCAATTAAGAGGTGGTTCCACTATCCTCAGAACCTCCTGATCAGAGGCCTTGCTGTTGGACGTAGTTTATCATCTTACCCAGGACACAGATGTAGTTTATGACATACCCAGGATTATCAATGTGTTTGTAAGCTTTTGTGAATCAAAGACAAATCTGTGTGATTTTTTATCTTAACTCCATTAATGCTTGTTTACAAGGTTGATGTCTTTTGGTCAGAACGAAAAACAAAAAATGGTGATTTTCTTTTGGATTAAAGCCATTAACGTTTGTTTGCTTTAATACAAAAAAAATCCTTCCACCTCGAGCAAGGCGATAAAGCCAAAAAGACACACTGGCTAACTGAGAGCAAATCTAACTGAAAAAAAAACAAACATTAAGGAGCCAAGACATCATTAATTGGCTAGGATTTAAGGAGACAGATTTTGTTGATTAATGTTGCAATTACATTTTTGATGATCGTTGCTGATGGGAAAGCAGGAAGGCAGAATAGAGTTCCACAAATGAGCAGTGTGGGAGTAGAAACGATTAAGATAGCAGTAAAATAATGGGACTTAACTGCCAATCTAGCACTTAAATTCATGAAGTCAATGTATTGAGGACAAGAACTCATCAGAACAATTTGTCTAAAAGTATTTACAGAAAAGGAACAGGGAAGCTGTTATAGTGGGTATAGAACAGCTCAACATTGCCTACTGAACACCATCAACTGAGTGCCAGAATAACTCAGGATTGAGACAACTCAGTACCGAGACAACTCAGCACCAGAAAAATATAAAACTTATAACTGAATAAAAGTAATTTATTAAAGATTAAAACCTTAATTAGTGAATGTTTTTCTTCAAATAAGACATTTGAAAAGGCATTAGGTAAAATATGAACCAATGTTTTGTTTTTAATTTTTTTTAATAAAGTAAATTATTAAATTGTTTTTATAAAAATATTTTGGAATTTCGAATTACTTTAATAAAAATTAAATTAAATAGACGTTTTATTTTATTTTTGGATTTTGTTTTAATGTGGGGGCTCTACACAAAAATAGTCATGAAATAATCTCATAAGGACTGACATGTCATAAAATTAAAGAACCATATCTATGCATTGCCATGGCCTTGTGCTAAATCATTCAATATACTTTGAAATATATTCGACTTGCACGGAATAAATTTGTTTTCTGCCTGACAGCACGTTATAAATGCTAATTAATCCTATATTTAATTCATCTGAAATTGAATGTTATTATTTTATTTTATTTTTTTTTAATTTTTAATTCATATATCTTTTATATAAATGTTATTTTTACTGGATATGGGCAAACTCAAAACCGCCAACTCGACACCACAGACTGAGCTGTCAGGACAAGTCAGGACAGAGACAACTCAGCACCAGAAAAATATGACAAATATAACCGAATAAAAGTAATTTATTAAAGATTAAAACATTAATTAGCAAATATTTTTCTTCAAATAAGACATTTGAAAAGGCATTAGGTAAAATATGAACCAGTTTTTTGTTTTTAATTATTAATAATAAAGTAAATACTTTCATGGTAATTGCTCCGAGAAGCTGCATTCGCTGGTTCCCAGACTTCATGAGTTCAAATGCCCTATGAGGCTGGCATCCCGCTCTCACCCTTTCACTGTCAAAACTACTAAATGTAGCTGTCTCTTCTACTCCAATAGCTTCATGTCTCGCACCTCTCGCCTGTGGAACTCCCTCAAATATTCCAGTTTCCCTGAGATCTATAATCTCCAACTATTCAAATGTAATGTCAATCGGCATCTCCAGTTGCCTTGATCTATCCACTATCCTTCTCCTCATCCTTTCCTCTATCACTCCTATCTGATCTTGCTCCAAATCTTCTGTAACCCCTTGCGTCCTAGTGGCTTCCCACCTTGCTTGGGGTGAAACACTTAAAGAAAAAAAAAAATCTTAAAGGAATTTATTTTTTACTGAATTGACGTATAAAAATAATTCAACAGAACGCACTTGTTTTTCATAATTTTTTAATAAAGTAAATCGATAAATGCAAAACAAAATGAAGCAGATTTTGTTTTTAATTATTTTTAATAAAGTAAATCGTAATGTAATTCATGTTTAACAAAGTAAGTTGTAATGTAATTTATTTTTTAATAAAGTAAATTGACATTCTAAAATATTTATATAAAAAATAATTTAATAATTATAATATAATATTATAATAAAATAGTTTAATTTATTAAAAATAATTAAAAGCGAAAACCTGTGTTGCTGCAGCACACTGTCAGTGGTGTTGGGTTGTCCCTTCCCGGTTATAGCAGTGGGAAAATGATTGAAGATGAGATGACAGGTCAGGACCAATAATATTGCATATACTTTGGATTTTGGCAAGGATGTCCAGATACATATCAGAAGCACCAAATGAGATGTGGCAGCAATATTCAATGCACAGACAAATGCTAGACGTTTAACTTCAAATCATAATTTAACAATATCAACAGTAAAATTATGAGACTCAGCTGACACAAAACTGAGAGATGAAATGCAGTTTATCCACAGATACTACACTTTGATCCCAGCCAAAGGCCGAGGAATGATAAATGTGCCAATTTTCAAACATACAGTACTGAATGACAGAAATCGAATAAGCAGTTTCCAAAAACCCAATTACCATAAATTAAATTAAATAACATTATTTCCCATACTATTTTAAAATTATTATTAAGGGAAATGTTCATAAGATGGGGATTTGGGGAATTGGCTACAAATAAATAAATAAATAAGGGAAGATAAAAGTGTTTAACATCTGCCAATAACTCATAAATAACAAACTATTCCATATTATTATATATATATTTTTTTAAGATATAATGAACAAACTTAGAGTTGATTAATAAAGTCTTGCACAACCAAATAAATTACTATAAATGTTTTTATAGAATGGCTTATTTATCAAAAAAAAAAAAAAAATATATATATATATATATATATATATATATATATATATATATAAAAAGCATTTAACCCCTATGAAGGCGGTAGTGACACTAGTACAAAAGGGGCTATAGACAGTGAACGTACGGGAAAAAGATAAGAAGAATGGAAAAGGATAAAAAGAAGAACGGAGACCAAGTCATCAGAAGAAGTCGACTGACATTACATTTACATTTTTGAAGATTATAGTTATCAGGGAAGCAAGTAAAAGGAAGAGAGTTCCACTGTTGGGAAGTGCCAAAGAAGAAGCTGTTGGAGCAGAAGAGGCAGTTACATTTAACTGTTCTGACAGTAAAAGGGTAAAACTGAGATGCCAACCTAGTAGCATGCTTAAATTCATGCAGTCAGGGCACCGATGAAAATAACTTGTCTGAGCAGATGCCATGAAAATATTTATATAAAAGACAGAAGGAAGGCAAATTAGGTTGGTGAGAAAGTGATTGGAGTCATGAGCCCAAGTCAGGACCTATCACATTGCATATCCATCTTTAGATTTTGTCGAGAACCTCGAGATGAACAACAGGGGCACCAGACCATATATGGCAACAGTATTCCATGCATGGATGAATGGTAGATATTCAGAAAATTATGTCAACATCAGTTGATGCATATCCCATTGTTGTAGCATACCTATGTATGATAATGGGTACATCCCCATTCAAAGAAATACAGTAGTAAATACTGTATGTTGGTCTGCAGTTGGAAATTCATTGTGGAATTCACTTGACTCACTTCTAGCAGTTAAGTACTACTTCTATGTGCTACTCACGAATCTTATATGTGTTGATCTTGTCCTAAGTATTATTGTTCATTACCAACCTTTGTATGATTATTCTGTTCAGTAACCTTACCTAGGTTACAGTAGATACATAGATAGATAGAAACAGAATATAGATAGATTGATAGATAGATACAGAGTAGAGATAGATAGATTGATATAAACAGAGGATAGATAGAGTTGTAGCATACATAGGGACAATAATGGGTATGTCCCCATTCACCTAAATACAGTAGAAAATACTGTATGTTGGTTTGCAGTTGGTGATTCATTGTGGAATTCACTTGACTCACTTCTAACAGTTGACTACTTCTACACACCGCTGGTGAATTTTATATGTGTTGTTTGTGTACTAAGTATTATTGTTCATTACCAACCTTCATGTGATTATTCGATTCAGTAAACTTCAATAAGTTACAAGACCATGCAACTCAAAGAGAAAATAATGACATAATCAAGATGTTGATCTTCCAAACAACTTCAAATAAAAGGTTAAGAAGGAAAGAGCCCTCAATACTGGAAAGAGCAATAACAGATCCTGAAACTAAGAAACCTATTTTTTTCAAAAAATTATATAAAGAAAATTCTGAATTTCAATAATGGAGGAGCTCTATTTTATGAGTGATGGTGTACAAGGCTGTCTAACAAGCTATTGGGAGTAATGTTGTATCATTTTGTCGCAGCCTTGTGTCAGGTTAAGCAAAACTTGCTAGATATAACCAATGAACATGAATTCAACATTCTTATAGACAAAGTTATCCTATTACTTCGGCCATTAATTCTTTCCGTGTAGTCTCCATTCTTTTGACTCCACTCCCCACAATGATACTTAAGAATAATGCCTTTCATATTAATTATGATACATTATATATTAATTAAACATACCTAGATATATATATATGTGTGTGTGTGTATATATATATATATATATATATATATATATATATATATATATACATACATATATATAAATATATGTATATATATACATATATATACATATATATATATTCAATGAAATGTGCATATATATACATGTATATATACATATATATATGTATATACATAAATATATATACATATATATATATATATACATACATATATATATACATATATATATATAGATACACATATATCTATATATATATATACATATATACACATATATATCTATATACACACTCACATATATATATATATATATATATATATATATATATATACACATATATATATATTTACATGCTGTAAATATTATATATATAAATATATATATATATATATATATATATATATATATATAATATTTACATACTGTAAATATATGAATGCAACAATAATCCTATTAAATATACAATATCATTGAATTACATGATAATAATTAATTCAGTTTTTTTTAATAAGTACCTTCACCCTTTAATTTATCTAAATGCAGGGTGTGAAGAGATAAATTGTCATCCAAATCACACAAAAATGAAAATAACTCTGCGATCCCATTTTAAAAGTTATATTTACCAAAATTACACAACAATATCTTGAAATATGACAGAGTAAATTTATTCAATAAAATTGCCATTGGCTTCAACAACAGCCTCCAGATGACTATGGAATCTCCTACAACTCTTTTGGACAGTTTCCCTGTTTAAGTTTTTTGAATGCTGCCATAATCCTTGGCTTCAGTTCATCTTGGGAAGTACAAGGAGTTTTGTTGATTTATCGCTCAACTGTGCCCCACACATAATAATAAAGTCGGGTTGCAATGTGGGGAGTTACGTGGCCAGATGTAAGGGGTGATGTGGTCACAGAAATTGTCTGATAGCAATGACTTGGTTCTCCTGCTTGTGTAGCATGGTGCAGAGTCCTGTTGCCAGACATAGGGTCTTCCAGCAGCCAGCCTCTTGATCCAGGACAGCACTAACCCCTCAAAGCACTTGATGTAGGACTCTGTGTTGAGTCTGAGGCTCTGTGTGAAAATGAATTGAGGCATTACGTTGCCATCAAGTGTGTCATGTTGCTCCTTTTCTCACAGACAGTGCCCAGCTGACCCTACTAAGCTGTACAAAAATCAAAAACAGACATGTATGCATGAAATTGAAAATATGAAATGGTGACAATTAACTCATTGCACCATGTATAAGTCTTTCTTTTAAATGATATATATATATATATATATATATATATATATATATATATATATATATATATATATAATTTATTCAAATGAAAGAATAGATAGAGTAAAATTCAACTGTTCAATAGTGTTTACTTTTAAAAAAAGTGCTGAATACAAAGTAGAGCAATATATTATTATTATTTTTATTATAAAAGATTATAATAAAAACTTGTTGAAATCACTACATAAAAGCTTTCATGTTTCAATACCATGATTGTTCTTCTTCTGGCAATGGTAAATAACTGGTGATGAAATGATTTTTAAGGAAATTTAAAAACAAAGTGTTATCTCTTTTCCAAAAGTTAAAGTCGGGTTGTGAACATAAGATCAGAATTAAAAATAGATTTGTGGGTATGTCTTGATTAACCAATTAAATGTCAGAGCTATGCTAAATAGAAAAGTAAGGTAAGAGGTTGTGGGTGAGTTATTTTTTCATGTCATGATAAACCAGCATATAGACATGCCATCATTGACAATTGTGGAAAATATATATATATATATATATATATATATATATATATATATATATATATATATATATAGTAATGCCTTGGGATACAGGTTTAATTCATTTCAAGACCAAGCTCATAACTCAAAAGTCTTGTATCTCAAATCAATTTTCCCCCATTGAAATTAAGGGGAATATTTCCAATCCATTCCAGGCCCCTAAAAATCACCCTTATTTTCTTAAAAATCACCCTTATTTTCTTAAAATTCACCCTTATTTTTGTATTTGTGGGTTTCTTACAAGCAAAAAATGTGTGAATAAACAAATAAATGTATTTTAGAAACAATAAAATAAAAGAGAAAAAACAAATTGTAAAGAAATAAGCTGTACTAAACCATGAAGTTCAGACGAGTCATAGGCCAACTGGCAGAGAGAAGAGAGAGAGAGTGGGATAACAACAGCTAGCCTAGCAACCGCTAACCTAGCCTAGCAACCATTAGTGTAGTACACAATAACAAAGATTAACTTCATCACTTAATTTAAAAATTTTTTAAAACATTTTATCCATTACAGTAATATTTTTTCAATTTTTTCAATTTTATAATTTTTTTTATTTATCATCGATGTAAAATGCTTATACTGTCTCACTAAATCCATTATTTGTATGTCTTCCTCTTGTTTTTTTATAATTTCCTGCTTTACCTCAAGTGAAATCATATGTTTCGGCTCTTCCCCACTGCTCTTTACGACACTTACTTTCTTCGAACACATCATGCCACTAAAGATGCAACACAACACAGCAGAGACCCATTTGGTGTGAGTGTAAATACTCTCAGAGCTTGGCACTCGCTACACTAACTAGTGGCTGTTTAACTGAAACTCGCTTGTATCTCAAAATTCAGATTGCATCTCAAGGCAAAAAATTGTTTGAACTCCAGCTCATATCCCAAAAGCTCATATCCCAAAAGCTCATATGTTGGTGTGCTTATATCTCAAGGCATTGCGGTATATATATATATATATATATATATATATATATGAATATATATATATATATATATATATATATATATATATATATATATATATATATATATATATATATATATATAAACATATATTGTTAAATATAACAGAAATGAATGTCTATTATGTTTGGTCATGAGGCATTCTAAGCTTCACATGGTTGCTTTAATTTCGGTTGAAAATAAAGACAAAAATTGTCCAGCATTTGGATATTTTTTATTAAGCTGTTCCTTGATCTAAGATTTCAGCTCATGTGATCCATCTTCAGAGTGGCTATATGGACATTTTAACAAAGATATTCACCATCAAAGATGATATTATGTTATGTTGACATAGAAGATTGCTATTCAATGATAGTGCTCATGGAATAACAGACGCAGGGCATAAATTCATGATATGGTTCTATGATGTCATACTACGTGAGAGACCGAAATATTACCAACAGAATCATGTGTTTAAATGCAATGTAATGTGTTGTGACTGGTTTGAATTGCAATTTTGTTGAGTGTGGGTTGCTTTGTTTTAATGTAGATGGCTTCCAATATCTGAAGGTTCTTTTTTACTGTGTGTTTTGTGTGAGTATTATTGTATTATCAACTAATATCTCTCTGCTATTATGTACATGGCTATGTTTTTCTAAGAAATGTTGTTTAATAGAACTAACATCAGAAAGGTGACAGGTAAGTTTATGGGAGTGTATATATATATATATATATATATATATATACACACATATATATATACATATATATATATATATATACACACACACATACATATATATATATATATATGTATATATATATATATATATGAGGAACTGATTTTCTTTTTAATCTATCATTTTTTGCGTGGCTTTCCCAGAACTATTTCTCCTGTTACATGTAGAACTTCTTTGATGTCGAATTAGAGAGTCCCACTCTCACTCTTAAGCAGGTCAAGAGTTGCAAAGTTGCTGTTGACTTGGGCCTGAAAATCTTCTGTGACTTCAGGATCCTTCAGTTTCTCAAGATCAAAGTGGACACGTGATCTCTTAGAGCAATGCTTAGTTTTCAGCTTCAGCTTGATGGTTGGGATCACAATGTCATGATTGCTGTCAATGTCTGCACCAGGGAACGTCCTGGTTTTTGCCTTGTTGATGCTGAACTTGAAGTGCTGTAGAACCAGGTTGAAGTCAGTCTAGTTGTGGACTTGCCTGTTAGTTGAGTGCTATGTTGTGACTTGAAACAGCTTATGGGAAGGTGCAGATAGCTTATAGGCAGGACGGTGAGGTCTTAGAGAAGTTACAAACAAGGAGAAGGCATATACTTAATATCAGGAAGAGGCAGCTGAATTTTCTGGAACACATAATGAGGAAGGAGGGCGTGATACTCATGGGTCAAATAGAGGGAAAGAGAGACAAGGGAAAGCAGCACATAACATACCTGACGAGCTTGAGCAGGTGGATGACAGAACGTGGTCTGGGGGAGGAAGGAGAGAGAAGGAGCGTGCTGAGAGCTGCAAGGGATAGAGGGAGGATAAGAGCCATGATCGCCCACGTCCTCAAAGGACATGGCACATAAAAAGAAAGAAGACTGTTGGTTAAGGTGAGGTTGGTGGCTTCTGGAAAACTTAGTCAATCTAAGGCCCCAGCCTTTGATCTCTCCTCAAATCTGCCAACCGTACTTGCCCAGGTCCTGTAAGCAACTGGGCCTACTTACCAAGGCACTGTTGAAAGTGAACGCAAGTGTGGACATCAGTGCAAAAGCTGGTCAGATAACATCAAAGAGTGAATGGACATGACAGAGCTGGAACTCCTGCAAGACACCACCAACAGTTCATCCTGCGGGGAGGTTGTCTGTTTCTTCTGCCCTCAACAATTCAAGCAGTCAAGGGTCTGATGATAATGATAAATCAACATCATTTCTTATCAACTAAACGATATGTTTTAGTGGATGCACACTGTTTAAAAAAAATTCAAGTCAATCAACAAATTAAATTATCCACAGTGCCAGTTCAATACCTGGTTAAGGCAGTGGAGAACTTGGAGAGGAGGAGATAACTGATAACTGACATCCATTAGACATGGCATGTGGAACTAGAACAGTCTACCCCAGTGAATGAAATAAAGGGTTCAGTTTGACATTCCAACCACCTGAAGAAGGCCGGAGCATACAATGGCTGAAACATTGTGATAAATATAGCAACAAAGATGAGGACAATAGTTTAATAATGTAAATAGTGTAAATCTTAATTTAATTATTTTTAAATTTATTTAATAACTTAAATTAATTATTAAACATAAAGCGTAAATAAATAATTAAATAATAAAAAATTAAATAAATTATTAAATAATAATATATTTAAATAATTCAGTTAACGTGATCTCAAAAATGACTTACAAACAGTTGGTAACTGGATCAAAGAATGGCTTCTTAATTTTAACACCTCCAAAATGAAACTGCCCTTTTATAAGAGAAACTGCTCTTCCCTGAGAGGACCCTTTTTGTTTTTCATCAGCATGGCTGATGCTAACCTCCAGCACAGTGACACATTGCATCTTCTCAGGCTAACTTTTTCTACTGATATGAAGTGGAAAGATTATATTTAATCACTTGTTAGGAAACTTAATTCACTGTGTCATGCTAAACAATTTCTCTCACCAGAATCTAGTTTACATATTTATAAGTTTACTATTTGCCTCTGCTTAGAAGATTGCTGCACATCTGATCTTGAGCTCCTGTTTAGAGATGCTTGATAAAATCTAAAGAAGATTCTGCAATGTTATTGGTCAGGACCTGGCATCTCGGCTTCAGTCACTTTTACAACGCTACAACATAGTTTCCCTTTTCTATAAATATTTTAATGGTAATTGTTCCAATAAGCTTTCCTCTATTGTTATCTATTGTTATTTTATTCCCCCCAACCCAGATATAAATTGTAGATATGGGGGACCATTTTGGCCTTGTGCCACATTTTCTGTACATGGCAGAAATAAATATCGCTCTTCGATTTGGAGCTAGATTTTAAATTGTTGTTTTATTCCCCTCTCCCACAGACAATGAATTGCACATATGGCTTAGGATTTTCATAGAGACATTGAGGTATTATGGTGAATGTAGTAAGAAAGGTAAGTAAGAATGTGTTATTTTGGTGTAAGCAATATTGTGATATGTTTGGGTCAGTGTTTGTGGCTAGCTATGTTTAACGTCAAGACAGTCATATTCCCCATTCTTCCTTTTTGGCCTTGTGCCACATTTTCTCTATTTGAATCAGAAATAAATATCATTCTTAAAATCACTTGATAATAGAACGAAACTCTGTATTGTACATTTAATTTTTAAAATTAATCTATGTTTGGAGTTTTCGGTTTTGAAACATAGGATATTCTGTGTCGCGATGAAATCATATTTAAAAAAAAGAATTATAATATATATATATATATATATATATATATATATATATATATATATATATATATATTTGGGGAAAATATATGACAAAGTGGAAAAGGTTTTCATATCCTTTGGAACTTCATAGTTTTTGTTTTCATATTGTAGATACTCATTGGGGATAGATTTTAAAGTGTTGTTTTATTCCCCCCCCACAGAATGAATTGTACCTATGGGGACTAGTTATGACTTTCATAGAGACCATGAGGTATTAAGTGGATGTAGTAAGAAAGGTAAGTAATGATGTATTGCTTTGGTGTTAGGAATATTGTGGTATGTTTGGGTCAGTGTTTATGGCTAGCTAAGTTTAAAGCTAAGGCAGATGAAGACTGTCCTTTTCCCCATTTTTGACTTTGTGTCCCATTTTGTATTTTCACAAATGAATATCACTTTCCTCTATCATTGACATATTATAGTGACTGGATTAAGAATGGTAAGTAAGAATGTGATATTTTGGTCTAAGGTATACTGTGATATATCTGTCTATATCTCTGATATGAAGTATTATGATTACTTACATTATTTACATTATTTGAACTGTTATCCTCATCTTGATTGTCATATTCACAAAGTTTCAGCTGCTAGGGTAGATTGTTCTAGTTCCACGTGCCATGCCTCTTCCGGATGCCTCAGTTATTTTCCTAAAACTCAACTCTCCAAGTTGTTTGGTTCACCAATGCTGTAACCTGGTATTGAACTCACAACACTTTGGGTCTAGTCACTGGATCTAACCAATGCTTTTACCCACTCAGCCATGTGCCCTTGAGTGTACAGTGTTTATTTTGCTCATGCTTAGAATTTTGCTGCTACATATTGTCTAGAGCCTCTGCTATTTACTTTGAGCTCCTTCATAAAATCCAAAGAAAAATCAGCGATATTATCAGTCCTGATCTGGCAACTCAGCTTTAGTCACTTTCCCACTGCTGTAAGGTTGTCTCCCTGTACCTTTTCTATAAATACTTTCATGGTAATTGTTTTGATAAGCTCTTTTCTATGGTATCTAAATTTTTTTAATTTAGATATAGTACTAGACTGGCGTTAATATCTCATCAATTTACTGTTGGGCTGGCTAGATCCAGCCGTAAGTTCGATGTCAGTTGTTTCTTTTTTCGCACTTCTCACTTTTGGAACTCCCTCCTGGGTCCATGCTTTCCAGCCAACTTTAATCTGCAAAAAATTAAATGCAATGTCAATCACTATTTACTGTCCTACTGATTACTCTTTTTTTCTTCCTGCTCATTAGTAATGTTTCTGTTCCTAGTTCTTTCACAATCCTTGTGTCTTAGTGGCTTTATCACCTTACTTTGCGTGAAATTGATTAAAAAATTGACCTTATTGTATTTACTTATTTACCAACTGATTAGAAACACATACACATGTACACACAGAAACATATACATACAAACACACAGAGAAAAACAACATAATATACATTATTTTTAGAAAAAAATCATCAGCATTTTCAGAAAAAAAATCATTAGTCTTGGATTGTTTTTGATCTTATGCATTGCTACCTACAGGTCAATATGATTTAAAATAGACAAAAAGTGGTTGAACGATAAAAGCTTTATAAAAACAGATAGATATCAAATCAGAGCAAGAAAGAAAGAAACAGAGCGTTGTTCGTATTTTTTGGTCCGATATCATCTCACTTTTGGAACTCCCTTTAGGCTCCAGCCAACTTTAATCTGCAAAAATTTAAATCGCTATCATCTGTCCACCTGATTAATCTTTTCTTCTTCCTGCGCATAAGTAATGTTTCTGTTCCTAATTCTTTCAGTAACAGTGTGTCTTAGTGGCTTTACCACCTTGCTTTTTATCGAAAAAAAGAAAATATATAAGAAATGACCTTCTTATTGGATAAACTGCATTTCATCTCTCAGTTTTGTGTCAGGTGGGTCTCATAATTTTACTGCTGATATTGTTAAATGCAACCATGATTTGAAGTTGCACATTTAAACGTCTAGCATTTGTCTGTGCATTGAATATTGCTGCCACATCTCATTTGGTGCTTCTGATATGTATCTGGACATCCTTCCCAAAATCCAAAGTATATGCAATATTATTGGTCCTGACCTGTCATCTCATCTTCAATCATTTTCCCACTGCTGTAACCAGGAAGGGACAACTCAACACTGCCGACAGAGTGCTGCAACAACACAGTTTTTGACATTTAATTATTTTTAATAAATTAAACCATTTCTGATTTAATTTATTAAATAATTATTATTATATGATTTAAAATAGACAAAAGTTTATTGGAAGATAAAAGCTTTATAAAAATAGATAGATATTAAATCAGAGCACGAAATAAAGAAACGAAGGAGCATTGTTTGTACTTTTTGATCCAATATCATCCAATTCAGGGAAGAGTCGGGTAAAGATGGAATGGAATATGACAAATGCTAACTTTCGCTTTTTCCTTTGCGTAATTTAAATATGTTTCATGGATTTTATATTTATGGAGGCAAATTAATTACTCATCTATTTATTGATATATTTATTGATCTTTCTAACCCAGCTGATCCAGTGGAATTTTATGTCTGTCTGGCAATATCCTTTATTGCTTGACTTATATTTCATATCTCCATTTTAGCCTTTTCTCCCCTCTCAATATCTTTCTCTCCTTGTCACTCACGTATATATATATATATATATATATATATATATATATATATGTCTGTATGTGTAGGTATGTATGTATATATATATATATATATATATATATATATATATATATATATATATATATATGTATGACAAAATATAGTTTTAAGGTGTGCTATATATATGGGATAAAGTGCTCAGTATTAGAGATAGAGTGTATGGAAATATAAAAGTGAATATATACATATATATATATATATATATATATATATATATATATATATATATATATATATATAAAGAAAGGACAGTAAGATATATAATCCGGTGTTCTTATTGATATTTTTATTTTTACAAAACAGTGCTCAATGTAAATTTAAAATATGGTTTCTTCACTACTCAGTAATAACCATGTTTCAAAAACTGAAGCTAAAAACTTTAAATTTAATTAAATAATTAAATTAAAAGCATTAGTTCTGTTTCATCTTCAAGCAAATTTTGGAATATATATATATATATATATATATATATAAAACAAAACTGCTGTCATTTACTCACCATAAAGAAATGTCCCTGCCTCCTATCAGTATTGTTGATGCTCAACTTCATGAAAGTGCCTCACTGCACCTTCTTGGTCGCATATTCTCCACTGACTTGAGGTGGAACAATAGGTATATCAACTGCAAAGAAAGTTGGTTTTCTTTGTCACACCAGGAGGTTTTTTCTCATCTGGATCCATGCTTCACATCTACAAATCAACCATTCATCCTGGCATTGAGTACTGTTGCCATATATGGTCTTGTGCCATCACTGTTCATCTCAAGGTTCTCGACAAAGACAGATATGCAATGTGATCAGTCCTGACTTGGGGTCACAACTTCAGTCACTTTCTCTCTCTATGTGTGTGTGTGTGTGTATACATATATATATATATATATATATATATATATATATATATATATATATATATATATGTATTGTCATCCACAGACAAACTGTTTCACTGTATCACGGTTCATCTGTGTGGCTTGACATCCGATTGCTTATATATATATATATATATATATATAGGATTAATACAAAGTCACTTAGATGATTGATGTCATATTCAGCACTTCAACTCTAGAGTTTCATAGATGAACTGTCGTGTAATTGTTCCATCCCCTCAGTAGCTTTTAGTGCTGATGCGAATAAAATAACTGAGGTATAATAACATAGCTATAATTTATATTAGTAATAGTTTTCAATCATGCCTTGATTATTGCATCAGGCACAAAACTAAGAAATGTACTATCAGTGAGGAAAAAAAATATAGATTTATTATTAATATATAGTTGTGTAGGGTGGAGGGGGGACAACAAAAGTAGGTGTAATGTAGGTTCTAGAATTCATTTAATTTATTAAAATCATTTTTAATATTTTTATTTTCCTAAGTTTTATTAGAATAGATTTATTATAATTTTATTTCTTAATAAATAATAATAATATTAAATGTTTTGCAGATAAAGAGGATGTTTTGAATGAGGTGGGGGGGGGGACGACAAACATTTTGAACATTTGAGAGATTGGTATGACTCTTATTGATATATTTGTATAATCAATACAATATGTTTTGTGTGTACATTTTGAATTTTATTACTGTATAACTATTTTTGCAGCAACCTATATATATATATATATATATATATATATATATATTATATATATATATATATATATATATATATATATATATATATATATATATATATATATATAGTAAGGGTAACAAATCCATTGGTATATAATCTAAGTGGATCCTAGTAATATAAAATATTAAAAGTGAACCACAAAAAGACCGCAATGTATTTATTATTACAGAGCAATATAACTAATAAACAATAAAATCCAAAATTATCACATATGGGTAATAGCCTATTACGTCAGAGGAAGATATCGGTCGTCTGTCTTATCAACCCCGGTGTGGACTGAGTTAGTGTCAGAAATAGAAATTTAACTGTGAAAGAAAAAATAATAGTCGAAAAACTAATAGAGATTTTATACATTTCAATGTTTCAGTCAGATGAAAGGCATGAGGAAGGGGTCAGGTGGCAGTGGAAGGGTATTTGTCTTAAAGGGAAGAAATTTTGTAGAATTAAAGTCGAATATTATATTCATGACATTAATTTGGGGTTATATGAAGAATAAAATATTAATTTAAAATTAAAAATAGAATAAAAAAGAGTTTAAAAACAAATTTAAAATATATAGATAAAACGATGGAAGGGATTAATGTAAAGCGAGTTGGGGAGATCTTAGAGTAGGGAAAAATTTATAAATAATAATTAATATATATATATATATATATATATATATATATATATATATATAAAGATGAAGAAATCTAATCTTAAGGTGTGCTATATTTGTGGGATAAAGTGCTCAATATCAGAGATAGAGCATGTGTAAATATAAAAGTGAACATTGAAGTCAACACTTATAGGCGATAAGCCGTTTCATGCTAGACACAGTTGTCAGGCCACGAGTGTCTGACGATTGCATCTAGCATGAAACTGCCTGTCACCTCTAAGTGTTAACTTCAATGTTAACTTTTATATATATATATATATATATATATATATATATGCATAGAGGCCTGTTTCGCTGTATCACAGCTCATCAGTGTGGCTAAACATCCAATTGCTTCAAGCTGGGATCGAAACTCAACTGATTTGGCATCAGTCAGAGACTCTATCCCTAAGCTATTGGTGCATGGCAGAGAAAGGGAATCTTTTAATGTATTATATAACATGATGTATATAAACACTACACCAGCAGCCAAAGTGCTCAATCCTGGCAAAGTGCTATATATATATATATATATATATATATATATATATTAGGCTGTAGGATTTGTGCACCAAACTCCATACTAAATATATTCAGTTTTCAGATGTTCGGATATGAGATTGTCAACCTGTATATGTACATGTGTGTGTGCATTTGTGAATACTTATATTTCTATCTACAGCGAGGATTAACAATGATTGGATGCCAAGAATCAAATTACAGGGGGCGGAAAAACTCTTTGAAATCTATGCCTAATCAGATTCTGAAACATACCAATAAACTCTCACCGCACACAATCGTTTCCATGCATACGTGGATATATTCAACATGGAAGCATCTTCTATTTCCTGTATCTACTCACCCTCATTAATCATATGTCCATATAACGCTGACCCTTTTCTTCTCTTTCTTCCCTTCCCCTATGATTTTCTTTTCTATCTCCCTCTCTCCCCTTAGGTCTTCCTTCATTTCAGCTCTCTGCCTTTTATATGGACAAATTAAGAAATGCATTGCAAATATATAAGAATCCATTACCCATAATATTAAAGCATGTTTTTATGCATCTTAATTCACTGTAAGCTTGACTGAATGAGTACAGAAGAGATCATCTTCTGCAAAGTTTAGTCCAGTCATCTATTTACTATAATATAATGATAGTGGATGCACAGCTGGTGTAATAGATTGCTGAGAAATCGGAGACTTGGTTTCAAATTGCGGCCAAGCTCATTAGATTATTTTTTTTTTTTAAACAATTCATCCCAGGCAAGTTGATATTACCACTAAGACTAAAGAACTAATGAGAGTGAAAGAGAATGAAAAGATTTTAGAAGGAACAAGAAACACAATTCTAAACTGGACAAAACGACACTATTTACATTATTTGGACTATTGTCCTCAGCTTTGTTGGCATATTTATTACAATGTTTCGGCCACCCTCTGTGGGATCAGGTTGAGATCATAGACAAAGAACACTATTGGAAAATTCGTAAACTTAAGGAATCAGCACATATGCTAAGCCACAAAAGTCTCCTGAGCTGACCAAGCATAGAAATAAATACAATATAGGAACCAGTAATAAGGTGTGCCAGGGAAAAAGAAATAATAACAACGAAAATTGCAATATGAGTTCTGGTAAAAATGGTTGCTGAAGACATTAGGTTTATAATACCCAGAAATTCATACACAGATGTCATCAAGGACACATGGCACAGTGGATAAAGGTGTTAGTTAGATCCAGTGACAGGACCCAAAGAGTGTGAGTTCAATTAAAGCAGTGGAGAACTTGGAGATATCCATTAAACATGGCATGTAGAACAGTCTATCCTAGTAAGCAAAATAAAGGGTTCAGTTCAACATTCCAACCACCTGAAGAAGGCTGGAGCGTACAACGGCCAAAACGTTGTAATAAATATGGTGACAATGAGAACAATAGCCCGAATAATGTAAATAGAGTACTTAATACCTCATCTCAGAAATATAAACACATACAGGACAAAACAAATAAACCTCTACTCCTGTTCAAAAGTATGAATCTATCTACTACAACTGAGGAAAAATAAATTTCAGATTTTAAATAGAGATTTTAGAAGTATAGAGTTGAAGTAGCCTTTAGAAGGACTCGAAAACCGAATCCTCAACAGGAAAAAAGACTGAGGAAGAGTTTCAATTGAATGATAGACAAACTTATCTACACCTATTGAGAAAATAAATACACAGTAAATAAAACTTCAGCATTTAGGCAGAGATTTTATAAATATAGACTTGAAGTAGGCTTTAGAATGTGCAAATAGACTTGGGAAAGTATGTATCCATCTATTCTATCCCAGCTCTGTGTTAAATAGCAGGACAGACAAGATTCTATAGATGATTTTATCCATTGGGTCATGTGAAATCGAATTATTTATTTTGGATGGATGCTCATTTCCAATATGCTGGTTTGCTAGGGTCAGCAACCAATCTTTTTTGCAAATAGTCACATAAACACTTCAAAATTTCAATTTCTTCAAAAGGAAGCTCAGGTGCAAGCTCAGGTGATCGTAGCTTAGTTGATCTGATCAGTGAGTTTTGGTTCATAAATAGATACTGGATCACTCATCCAAGGCAGGAGATGTAGATGTGGGCTATTAAGTAGCCTTCTACCTGAGTAACCTGCACACCTGGATAAAATGTTAGTGAGAAGGATCAATCTAGAGCAGCTAGATTACCCATGTCCCTAGATAAAGCTTACAAAGTTAGATATAATTTTACCTAGACAGGCTCTGAAGCATGAGGCTAGCAAGTACTACCAGTGTCAGGTAGTTAGACATAGATTAAACAAGATGTCTAATGAAGCTGTGAATATGTGAATATGCGCAAGGAATTGACTTGTCGAGGTTTCAATCAATACATTGAGGAGGTCACTACTCCAGAGGGGGTGTACTCTGAGGGTCAAGTAAAGACATGTGTGAGGCATTTTGGCTGCATATCTAGAGCTGTTTTACCAAGAACCCTGTTCTCTGTGGTGAAGTGTTTTGCAGCTATTTGGTTGACTTTCTTCTACTCGACTGGACTGAAGCAGCTAGCTTCGAGGGTGAGATCACAGAGGGCAAAATTTACTTGGCATTGAAAAATGCTAGCAGTGGCAACTCTCTAGGACTTGATGGTCCTCCCTATGAATTGTACTTGAGGCTGTTGCACAGCTTTGTTCTGATTTTGACTGTTGTCTTCAACAACTGGCTCCATCCCCAATCAGATCTCCAGGGATGTGATCATGCTGTTGAAAAAGGGCAAAGGTGATGAGCAGGATTTAGATGACTAGAGTCCTATAAATCTGCAAAACAGAGTGTTAAAGATTTTGGCCAAGATTCTGACAGAGCGTTTGCAGTCAGTTGCCAAAAGTTTGTTGGAACCCAAACAGACTTATGATGTGAAAGGAGAAACAATTCAGATCACCCTATATCTGGTCTGCATGGTCCTAGAGGGCATATATGATGACAATCAAGCCATGCTGATCAATTTGGATCAGTCCAAGGCATTTGACAGAGCTGACTGTGAGTCCCTGGCTGCCATCCTGCAGGTGACCAGATCCCAACAGGACTTCAGCAAATGGATCAGCCTACTGTATCGCTCTCCCAGTACAGGTGAATGGGAAGCGGTCACATGATTTCGCACTGTCATGGTCGGTTAGACAGGGTTGCCCACTGTTACCCCTACTTCATGCTTTGGCATTGGATTACTCCCTTTCCTGGCTGAACGACAGGGCATGTAATCTGTCCCTATGTGCAATAACCTTGTATCTATACACATATAAATATAATGATGACGATGATTCCTATTTTGAGTAATTTAAATGTTGATTTCAAAATGGACATTATTTTCCGAACATCATAATAAATGAGACATGTCTTTTTTTAGTGTAGGTAGGCTGATATTCTTTTTTAATTTCATCATACCTTATGTTTTCCAAAAGTTGCCCAAACAAAGGATATTCATTGTCTTACTGCCATTTCTTTGTTATTCTTGCAAGAATCTTGTAACCAAGATAGATAGATAGACAGACAGATACATATAATAACACCAAAAGGTAGATAGATAGATATTAATACTAAACAATAGATGGAAAGATATTAACATGAAAAGATAGATTGATATAAACATGAAAAGACAGACAGACAGATATATAGATAGTTAGATAGATAAATAGATAGATAGATATTAACATCAAAAGATAGATATTAATACCAAAAGATAAATAGATAGATAAATTTTAACATAGATAGATAGATATTAACATCAAAAGATAGATAGATGGATAGAAAGATATTAACATCAAACGATAGATGGAAAGATATTAACACGAAAAAATAGATATTAATGCCAAAAGATAGATAGATCAATAGATATTAATGACAAAAGATAAATAGATAGATAGATATTAACATGTAAAGATAGATAGATAGATAGATATTAACACCAAAAGATTGATTGATAGATAGATAGATAGATAAATAGATATTAATGTGGAAAGATAGATAGATATTAATATCAAAAGATAAATAGATATATATTAACACAGATAGATAGATAGATAGATAGATATAAAAAATTAGACACTTGAGTAATTTTGTGTTGCAGCTGTATTTTGTCTGTTGTCAGCAAAAAAGGCTACTTGACACTTAATTCAACACCCATTTCGTTTGCATTATTGGAAAGACAGTTCCGTAAAATTTGGATCTCATTGAGATTGCCATTTTGTCAGTAATACATTCTCTGCGGTTGATTGATTTGCTGTTATCTGATTCCCAATAGAGACAACAGGAACTCACCAGTTTCCATGGCTTTTTCTTTTTTTTAATGTGGGACAAAAATGAGTAAAAAAAATGTTGTTTCTCCGTTAACACTAAACTTTGTTGGTGTGTGTTTGTTGACCCAGCCTTCCAATCTTTGATCCATTCAGAACAAACAATCGACATTGCACTGATGTCTGAATTTATAAAGTAGAGAAGTAACGTGATGAACCAGAAAAAACATACTTCTGGATCTGTCTCAAAATGGCCACAACAAAACTTCCTACAAGCTTCAAAAACCCACGTCTTTAATTTATCAATAACAGTGGGCAATTTTACTATTTCATCACAAATAAATGCATTATGATTTCAGAAACGCATTTCAGAAACTAATCTATGTAGGAGACACTTCATTCTCTAAACACAATTTTTAATAAAGCCTAATAGAGGAAGTAATCTAGATGTTACCCCAAAGGTTAACAATGTTATTTAACTTACGAACTAAATCAAGAATGTTCTGGTCTGGAGCTTAAGAAAATGGATAACAGAACAAAACTTTGGAGAGTTAACAAAAAGACAAAACTTATTAGAAAAAGACTTCCAAAAGCTAAGCAAAGTATTGAAAATTTTGTTAGAAACAAAGAAAAGAGTATTGGACTGTTACATAATATCAGTCTTTCTATATGGCAGTGAATACTGAACAATCTCTTCACAAATGAAGAAGAGAAT
>OZ010596.1:45499969-45539969 GCA_963932145.1 Acanthosepion lycidas | reverse complement strand
TTTCCAAAATTTTTGTTTATAATCAAAGTTTAAATATACAGAGAAAAAATGGTGGTATCAGTTTGAATCGATGCCAGGACAATATGAGTTAAACTGATGCTCTCTTTTTCATATATTACATCTATTTTGCTTAATGTTTGTATTTTTCATGATTCCAGATGAATATTTGTGAATGTTTCAGTGAAATTGTCACTTTCTAAAATTATAGTCTGTAACTATAGTTCAGATAAAGAGAAAAAAGAAGGTACCAGTTAAATCAGATGCCAATTGGAGTTTGGTTAAACTGGTGGTTTAGTGTTCATTTTTGTTTAAAGTTTCTATTTTACTGACTTCAAAAAAAAATTTGGAAGTCTTCCAACATATTTCAGTGAAATTTTATTTTTCAAAATTATAATTTTTAATTATAGTTTATGTAAATAGAATAAAAGACTAAAACCAGGATAATATGGGTTAAAAAATTTCTCAAAGCACCAATGAACAAGTTTAGTAATTCCAACCGTACTTTTCTATTTTTGTTGACCACTCGACTTGCAGGCAGACAAATGCCAAGTTGGACAGCTTTAGCCAGCTGTGAAACTATTCCATCTATATTTGCAGACCGTCAAGACACGCTCTGCTAACTAAATCAGCTCCGATAGAGAAAGCTTCCTCAATCATCTTATTATTGTAATCTTGACTTTATTCTAGAGTTTTTCATTCAACTCTTCCTGCCCCTACCTTAAGGCTAAGATCATTATATTCTTGACCAGTTAGTTATTGGTCAGTTCCGGCGAGCTTACTCTGATCTGAAATCGATTCTGTAGACTATGGAGTGCAAGTATTTAATCCTCTGGGCGGCTATCTTATGTTTCGTGGTCAGTGAGCAGATATGGTGTGAGTTTGCGAATAACTGATGTGTGTAAAATCTAATATGAGATATGTTTGGCCTTCCAGGCTTGGTAGGTTCTAATATCGAAGATTATTTTGCTAGCGAGCTTGCTCAACACGTGGACAATTGCCAATCAATGGAAAAGGGAAGAGGCAAAAAATACAGTACAAAGAAAAGCTAAAAAAGAAAGAAAGGTCAAAAGAGGGGAAAGATAGCCAATAAGAAAAGAAACATCATGATTAATGAATAAAAAAAAAAACCGAGATAAATGATTAATCAAGTCAGAATATAAGTGTAATTGTGGATAAATAAGAGGGAAATGAAGGAAATAAAAATATGTTGATATCATGAATTCATTATTCGATAAAATTGCTCAGTTTCTTCAACCAGTTCTGAAGGTTAAAACTGAAAGTGAACTGGAGCCCCAGAAAGTTATCTTCTCAGACAATACCCCCATTTTAGGAGGAGACTAAGGTCCTTAATAATAATGAGTATAAAATCCTTAAAAATCCATCTGCTTATAATTTATTTTGTGAATTTCCATTTGTCTCTTCAGACCAGCGTTTTGTCATTTGACTCTATTTATTAAGAAAATGACGGTCTGAGGAGATGACGGATAATCCAGAAAATAAATTATAACCAGATGGATTTTTAAGGATTCTGTACTCATCATTATATTCCTCTGTCCTTATATTGAGTTCTCTTTTGATTAACATCCTCCTTGGAATTATTCCTAATAATTATCAATTGATAATATATATATATATATATATATATATATATATATATATATATATATTTATTATGCACTGTTACATTAGAACATGTACATATTCACTACAATACTGTACATCTTGTTTCAATGTTAAATTAACATTTCTTCAGGTGGGAAACCATGTTGGTACTAAAATGGTTAGTACCATTGAAACAAGATATAGGAGGACCAATATCACATGAAAGTTTGGTACTCTTTTCTTTGTCCCTAACAAGATTTTCCTGTTTCTTAATACTTTGCTTAGCTTCACGAAGGCACCTTTGACTATCTCAATGAGACTGCGGATCTCAGTGTCAGACTTGCTAGATATTTAAATTGTTATACTGGCTTGATTTTGACATCCCAACTTGTATATATATATTAATATACATATAATATATATGTATATGTATACATATATATATGTATATGTATACATATATATATATATATGTATACATATATATATGTATATATATATATGTATATGTATACATATAATATATATGTATATGTATATATATGTATACATATGTATATGTATATATGTATATGTATATATATGTACATATAACTTGTATTGGATTGTTCCTTTTGCTAACAACCTTACATTTTTTCTTCTTACAATTGATGCTTAGTCCTTTCTTCTTGCTTTTCTTTAATACTTCTTCTATGTGTTCATACAGCTTTCTTTCTGTGCCTTCTATCAAAACTGAGTCATCTGCGTATCTTATATTGTTAATATTGTGCCACCAATAATGAATCTTACTAATTATCTACATTATTTACATTGTTCGGATAGTTGTCCTCATCTTTGTTGCCATATTCACAATGTTTCGCCTGTTGTACACTCTGGCCTTCTTCATGTGATACAACAGCCAAAGCATTATGGCAATAAAAATGAGGACAACAGTCTCAACAATGTAAGTAATGTAAATAATTACAATACCTCATCTTCAAAATATAAACAGATATTGAATCTTAGTAGGTCTTCTAATTCTGTTAAGATCATTTCAGAATAAAGGTTGAATAAGTCTGGTGAGAAGATACATCCTTGTCTTATGCCACCTTTTTATTCTTGTGTATTTACTCAATTGATTTTTAGCCTGTATACAAGTGGTTTGCTTCCTGTACATTTTCTGTATTGTTATCATATCTTTTCCAAATAACTGAAGATTGCTTATTTGAAGAGTTTAGTATTTACTTTTTAGTATTTACTATTTGGTATTTATTATTTATTAGTAAGTATTTACTGTTTAGTATTTGCTGTTCAGTATTTACTGTATAGTATTTAATATTCACTGTCTAGTATTTACTATTTAGTATTAGCTATGTAGTATTTGCTGTTTAGTATTCACTGTTTGATATTTACTATTTACTATTTAGTATTAGCTATGTAGTATTTACTGTTTGGTATTTGCTGTCTAGTATTTACTATGTAGTATTTGCTGCTTAGTATTTGCTGTCTAGTATTTACTATGTAGTATTTGCTGTTTGAATATTTACTATTTAGTATTTACTATTTACTGTCTAGTATTTACTGCTTAGTATTTGCTGTTTAGTATTTACTATTTAGTATTTACTATTTACTGTCTAGTATTTACTATTTAGCATTTGCCATGTAGTATTTATTGCTTAGTATTTGCTGTTTAGTATTTATTGTTTAGTATCTGCTGTGTAGCATTTACTATTTACTGTTCAATATTTACTATTTAGTATTTGCTGTTTAGTATTTACTATTTAGTATTTACTGTTTAGTATTTACTAATTTCACATCATGATTTATAATAATGACAATTTCTCATCTCCTAAATGGTTGTGACTATAAGAAACAAAATTAAAACAATTCAGAATACAACAATAACAATTCTCCATTGAAAATATTTCGGCTCCTTTGGTTCATGAGAAGAGGAGGTGTGCACCTGTATGTAGGGATGTGCTTAAGGTTTACACAATTTATTTTTTTTTTTTAGTAGTTGGCATCGAAAGTAATATTTGTTCAGTCAAAGGTCAATGTCATGCTCCTGAACCCAGACACATTAATCACCGTCCAATATTTGCAAAATTCAGGTTTAGTGGAATGAGACGAGTTGATATTCAGTTGATATCAAGTCAGCAATGCTTTACAAATTAGTCAATTGATTAATTTTTTTGTATCACTTATCAACCTTTTGCAGGTTATATATGTGTGTGTGTGCATGTGTGTGTGTGTGTGTGTGCATGTGTATGTGTGTGCATATATATATATATATATATATATATATATATATATATATATATATATATTTATGTATATACAGCCCGTCTGAAGTTATTAATCAAATCATATAAATCTTAATCATTTTCTATTTGCTGTGATCACTCAAGAAAACTTTGAAGTCACAAAATATGTTGGATTAAAAATAAAAATTAATTAATTCTTTAGTAATTGCTTTGTTTACATTTCTGATTTCAAACTAAGCTGATATGTCTTTTGAGAAAATCTGAACTAGTAAATATATATATATATATATATAGAGATAGATATAGATATATAGATAGATATATATATGAAGAAATATAGTCTTAAGATGTGCTATATTTATGGGATAAAGTGCTCAATATCAGAGATAGAGCGTGTGTAATATATATATATATATATATATATATATATATATATGTATGTATTTCATCAATATCACCCCATACAAAGCAGTAATGTTCCTAAAACACAAAGGGTTACAGAATTATGAACAGAAGCATTAATAATAAACAGGAAGGGAAAAGTGAAATCAGCAGGACAGTAGATAGCTATTGACACTGCATTTAAATTTTTGAAGATTAAGTTTGTCTGGAAAGCATAGAGCCAGAAGGGAGTTCCATAGCTGAGATGTGCAAGAAAAGAAACAGTTAGCATAGAATTTACGGCTATAGCATTGTGTCAAACTAGGCTTCACTTTGAAAATATATTTATTTGATATATTTAATGGTTATATTGACATAGAAAAATATTGTTAAACTATGCTGAACTGCTAGCTCATATCTGCTATCCTGAATGCTGGACAATCTTCTCAAGCCTTTCATAAACTAAGCAAAGTATTAAGAGATAGGAAAATGTCGTTAGAAACAAAGAAAAGAGTGCTGGACTGCTATGTAATATCTAATCTCCTATATGGCAGTGAATGCTGGACAATCTCCTCATGCCTTTCATAAACTAAGCAAAGTATTAAGAGATAGGAAAATGTCATTAGAAACAAAGAAAAGAGTGCTGGACTGCTATGTAATATCTAATCTCCTATATGGCAGTGAATGCTGGACAATCTCCTCATGCCTTTCATAAACTAAGCAAAGTATTAAGAGATAGGAAAATGTCGTTATAAACAAAGAAAAGAGTGCTGAACTGCTATGTAATATCTAATCTCCTATATGGCAGTGAATGCTGGACAATCTCCTCATGCCTTTCATAAACTAAGCAAAGTATTAAGAGATAGGAAAATGTCGTTAGAAACAAAGAAAAGAGTGCTGAACTATGTAATTTCTAAACTTTGCTGGTGGTCACCAGTTTTAGGAGAGGTGTTACTTTGTAACAAATGCTGTTGTGTAAGAATTGTGACACAGAGGTTAAGAAGCTTCAAAAGAAACAAATTCACCATGTTCAAAGAAAATTTCACCATTTTCATAAGAAAAGAATTGATCACTTGAAGGACATTTATACATATATTTTTATGCAGAGAATGGCACAGCTCATGAAAGAAGGGTAAGAAAAATATTTTTAAGCATATAGATAGTTCAAAAAAGGGAAAGAATGGTTTGTTTGAAATTAATAAATTGTTTTATCAAGTGTCAATGTCTCCCATAAAAAGAAAGACTGGATTAATCTTCTACATCTGGCATCTCTTTTCTGAGTAATCAAAAAAGAGTTCATTTCTCTTTTTAATTTGATATCCCTGAAACATTGCCACCTAGCAACATCCTGGAAGACAAGGTGGGGTTAATCAGTACTAACTTGAAGAAAACTGCTACAAACAATAAAAAAAAGATAGCTGAATTGTATGTGACGCTTAATGTGGAAAGAGGGCCTAGAAAATTTAACACTCATGGGGAATCATAGTATAAGAGAAGCCAGGGGAAGCAGTAACCTACTTAACAAATTTGAGTGAATAGATGGCAAAGCAATTACAAATGTAGATGTTACAGGGTCAAAAGATAGGAAATCGTAGAGAGCCACATTCGGTCATATTTGAACTATAGATACGTTTCGATGCTCATGTGTCTATCATCTTCTACTTTCAACTCCACCTACATTGTTACTCTTCAACCTACACTCATTATTTTTTTTTTATTTATTCTTATCTCCTGGTTCTCTCAAGAAAGAAATTTGCTAACACATAAGTACACTTCTTACAGAGGGAAAAACCTTGTACACTCCTAAATATTCTTCCTCTTTCATCGTGTCATTCCATCTAATGCCAAATGTCCGCTTCTTGTAAGCTGGCTTTGTTGTCGCCAACTTGAATATTTCATGCTTCAGCAACGTTGTCGCGACGACCGGAAGTAGTTTCCATCGGAGCATGTAGGAAAGGTTTCGCATTTCAGTTTTGTTTGCCCAGCGGAAAGTGTCGACTCTTTCGCAACTCAGAGCTCTGAATGGGGAAATAAATGGTGTCGCCGGTCCTGGTGGGGGCACTGAAGTCAGTGTTAAAAGGTCAGAGGTCATTCCCAGTTTATTAGAGTGAAGCATGGTCTGATATGAAATCACGTTTACTATATCAGTTTATTGTAATCCATTCATGTCTGGTTGAATTTTGATCGACTTGTTTGGTGTCGGCTTCAAGTTAGCAGGTCACAATTGATATGAGATTGGCCATTTGCTAGAGGACTTATTCTCTAATGCTTAAAATCAAAGAACTTCTTTCATTTATTTCTCCTTTTATTCCTTCATTATTCCTTCTTCTTCTTTGATATTTGTTCTTTCTTCTTCTTCTTCCCCCTCTTCTTCTTCCCTCTCTTCTTCCATATCTTCTTTGCCCTCTTTTTCTTCTTACCTCTTTTCTTCTTCTTTATTCTTCTTCCTCTTCCCTCTCTTATTCTTCCCTCTTTTTTCTTCTTTCCCACTTCTTCTTCTTCCCTATCTTCTTCTTCACCATTTTTTTCTTCTTCCCTTTCTTCATTTTCTTCACTTTCTTCTTCTTCCTCCTCTTTATCCATTTATTTTTATTTATTCTGTTATTATTTTTTTACATTTTCTTCTCTTCTTCTTAATTCTTTTTGCTCCATCTTCCATTTATTACTTATATCTTCTTCGTCTTCTCTATTCTTCTCTCTCTCTCTCTCTTTTTACATTTATTTATCCTTTCACCATTCATTTCTCCTTTTTTCTTTAACCCTGACTTTCTTCTTTTTCTTCTCTCACATTTATTATTTTTTATTCTTTTTCTTTTCATTTCTTCCACTTCTTTTTCTATTTATTTTATTTCTTCCTTTTTGCCTCTACTTACAGATATTATTTATTATTTCTTCTTCATCTTCATTTCTTGTTTCTTCTTCTTCTTCATTTCTTCTTCTATTATTATTAATCCTTCTTCTTCTTCTTTTTCTTCTATTATTATGAATGCTTCTTCTGTTTTCTTTGTTTCCATTTCTTCTATTATTATTATTATCCTTCTTCTGCTTCTTCTTCTTTTTCTTCTTTTTCTTCTTCTATTATTATTAATGCTTCTTCTTCTTCTTCTGTTTTCTTTGTTTCTATTTCTTTTATTCTTCTTCTTCTTCTTCTTCTACTACTACTAATACTTCCATTTACTTTTTCTTCCCTTCTACCATTGTTGTTGTTGTTGTTGTTGCTGTTGTTGTTGTTGTTGTTCTTCTTCTTCTTCTTCTTCTTCTTCTATTATTATTAATGCTTCTTCTTCTTCTATTTTCTTCGTTTCCATTTCTTCTATTATTATTATCCTTCTTTTTCTTCTTCTTATTTTACTACTACTACTACTACTACTACTACTACTACTACTTCAATTTACTTTTTCTTCACTTCTACCATTGTTGCTGTTGTTGTTGTTCTTCTTCTTCTCCTTCTTCTTCTTCTTCTTCTTCTTCTCTTTCCCTTCCCACTCTTTCACTTCTTTCCCTTCTATTTCTTCTGTTTTTAATTCTTCCCTCTTCCCCCTACTCCTTCATACATTCAGTAACTTCTTCATTTACATTGTTTTTTCTTCCTTTTCTTTACATCTTCTTCTGCAAAAAGATTTCTCCATTCATTGCCTCATCATCTGCACAAAATCAATCCCTACTTTTCCTCTTTTTTTCTTGTCCATAGATCTACCCTTGAAATGTCTCCACCCGTTCTTCACTCCACCCTCAATATCGATCTTTCTCTCTTGTCTCTCGCTCTCTTTTCTTTGCTCTTTCAAATACACATTCTTGCTTTCAGTCTGGCTTAAAACAACTCCAGTCTCTTTCTCTTCTCTTTCCTTCTCATCTTCCCCACTTTATCGCTACTAGACAGTGCTAATGTCCACCGCCTGCTCTTGCAGATTCTATCAGTGGAAATCGCTGATGTTAATGGACTCGATCTAACAAAAGTGTTGCAACTGAGACTCCACGGGGATTTATAAATTCAGATAAGCCGATCCGTCGACCGCCATTCCTTGATACTGGACGCTTCTGTATGTGCTTGAATGAGGTGTCCATACTGGTTCAACAAGAGGAATGGAGAAGACAGAGAGGAGGAAAGGGAGGACGAGGTGTAGAGGGAGAGAGAGAGAGAGAGTATCAAGATGAATTAGAACTGCAAAATCGCAATAGACTTCTTTGTACCACAAAAGAAAAAAAAAAAAAAAACAGAAGATTAGGTTGTGAATAAATCAGTTTTGTTTTATTTTGTAATTTCTTTTGCAAAAACAGAGACGACTTGACTCAAGATGAAGGACTGGCATTTTGAAAACAACGTATGTTCTTGATTTTCTTTCTCTCTTCCTACCGTGTCTTCCCAACATCTCTGTACACCAACTAAATGCACATCCATGCATGTACACATTCCCTGTAAGTGTAAAAATATGGATAAACAGTTATTCGTGGTAGACATATACCAATACCACTGCATATTGCAGTAATGGCTCTTTGACCTTTAATATGTAGCTCTGGATATATTTGGATCTTTTTATCATCACAGTTAACAATTCAACTAGGAAAACTGAAAATAAATACAATGTATCTAAATATGAATTAGAGACACGTCATATTAAATGATGGCCAAACCATGGCTCACAAGTCAAATGCGGCTCTTTGACCTTTAATATGTGGCTTGTGGAAATACAGTGGCTGATCTCTTTTTTTCATCACGGTTAATATAAAAGTTGAATGAGAAAAATTTCAAGGTATATAATTATTTGCTAGGTATGACTTGAGACCCGATTGGATTAAATGTTACCCTTTGTAAAAAGTCTTTTTTTTTTTTTTTAGACATTTTCCGTTTTTCCTTTTTAAAATATTCTTTTCATGTCGGCTTTGTGTTTGTTCGCTATGTATTTTTATTCTGGATTTAGTTAATGTATTTGCCTTTAGAAAAAAAAATTCAACCTGTACCAAGGGTGGCCAAACTGCGGCTCGCTAGCCATATGCGGCTCTTTGATCTTTCATATGCGGCTCCTAGAAATCTCTTGGTTGAGCCTCTTTTTTCATCAATTCTAATTTTAATAATAGATCTGAGGTGAGTCATTGTTCTTTGGAGCTGAGGGAAGAAATGGTGGAAACCAGAGGGATTAAAGAAATTTCTGGTCAGCAAGGGTTACAGAGGAATATCAGAAGACTGAGTAAATGTGTAAGGGGATTAAAGATTGGGGTGTGTATGTTCTTTGGAGCTGAGGGTAGATATGGTGGAAACCAGAGGGATTATAGAAATTTCTGGTCAGCAAGGGTTACAGAGGAATGTCAGAAGGCTGAGTTAAGGGGTGAGGGGATTAAAGATTTGGGTGTGTATGTTCTTTGGAGCTGGGGGAAGAAATGGTGGAAACCAGAAGGATTAAATAAATTTTCGGTCAACAAGGGTTTCAGGGGAATATCAGAAGATTGATTTCAGGGGTGAGGAGATTAAAGATTTGGTGTGTGTATGTTCTTTGGAGCTGAGGGAAGGAATGGTGGGAACCAGAGGGATTAAAGAAATTTCTGGTCAACAAGGGTTACAGAGGAATGTGAAAAGACTGATTTCAGGGATGAGGTGATTAAAGATTTGGGTGTGTATGTTCTTTGGAGCTGAGGGAAGGAATGGTGGGAACCAGAGGGATTAAAGAAATTTCTGGTCAGCAAGGGTTACAGAGGAATTTCAGAAGACTGAGTTCAGGGGTGACGGGGTTAAAGATTTGGGTGTGTATGTTCTTTGGAGCTGAGGGAAGGAATGGTGGGAACCAGAGGGATTAAAGAAATTTCTGGTCAGCAAGGGTTACAGAGGAATTTCAGAAGACTGAGTTCAGGGGTGACGAGGTTAAAGATTTGGGTGCGTATGTTCTTTGGTGCTGAGGGAAGGAATGGTGGAAACCAGAAGGATTAAAGAAATTTCTGGTCAGCAAGGGTTATAGAGGAATGTCAGAAGGCTGAGTTAAGGGGTGAAGGGATTAAAGATTTGGGTGTGTATGTTCTTTGAAGCTGAGGGAAGTAATGGTGGGAACCAGAGGGATTATAGAAATTTCTGGTCAGCAAGGGTTACAGAGGAATGTCAGAAGGCTGAGTTAAGGGGTGAGGGGATTAAAGATTTGGGTGTGTATGTTCTTTGGAGCTGAGGGAAGGAATAGTGGGAACCAGAGGGATTAAAGAAATTTCTGGTCAACAAGGGTTACAGAGGAATGTGAGAAGACTGAGTTCAGGGGAAGTCAGTGCAGCTCTTAAACATCCAAACTTTATCATATGTGGCTATTACATTAAGCAAGTATGGCCACACCTGTATGGATCATTTCATCTTAAATAAATCAACAATGAGATTTTTCTTGGTAAAAAGTTGAATAATTTTAACCCATTCAACATTATGGATGAAAAATACTGACTTTTATAAAGTTTTTTTTTTCAAGACTTATCATTAGTGAAACAAATTCATGGATTTGGACAAAAAAAAATGATGTCAGCCAAAAATTTTTCATCTTTTTATAGTAAGTTGCATGTCATTTTAATTTGTAACATATATAAATTCGGGTAGAAAGAAGCATGTTGGCAAGATAGTTAGAAAGCATTTTCCGGAGCCTACAATCGAGTTTGCCTCATTCTCAGTTGAAGGCTTTTGGGCAGTATGCACCAGATCTTTGTTCATAACTGCTTGCAGTCAGTGCAAGAATGTCTTGGAAAATGTTAAAAGCAGTTCTGCACAAGCAGTTGAAGACAAGGTTGAAAACAAGAAACTTGGCTCCCATGAGTTCTAGAAAATTTAAAGTAAGATTTTCAACACATCTAGTGCTCTTCATTGACATAATTTCAACATAATGATGCGATAATTTCTATTACAGATTATTATCAGCAGATTAATAGTTATGTGTAGACCTCTTTAGATTAACTGTGAGTCCCCTATGAGAATTCAATACAAAATTTCAAAGAACCCAGAAAGATGTTACCAAACCGCGGATTGCAAGGCACATGTGGTACTTTGACCTTTAATACACGGTTCGTGGATATATGTTGGTTGAGCTTTTTTCATCAGAGTTAATATAAAAAATAAATAAGAAAAATGTGAAGCTTTATAGTTAATTACTGGGTATGGATTGATACCACCATTGGATTAAAACGTAATGTTAATGTGTATGTAACAAAAGCATATGGATAAATTTTGTTCAGGACTTTCAGCTCTCAAACATCCAAACTTTATCATATAAAGTCAGATTCTCAATACAGGTGAACCATTAATGCCCTTCATTGATATAATTTAACATAATGATATGATACTTTCTTCTACATGTTTTCAACAGGTTAATAGTTATGTGTAGACCTTTTTAGATTAACTGTGAGTCCCTCATGAGAATTCAAAACAAAATTTCAAAGATCTTAGAAACATGTCACCAAACCGTGGCTCATGAAGCACATGTGGCAATTTGATCTTTTATATGCGGTTCATGGAGATATGTTGGCTGCATTCCTTTTTTCATGACATTTAATGCAAAAGGTGAATGAGAAAAAATTCAAGATTTATGATTATTTACTGGGTATTAATTGAGACCCCATTGAATTAAAGTGTACCTTTAATGTTAATGTGTATTTAACAAAAACGCACGTGTAAATTTTGTTCATGTCTTGCAGTTCTCAGACATCTGAATTTTATTGTATATGGCTCCTACATCAAGCAAGTTTTGCTAACTCTGGCATATTTCTGAAAAAGCTGTCGGTAATAACAAACCATCTATCCAAACGTTTTCATCATGCAAGTCAACATCCTATTTAGAAAACGTAATTAAAAATGTTATTATTTTAGATGTGAAAAAGCTGAAATTTTTATATAAAAACAAAAACAAATTTTTGTTATAAATTAGAACTGGAGATTTAAAAATCAATGTCTATGTTAATCGGTAAATATTCTACTTTACACCATAGACCCACTTGATTATAGAATGAACGCAACTTTTCCACCGATATTTGACTTAATATAAAATGAAATGAATTAAATCAAAATACAGGAACTTTGTGAATATGGCAACAAAGATAAGGATAACAGTTCGAACAATGTTAATAGTGTAAATAAGAGTTATCTTGAATGGAAAATCAACATCCTCTACCAATTGTTCCAAGAAATAAGAGTCAAGATAAACCTTTCCAAAACAGAAACAATTATCTGGATTTGGAATGAAAGCTATGATGGCACCTACCCTGAACCCATTATCAAAAGGAAAACATCCTCTTCTAAATGTTCTAAAAAATAGGACTTAAGTTAAACCTTTCCAAACAGAAACTATGATTTGGAATTGGAATGAAAGCAGTGATGGTATCTACCATGAATCCATCATAAAAATGAAATCATCTGCTAAGTGTTCCAAGAAATTGAACTCAATATAAACCTTTCCGCAACACAAACTATGATCTGGAATTGGAATAAAAGCAGTGATGGCACTTATATTGAATCCCTCATAGAAGTGGAATTGGTAAATACCAAACACTTCAGATACCTTGGTGGATGGATCAGCTTTAATAAACTTAGTATAGGAGAAAAGGAAATTGAACATAGAATAGGCTGCATTAGAGGCAGTTTTGCCCAACTGCTACAAAAAAAAAGCATCAACCTGAAAACTCGAATCATGTTCTTAAATAGCTTCATCAGACCCAGACCTTCATATGGATGTCATGCATGGCATCAAACAGGTTAAAATATCTAAACTGTTAGCTGTATAAGACTACTTTCTAAGAGCAATGGTTATAAATGGCCTTGAGTGTGTAAATCCTATGGATTTTGGTGATGACCATACTTCTTCAAAGTTTTTGGACTGCCACTACAGAATCTCAAAGAACCGTAACAAATTACAGCAACCACATCACTCAAGGACTACCAAGAGCAGCAACAACTAAAATGGATAGCACATGTTAACTCGAAGAGAAAATAATGAAATAATCAAGATGTTGACATTCCACATGACTTCAAATAAAAGGTTAGGAAGGAAACTCCCATCAATACTGGAAAGAGTGATAACAACTATTCAACTTTAGAAATCCATTTTCTTAAAAAAAAATGTTTTACGAGAACTGTTTTATAAATTTTAGTCAAATATAGCACAGGCTGCTTGGTCAATGAATGCCGAATATTTCCTCATAAGGAAACAGTTAATATTACTATTACCATAAACATATAATGTCAGTGCATCTGGCAAAGTGTTTATCTATAGATATCACTGTAATTAGGCATAGCTTCAGGACTGAAACAACATTACCATTAAGCCAGAACACCACAGCAGTATCTCAAAATACAATGAGGTTTTGCCACATGATCTTGGAGATAGTTAATATATTTTCACCTTGCTGTTGTTGTTGACACTCTCTGTTTATGTATGCTGAAGTCGAAATTGCAATAAACACCTGTTTCTGACTTTGATTAGAAATATATTGGTCATCCGTTCATTTCTCATGCATTGCTCTTGTAGATCTTTGTCTATCATTTTCCAGCTTATACAGATGTGCTGAGTCGATATATTCTTCAAATGGAACCGTTAATTCAATGAAGAAAACTGTTTATGAATTAACTGATCCGATCAAAAGATTAAAATGCTGAGAGATTAACATGATCGCAACTCTAAAAGTGAAACAAGATTCCAAATCTATTTCAATGTCCGTGAAAATGCAAAAAAAAAAAAATAAATGGAAAAACGCTGACTGGTATTTTTTAATAGAAAATCCTATAAAATTTGATACTTTTTACAAATTTTACTTTTTTTTATTTGACTCACAGATTCACATGCACACGCACATATAGACACACACACACATATATATAGACACACACACACATATACATAACCTGATTAAGATGGTTAAAGTTTGTATAAATATTTAATATGCATATGATTTAATTCAGAGACAAAGTTTGACCGGGTATCTTTACCAAAATCTTTGGGTACACACACACAGACACGCACATGTCCACAAATGTAAACACACAATCATAGACATACAGACACAAACATACACACATATAGACACACAGACACAAACATATACACACATAGATACACAGACACAAACATACACACAAACACAGAGGCGCAGACACAGACAAACATACACACAAACACAGACGTGCAGACACACACAAGCATAAACACAGACACGCCCACAAACACAGACACAAACATACACACAAACACAAACACACATAGACACAGACACACCCACAGACACAAATGAACACACAAACACACACACACATAGACAGAGAAACAAATATATACACACACAGACACACACACAAGTATATATAATTTAAAGATAACAGTATACTAAAGTGTGTATAAAATAATTAATATATTCATGTTAAATTTAATTTCATCTCATGCCATAGGTGATTGGTTATTTTGGTTGTTTTGTTTTATGGCATATCAAAACCTCAGTGGGTCATTTAATGCCAGCAAAATTTTGAAATAGATTCATAGCGATAATTTGGTAAAAAAGGTGTGTGTATATATACATATATATTTGAACCATTTTTCAATTACTCATATTTTTGAGTACAATCCAACTTCTTTTAGCAAATTTACAATTTTGGATGAACCAAAAAAAAAAATTTTTTTTTAAATTTCTTGGTTTTGGTTTGGTTTGTTTTGTTTTACAACACATCAACCTCAATGGGTTATTTAATGCCTACAAAATTTTTATTGCTGGTAATATGTTTTTCATCAAAAATCTATTTCTGGGAATATTTTTCCTTGAAGAAATCTACAGCTGGTCAGATTCTTTTTTTCAAAGAACGTATAGCTGTTTTGTATTGCTGCTATTTCTTTTTAAGTATTGCTGGTAATAATTTTTTTTTAAATTATTTTTTATTATTACAAAGCTGGGACCCTAACAGGTGCTACCACCCCAGGTCAGGGTAGACCTGGGAACAACAGCAATTAAGAGGTGGTTCCACTATCCTCAGAACCTCCTGATCAGAGGCCTTGTTATTGGACCTAGTTTATCATCTTACCCAGGGCATGGATGTAGTTTATCATCATACCCAGGATGAGCCATAGGTGACACACCCATGGGCAAATGTCCAAAATCAGAGAGGTCCAATTTTCGATTTGCTCAAACTAAGCCCGAGGAGTTGGATTTGTATTCAGAGTTTTCCTTTTCCTACTCTGGTTGCCACCCAGGGCTATAGAACCCAGTCTGTTCAGGAGTAGAGCCGTAGTTGGGGTCATTGATCAATGCAAACCATCCTTTCTTTAGCTGCATAGTATGTGTTTTGCTAGGGCTACATACAGTTTTGAATTAAGAGTTTTCTTTCTCCTAGACCAGTTGCTATCCAACGCTATAGAACCCACTCTGTTGAGGTGTTGACCGTAGTCGGGATCATCTAGCCAATGTGAACTATCCTTTCCTTAGCTGCATAATATGTGCTTCGCCAGGGCTGCATACAGTTTTGAAATCAGAGTTTTCCTTCTCTTAGATCAGTTACCACCCAAGGCTATAAAACACAGTTTTTCTTGCTATTTTACCCATAGTTGGGAGGAGAAGAGATGGATTCATACCTTTCCCAAAAGTATTTGCGCATAAACGAATGTAATGACTTGACTATAATTCAAACTCAGCTCTCTGATTTCTCAGTCTGGGTTCTACTAACCATTACTCCACCATGGTTCCACCAGTCATATTTAATACACATTCTAAAAAAAGCACGTATAAATATTTGATACATGCTCTCCCATTTAATCGTTAAATATGACATCTTTTTTAACTGATTTCAATTTCAAATCCATTGATCTAAATACGAAATAATAATAACGGACATAGTTAAAAGTATTTAAACAAAACAGAAAAACCTGAACTTTTCGACAGTTCATTTGTAATTTCAGTGCATCTCATTCAGAAAGGGGAGAATTTAATGAAAAATTTAAATTGTTAGAAGGGATTAAACATTTGGCCATAGTGAATGAATAAATTGTTCAAATGATAGTTTCATTCCTAACATATTCGGATAATTTGTTGATCATTTTCAAGGATTTTGGTTGACCTATTGTCAACCAACTAAAATTAGTCAAAAGGTCACAAACAAAAAGCTTTGAAAATGACTTGTAGATTAACCAAAAGTGCTCGGAATGAGCAATCATTTAGACATTATCTACAGACATTAATTCTCCGAAAAACCTCTTGTCGGCATGTAGAAAAGAATACACTAAAAATATTTAACAGAAATACCTTCACATTTGTTGTAGCTGAATCGCACGGACATACACCTTCACACAATAAAATATAGTTTTAAATGTAAAAGTGGTCAAAATTCATGATAGAGTGTGTGTAAATATGAATGGACACTGAGGTAGCAAATGTCTGTCTTATTTTTGATAAGATCCTTTCATATTCGCGGATAAGCTTTTTGGTGTCATTATTGAAGGACAAGAGAAAATTGCCGTGTTGATACATATTTTTTTTAATCAGAGTACTTTCAACACAGCACACTGTCATCATCAGGGTATTGTTTATTACAGAATAAATATTGCAGTATTCCTTATTGTCAAAGACAAATTGTTGTGTTATCTGAAAGTTAAATTTCTTACAAATGAAGTAAGGGAACTCTATCATTGCAATGTCGAAAGTACTTGGAAATAAAAGAAATATGTATAACTTTGGTCGACTCCTTAACATACTGGGTTCTATAGCTTTTGGTGACAACCAGTCTAGGAGAAGGAAACAATAAAAATCCAACTCACATATTATTCTTCTTCTTCTTAATAATAATGATAATGGCAAAATTAATCAATTACTTTTTTTTTACTAATGTTCACCTAATACAAGGCTCAAAGGCCACTCAAGGTAGAGAGTTACTGTGTGAAGTTGTATTAGCATAAGAAAGGGGAGTATAACAGGCAAAATAGATAGCTAATTCTCGTCTTGAAGAGGTGAAGACTTAATTATCAAATAAAATTTCAGAGTTCAGGCAGAGATGTTAGAAGATGTTTGGACATTTGAAGTGAACTTTAGAATCACCTTGAAAACCAGTCCTAAACAGGAAACATGGAATGAACCTCTACTCCTGTTCAAAAGACCAGGGAGGTGTGTGAACCGGACGATAGGCAAACCTTATCCATTATAAAAATTCTTTAAAAGTTTAGCTTTTTTTTTTGCCTAATCTACCTAATCTATCTTGCCAACTAAGGGCAATCATAGGGCTGGTGGATTTAAAATTTCAGGTAACCACTTTTCATGCCTTAACGGGCCAAACAGATTCAGTGTCTTAGTATAGGAGGAGTTAATTAAGCCAATGAAGGTATGAAACTTAATCATTATTTATAGTCCAGAGTGTGGCCTCAAAACATTGGCTAATAGTATATGTATCTTCATGAATAAATATTTTCAACATGGCTGATCCTTGTGTGCTGTTTTTATAATTTTGTTTCCATCTCTGCTATTGGCACAAGAAACGTGTGTAATCATCTGAGTCAGTAAGAATAGAAAAACGGTTTTTGCTGGTGAGATGTGAGCGTGTGTTTGTAATGTTGTCAATGGCTGAGAAAAAAAAAGAACCTTGTAAATTATTTTTCTTTCATTTCTTGCAATGCAGTGTGGATCTTGGCCGACATCCTAACGTTGCTAGATACAACAGATGACAAGGTAGAAGTAATACTTTTTTTTATTACTGTGTTTCCAAACAAACACCGATTGGACTCAGCTGACATTAGCGAGTAATAAAAGAACTGCTTGTTTTTTAACAGTTTACAATGTGATTTATTCTTCAGTGAGTTATTCATTGCTTGCAACATAAGGCAGACAACATTTGCATTGTATGAGACATTGTACAAATTTAGTTTACAAATTTGGTTTGATGTCTGGAGTTTAAATTACAGAGTAAAGTGAAAAGAAACATACCACTAAATCTTTAGCATAGACTTTTAGTATAAGTATCTGTGATGTTATTGGTCCTGACCTGGCATCTCATCTTTAGTCCTTTTTCCACCACCAATGTAGCTACATTCTGCCTTTTCTGTAAATATTTTCATGGGAATTGTTCTTATGAGTTTTCCCCCTTTCATACCTAGACATTTTTCTTATTTAATATTTGTCTAGATCTCTGAGAGGAGGTATTAGGATTATTAGTGTTATTTACATTATTCAGACTGTTATCCCCATCTTCATTGTCATATTCACAATGTTTCAGCTGTTGTATGCTCTGGCCTTCTTCAGGTGATTGGAATTTCAAACTGAAATCTTTATTTCATCCACCATTTGTTCTAGTTCCACATTCCATGCCTCATCTGGATATCTCAGTTATTTGCCTTTAACTTAACTCTCCAAGTTTTTTGGTTCACCACTGCTGTGGCCTGGTATTGAACTTACAACTCTTTGGGTCTAGTCACTGGATCTAACCAATGTCTTTATCCACTGGGCCATGTGTCCCAGTGAATAAAGACATTCACCTGAAGAAGATCAGGGCATACAATGGCCAAAACATTGTGAATATGGCAATGAAGAAGAGGATAATAGTCTGAATAATTTAAATAATACAAGTAATCATAATACCTCATCTCAGAGACATAGACAGATCTTTTATTTAAGTGCAGTACTAGATTAGCAACTAGGTCCCATCATTTTACAGCTGAAATAGCTAGATGAAACCATAAGTTCTATGTAAATAGTTTCTTCTGTCACACTTCTTGCTTGTGGAACTCTTTTCTGGTTTCTTGCTTTCCATTCAACTTCAAAAATTTAAATGCAATGTCAATAGTTATCTTCTGTCTTCGTTATTCCTCTTCTGTTATTGTTCTCTCTCCTTAATAATGTTTTCTTTTTGCAATATTATCCTTGCAGCTTAGTGGCTTTATTGCCTTGGTTGGAAGGAAATGATTACAGAAAAAGGTTTGTTTATTGCTGTTGTGGCTGATCATTTTCTAAGCAATCAATGTTGTTTTACGAGATCCAAAGAGAATCGATTTTATTTAGTACTATGTTTCCCGAAATTACGAGTTATGAAAACGAATGTTGTGTCAGTGGCGGAACATCAATTCCACATGGTTAACATTAAAGGCAATATCTACAGCATTACTATTTGGCCATAAAGAGGGAATGTCCGCTCTCTATTAATAAACTGTAAACCTGTTTTTTGAAGGATATTCCTTTGACTGTTTTCCTGCCATAAGCCTGGCTTATGTGGTCAATAGGATCAAGAATAAAGAAAGAAAATGAGAAGAAAAAAGAATTGTAGGAAGAGGAAACTGGAGTGGCAGATGAAGACAGAGAGAGTGGGTGCTTCAGTGAGATAACTGAGTTACAAGAGCAAGAGAGATAGAAATACAGACAGAGAAAGGGAAAAGAGAAAAATATAGGAAGAGAAAATTAGAGAGATAGATAATGACAAAGAGAGGGAGAGAGGTTGATGTGTTAAGAAAACTGAGTTATAAAAGCAAGAGAGATATAAACACAGAGAGAGAGTGAGAAACAGAAAAGGGTGAATATAGGCAGAGAAAATTAGAGAGATATATAAAGACAGAGAGAGAGGGTGCTTTACTGAGAAAACTGAGTTAAAACAGCAAGAGAGAAACAGAAAAAGAGGAATATAGGAAAAGAGAAAATTAGGGATACAGATAAAGACAGAGAGGGGGGTTCTATGCTGAGAAATGTTAGTTGAAAATGCAAGAAACATTGGACAAATTGAGAGAGAAAGAGAGAGAGAGAGAGTGAGAAAAAGAAGAGAAAAACAGAAAATCAGAGAGATGAAGAAAGATGGGTATTGGCATATTGTTATCTTCTGTCTTCTTAATTCCTTTTCTTTTATTCTTCTCTCTCCTTGACTGTGGTTTTTGTTTTTCTCAGATTTTCTAACACTCAGTAACCACTTGCATCTTAGTGGCTTTATTGCCTTGCTTGGGATGAAAAGATTTACACACAGTATAATACTAATCACAGTATGTTGAAAGATATACTTATATATGTACATAAGTCAAAGTCTTACATGATTGCCACTTCTTTGCAGATTAAGTGGATCTCTTCATTTGGTAGCTTTTTTTTTGTGTTTTTTATCCAGAATTTTATTATTTCCATAATTTATACCGGAGCTAATGCTCTGCCAAAGATCTGTAAGTGATTCTCAAGGCCAATTTCACTTTTACAATCACTCTTACACATGTGGCAATCACTCTTACACATGTGGCAATCATAAAATTTGTCCATGTTACCTATGTTGGAAACTTACCTGTCCCTGTGTAAAATTATCCGATGTATGACTCTCACAACAGATTTACAAACCTTGTCACAAAACTTGCACAAGTAGCCTGCATGTCTTTCTGGTAGGGTTGCATTCACAGGAGCTTGCTCCTGACCTCTCGGGTGTGATCTCACATGAATCGCTAAACCAGGTACTGAAAGGACCTACATATATGCTGGTTGCTAACTCGTGTCCAAGTGTAGCCATTACTACATATCTTTTTGGAGAATATCTAATGTGCTGAACAAATGTGGCTCTTAAACCCAGCAAGTGACTTCCATACTCTGACACAAACAGGTCACTTAAGAGGTGCAACAGTAGGCGTTACATTATCATGCAATTTAAAATATCGTAGGAAACAGCTTCTGGACCCACATGTCTTACCACAAATATCACATTTCAATTGCTGGACTGACATACATACATACATACATACATACATACATACAAACACGTGTGTTTGTGTATATGTGTGAGTACATTTTCATAGCATTATGAACTTTTGTTATGTGTCATGTTCATAAAAGACATGGGCTTGGGTATAAACATGTTAAATGTAAATAAACAACATCCCAGTTTTTTAAATGTATAATTCAAAATCTAATATCTCAGGTATTTGAGTTTCATTTTTTAATCATTTTACCCTGAGCAAAGTTATAAAGCCTCTAAGACACAAGGTGTTACTGGGAGTAGAAGAGAATGAAAAGACATTAGTGAAGAGACAGGACAATAAATGGAATCAGGAAGACAGAAGATGACAATTAATGTCACATTTAAATTTTTGAAGATCATAAGTGGCAGGGAAGCAAGAGAGTTGCATAGTTGAGAAGTTTAAGAAAAGAAACCATGAGAATAGAACTTACAGTTACATCAAGCTATTTCAACAATAAAATGATGAGATGGCAATCTAGACATATGCTTAATTTCACACCATTGAGGTACCATGGAGAAGAGCTCATTAAAACACCTGCCATGAAAATATATAGAGAAAAGACTGAGGGAAGCCACGTTACAACATTGGGAAAGTGAGTGAAGTCAAGAAGTTAAGAATGATATATTTAAGTCAAATATCTGGTCGGAGACACCATAGCCCTTGTAGCTTGTGAAGATCAAACCTCTTAAATGCCTTTGATATCTAAAGACAAAGACCAAACTGAACCGTTCTTATCAAAAGCTTGATAGACAAATTCAGTAATGGCTGTTAACACATCAGTGGTTCACCTAGATAAATGAAAGCTTGTTTATCTGAAAAAAAAAAAGCTGTGTGAAGTAAGATGCATAACCAATTTAGAATTGATTAATGTCTCAAGTACTTTGCAAGAAGCAGGTAAAAGATTAATAGTGTAATAGTTCAAAGAATAAGAAGGTTTGCCAGAGTTTCTGAAAGACAGGAATTATAGAAAAGAATTTACAACAAGTAATAAAGCAAGAAGCAGCAAGGCAATTGTTGTAGATTTTGGAGAAAACAGAAGCCAATTCAGGAGCATATTTCCTTAGAACAATTGCAGTTTGGTTTGGTTTATTTTGTTTTACAACATATCAAACTCAATGGGTTATTTAATGCCAAGAACATTTTTAGGGTAGATTCGTTTGAATAGAATATCTATTCTTTGGTTTAGATTGGTTTGATTTAGATTGGTTTGGTTTATTTTGTTTTACGGCATATCAACCTCAATGGGTTATTTGATGCTGACAACATTATTCTTTATGAAAATTACAGGGAAACCGTTGTGATGGACTTCACCACATTAATTTAACTTTGATAAGGAAACAAGACTCATGCAAGAAGAATAACCACAATACATTGTTGCACATAAAATATATGTAAATTAACAAGATGTACAATATCAAACAATAATGTAAAAGAAAACATGCATTTAAGTAAGAAAGGTTGAATTAACGAATAGTTAATTTGTAATTTATGTGTTCAGTGAGAGATAATTATTTGGTTTAAAGTTCACTGGATAAATATTCATGAGTGTTTCTTGTAATGATTGTTCTTGAAAGATATTGTTGTGTCAAAAGGAGTTTTTATTGAAGGTGTACAAATTATGATCAGCAGTGTGAGTGTGCGTGTGAGTGAGAAGGTTGGTGCATGGTTAGAACTGGAGTTCCAATTGTCATAGATTCATTTAGCAGTTGAGGTCTCACTAATTGAGATTAGAAAAATCTTGCCTGAAATAAGCCACTATAGGCTCTGATTTGTTGTGCTGAAAAAATTCTTCTTCTCGTGCAAACGATCTGATTGGTTAGCATCAACCAATCAGTGAGCGAGCTTTGGAGAGACTTAAGGAAACTTCTGTGAACTGCTTTTCCCAAAAGTGCACAAAATTGACTACTTAAAAATAAAGTGATTCCATCATTGCGATTTGTAAATTGCCTGTAGAAAATGTATTAGTGATTTATTAGCCAATGATTGTTTGTCATTGTACATGTGATTTTGTGCTTGTATGTATATGTTCATGCGTATGTAGATTCACACATCGTCAAGTCCACATGCCTTGTGGGGATCTAATTTGGAGATGATAGTAGAAACCATGGATAAAGTTATATGCATAACACTCAAAAAAGATTCCATTTTAGGGAATTGAGTTTAATTTACAAGACATAGCACAGGTAAATATTAAGTTCGGAACTGATAACAATGGGGAGGTCATTGATAAAGTTAAGAATCAAGATAATTTTAAGAATAAAGATCTGGGGATACCCTCGCATTAATGTGAAAGAATCAAGAATCATGGCTGTTAAACAGCCTTACATTACAGTATTTTTTAAAAACGATTGAATTATCAAATATTCAACCGATGACGGCATAACCATGGAGCTTGTGAAGAAGGCCAACATGCCAAATGATGTCAAATGACTTCAAGATACCAAGCCACAGTCTGAACTCCGCTGTTCTTATGTAAATTAGTAATAATGGTTAACACCTCGGTGATTCGTCATAAGAAATGAAACCTCTGTATTGTTTATCTGTGTCAAGTGAGATACTGAACTAATTCACAGTTGATTCGAGTTTCTAGTACTTTGCCAGAAACAGGTAAAAAACTGATAGAGTAATAGTTCAAAGAATAAGAAGGTTTGCCAGAGTTTCTGAAAGACAGGAATTATAGAAAAAGATTTCCAACAAGTAATAAAGCAAGAAGCAGCAAGGCAATTGTTGTAGATTTTGGAGAAAACAGAAGCCAATTCAGGAGCATATTTCCTTAGAACAGTTGCAGTTTGGTTTGGTTTATTTTGTTTTACAACATATCAAACTCAATGGGTTATTTAATGCCAAGAACATTTTTAGGGTAGATTCGTTTGAATAGAATATCTATTCTTTGGTTTAGATTGGTTTGATTTAGATTGGTTTGGTTCATTTTGTTTTACGGCATATCAACCTCAATGGGTTATTTGATGCCGACATCATTTTTAGGATAGATTCATATGAATAGAATATGTATTCTTTGGTTTAGATTAGTTTGGTTTATTTTGTTTTACGGCATATTAACCTCTGTGGGTTATTTGATGTCAACAACATTTTTAGGATAGATTCGTATGAATAGAATATGTATTCTTTGGTCGAGATTGGTTTCCTTTATTTTGTTTTACAGCATATTAATCTCAATGGGTTATTTAATGCCGACAAAATTTTTTATTGCTGGTAATATTTTGTATTGTATTTACATTATGCGGACTATTGTTCTCATCTTTGTCGCCATAACGTTTCGGCCGTTGTACGTTGTACGCTAATTTTCCTTCTGAAAGTTCTCCATAGTGGAGAACTTTCAGAGGGAAAATTAGCAGGAGATAACTGATAACTGACATCCATCAAACATGGCACGTGGAACTAGAAGTCTACCCCAGGGATCAAAATAAAGGGTTCAGTTCGAAATTCCAACCACCTGAAGAAGGCCGGAGTGTACAACAGCCAAAACGTTATGCCGACAAAGATGAGGACAATAGTCCGCATAATGTAAATACTGTACATAATACCTCATCTCAGAAATATAGACAGACTCTGAATATTTTGTATTGTCAAAAATCTGTTTCTGGTAATATTTTTCCCTAAAAAATGTATTGCTGGTAATAATTATTTTCAAAAAAGTATTGTTGGTAATATTTTTTTTTCAAAAAAGTATAGCTGGTAATAGTTAACTATTTGCCCATAGCTGGGACCGTAACAGGTGCTACTACCCTGAGTCAGGGTGGACCTGGGTACACCAGCAATTAAGAGGTGGTTCCACTCTCCTCAAAACCTCCTGATCAGAGGCTTTGCTGCTGGATGTAGTTTATCGTCTTACCCAAAACAAGAACAATTGCAAGGATTCTGTTAAGTCCACAAGCCTTTTAGAGATGATAGCAGAAACCATGGATGTAGTTATGTTCATATCAATCAGATTCTGTTCTAGTGGTGGAATAAAACAAAGAAAATGTGCTTTTGGTAGGATTTGAACCTGTGTTCTCATACTACTAGATGTTTGAATCCTAAGCAAGAAACCTGGATTTTGAATGCTAGTTTTGCAGGAAGGCAAGACCTCATTACTGGGAAAGTGCGTGAATCAAAATCTTCTTTCAAAACTGCTTATAACAAGCACAGAACATACTTACAGGACAAGATGCAGTTAGGAGTAGGATAATTAATTTTGAATAAAAAATCACAGAAAATTTTGGAGAAGACATATGAAAGTTAAGTTTGTTTGCCATTGTATTGAAATTAATGGTATCCAAGAAGAAATGGAAAATCTTGTAAAATCCACATGCAATCTTAATGTAATTCATATTGATTAAATCTCCTGCATTCTGTGTCGGTCTATCTTACTCCATTTCTACATTGACATCTTGTGTTGGTTGTAATATTGATTGATTGATTGATCTATCTGTCTATCACCATCTGGAGAGTGATCTATCTATTTATATGACTGTCTCTCTCTGCTTGAGAAATTATCTATCTACTATTTTTCAATATCTGCCTGACATACATTATCAATTTTTTCTGTCTCTCTCCTTTGTTCCTCACTCTTTCTAGTTTTCTATCTCAAACTGATCATATCTATGCATCTTTCTATCTCAGTCTGTGCTTATTTATCTATCTTAATCTATCTCAGGCATTCCCATCTCTCTCTCTCTCTCTCTCTCTCTCTCTCTCTATCTATCTATCTATCTATCTATCTATCTATCTATCTATTTCAGTCTGTTCATTACCTATCTATCCATCTGTCTTTCTATCTATCTCAGTCTGTTTATATGTGTCTATCTCTCTGAGTCTGTACAAATCTCTCTCTCTCACTATCTATCTATCTATCTATCTATCTATCTATCTATCTATCTATATATATATATATATATATATATATATATCCTGACCATTCTTTATTGGTCTTCAGTTATTTTAGTATTCTTCGGTTTTTCTACTTTTGTTTTCTGTCCTTTGATCTTATTAATTTTGTTGTATCATCTTGCAAGAATCCACATTGGAAATATGATTCTGAAACCTGATATGTTTCCATTAGTTCCAGAAGACAAACATCTATGCAAAAAAATCAATTCTATCAGTCTATCTGTCTGTCTTTCTAGTCTGACCAAATTGACAAAGAAATGTCATGAATTTTTCAGCTCACACACACACACACACACACACACACACACACACACACACACACACATATATATATATATATGAATCTATGTATGTATCAGATTATACTTAAGAGAGCTTAGAATCTGTAGCCCTGATATTTACATGAAGAAAAGAAAATAGAAAAGTGGAACCTCCTGACAAACCCAATGAAACCCAAAAATCTCAGAACTATAACAGAAAGGAATTTTTCTAAACTCAATATAAAATTTGTTACAACAATATCTAAATTATTAAAAGACTTAATCAATACAAAACAAAACAACCAGCCAAAACTTAATGGAAAAATTTAGTCTATCACTCGTAAAGATTGCCACAAAGAAAATATTGGAGAAACCTCAAGAAGTTTAAATAAAAATTATATGAACTCAAAAGGGATATTTAAAAAAACCAACACGGTAAATGAATTAGTTGCTCACCATAACAACACTTACCACAATTTTGATAAATGCTACACTAATTAAAAGTAAAAATAATTCCTTGAGATAAAAATCTTTAGACAGTACTTTCATCCACAGTAAATTTGCATCCAAGTTCTTATGTTTCATCCTTCCCAGTAGATTTTCTGTTATCACACTGTGGGATATTTAATAACATAGATGATTAAATCAAGAAGAAAAAGCATCTAAAAAAACCCATGAGATTATATATCCAAAACACATATTAAAAAGATAATTTTAAAAAATTTAAATGTCCAAGCATGTGAATGTGTAGTCAAATCAATATAAACAAACCTAGTCTGATGTAGTCTTAAAGGACAAAACTATAAATGCATACATATATATATATATATATATATATATATATATGCACACACACACACATACATATATATATATATATATATATATATATATATATATATATATATTATAATTTCATCATATAGACAAAATGGGTAACCATTTTTAGTTCTCACCAGTCAAGGTGCAATTGAAATGCACCAAAAACAAAGTTGCATTTTTGTAGTGAGTAAACTGTTTTTGTCTATATGATAGAATTATAATAAATAATTATTGCTCTACTATCAGTATCGAGCCCACTTTTGGATTAATGCTGTGAACGTTAGAATTTATATATTACTTTCATTCTCATTGCATCGGGTATATATCTATATCTATCTATCTATCTATCTATATATATATATATATATATATATATATATATATATTTAGGTATGCATCTGTATATATGTCTATGTTAGTAAGTGTATGTACTTTTATAGATCAATCACTTTGTAAAGCATCTTCAAACTAATGACACTTGATACATACTGTCTAGATTTATTCATTGTATTTTGACTCCAGTGTTGAGTTAGTCTGTTGTTTTTTTTTTGTCTTGTTTGATTTTTCCTTCTTCCATGTTGTATCAAACGAGTCATGAAAGAAAGACATTTATGTTTATTCTGTGTGCTCTTTTTTTTTTCCCTAAAAGAATAATAAAAGTCAGAAATGTTGATTGCGAATTGTGCAATGCCCTCAATACCAGACACCAAACCAGGAAAGATTCTTGTAATGTCTGGATATCTGATGTGTAGACAATTTTAGACGTGTAAATGAAGACAAGGAACAATTCTCCTCTTCATACCACATCTTTGTATCTCGCTTCCAACTGTGTCTTTCCATTCATATCACAAGCCTTCGTTTGTTATGCTCTATAATAAACTCTTTTATCTATCTATCTATCTATCTATCTATCTATCTATCTATCTATCATTATTTTCTATCTATTTATCTGTCTCTTTCAGTCTGTACATATGTATAACAACCAGTCCATATCTATCTATCTATCTATCTATCTATCTATCTATCTATCTATCTATCTATCTATCTATCTATCTATCTATCTGTATCTCTTAGTTCATATCTATCTATCTATCTATCTATCTATCTATCTATCTATCTATCTATCTATCTATCTCAGTCTGTTATCTATCTATCTATCTATCTATCTATCTATCTATCTATCTATCTATCTGTATCTCTCAGTTCATATCTATCTATCTATCTATCTAAGTCTTATCATTATCTATCTGTATAAATATATCTAACTCAGTCTATACATATCTCTCTCTGTATCTATCTATCTATCTATTTCAGTCTGTACATATCTACCTATCTATCTACTTGTTTGTTTAACAGCATATCAACTCCTTATGCGTCATTTAATGCCAAAATTTAATTTTCTTGGGTGCATGAGTAATTTTTTTTACAAAAATATATTTCTGATAATTTTTTTGTTTTTCAGAAATGTATTGCTGATAATCTTTTTTTACTGTGAAACTCAGTTGCTAAAATGTTTACTATAAAAATGTATTTTTTATACTTTCATCATGTTTTGACCCCAGTTTAGGAGGTTAACTATTTACCCATAGCTGGGATCCTAACAGGTGCTACCACCCTGTGTCAGGGTGGGCCTGGGAATGATAGCAATTAAGAGGTAGTTTTATGCTACTCAAAACCTCACAATCAATGACTTTGCTGCCAGATGTATTTTAGTGTCATACCCAGGATGAATCTATCTAAACGTCTTCATATCTATCCCACATTGTTCATTGCTTTCTCCCTATTCATCAGTCAGCTTGTCTGTTTCTATCTATTGATCCTTACATATATATATATATATATATATATATATATAGCTTTCTCCTTCTATGTTTTGTATAGCAGTCATTCCTTTGTTCAAATTTAAATTTAATTTAAAAGAGAAACAAATTTCAGAGGTAGGTATGCAAAAACAGCTGACAACTTTGTTATGTATATGATGAAAGGCTTGATTGAAATGAATTGATGAGCTGATTTCAACATTGATATGACAGTTAAATTATCGCAACAAATATGTATTGTAAGGCACTACCCACTGATTGGTGATTTCTTGCTCAACTTAGCATTCACATCTCATTTTGATCTTATAATATGACCTCCATCTTTTGGCTTTCTCCTTCTATATTTTGGAGAGGAGTTATTTCCTTGTTCAAATTTAAATCAAAAGAATAAAAAAAACATCAGAGGAGGTGGGGTTCTGTCCTCCACCCCAACCACTTTGATCGAAATGAAATATACTTATTGAAGTACCCTAATTTGTGGAGAAAAATGATGCATTTCAGTACTACTCAATGATCTTGTCAATGTGACCTCCATCTTCTGGCTTTCGCCTTCTATATTTTTGATAAGAGTCATTCCCTTGTTCAAATTTAAAACTAATTTAAATCAAAAGAAAAAAAAAATAGTGGAGTGCTTCCATCCACCTCTGCCCTCGGGGAGCCCCTTTGATAAAAATGAATATACTTATCCAAGTACCCTGTATGTAGTTTCAGAATAAATATGGTTATGGGAGATTATCTCCAAAGCACTTAGAGGAGTTTGATAACAAACAGACAGACAGTGGTTACAACTTTATATATCTACCTATCTATTTAAGTCTGTTCTTATCTATCTATCTATTTATTTATCTATCTATCATGAAATTACATTTTTAAAATAATTTGCTTAGTTTATGAAAGGCATAAACAGAAGAATATGGTAAATGTCTGTTGGTACCACTATTGGTGCTGTCCATGACAGCCTTTCTGGAATCTAACCATTTCAGCAAAATGCAACTGGCTCTGACTAATTGACAATGTCCAATTCTGCTTCAAGAACAATGTTTAGCTACATGTTGCCAGGGATGATGATGTTGCAGAAGGTCACTGACTTGGGATATGAGACTTTGCCACATCCACCATATTCCTCTGATCTCTTAATCAGTGATGAGCACATTTCAAGCATCTTGACCATTTTTTAAGATGATATACATTGTATTGCAAAGAAGATGCAGAAACTGCACTCAAAGACTTGTTCACATCCAAACATTTAGAGTTTTATCATAAAGGCATAAATAAATTTTTAACTTGATGGCAAAAATGCATAGATGTTCAGGGTTCCTATTTTGACTGATTTAAACACTGTTGAAATACATTCATCTTCAGGCTGTGCAAATTGCTGGTAGTCTTTATTCTCTGAAATGGATGTGAAACGTGGACACTGTTGGCAGAAACAGAGAGAAGAATCCAAGCGGTTGAGAACAAATGCTTAAGAAAAACTCCTTGGCATCTCATATTGGGGACATAAAACCAATGAGTTTGTGCTGAAAAGAGTTGAAAGTTTTCTGGTCCACCAGGAACCCTTTCTCACCACTGTCAAATGGAGAAAAGTGGCATGGTTTGGATGCATTACAAGGCACGACACCCTGTGCAAGACCATCATCATGCAAGGTAGACATAGGAGAGAACATCAATGTAAAAACTGGTTGGACAATGTCAAGCAGTGGACAGGTATGTACCAGAATTGCTAATGGCTGCTGTTGATAGACCATTATGGAGGAGATTCAATATGGCTTCTGCATTTGTATCTGCCCTACAATTACAAAAGTCAAGGGGATGATTATTACGATGATGAACTACATTCATTCAGGAATAAAAGTTGATTCTAAAATTGAACATTATTTTCCTAGCAGCCTGATACTTATTGCATAATTAGTGCAAAAAGGTAATTATTTTTGTCAACATGAGTATAAGAATTAGGAAGTTATTATCGTGTTTAAAAAAAAACGACTTTTCTAAAGATGTAGTTTTTTAAACATGATTCATTAAGTTTTGTGAATAAATTTCTTGCAATAATTTATTCTAAAAAGTTTTAAGTAAATTTGTTGATAGTCTTTATTGTTTAAATTTTAAAAATAAATGGGGAAAAACTTTTAATTTTTTTGTGTAAATATTTTTTCCTAAGTTTCCATTATTTACTGTTGTTTTTTTTATATTTTCTTATATGTGTCTTTGAAAAATTCTGAAAGAATTTGTGAAATCTAAATGAGTATTATTTTTAGGCATTCTGACTTTGTGCAAATTCTTCATGAATAACACCTGCTATTTTATATAATGAAAGTTTTAGCAAAAATGTAAACAGACTTTCCACAAATCCAGTTTTTTATCTCTCTAAGCACTAACATTCATCATTCATTTAGTCAATTACTGACTTCATAATATACACATTAGATTTTTTTTTTAATAACTTGTAGTGAGTCCTGATAAATTAAGATAAAATACAATATAAAAAATAAAATATATAAATAAAAATAAAAAGACTTCACATTAAAATAAGGCATTTGCATTTTTTTTAAACCCTTATCTCTTTCTTGCTCTCTTTCTCTGAACTTCTCTCTTTCTGAACTTCTCTCTTTCTGTACTTCTCTCTCAACTAACAAGAGGGCAACCTTCAAATAAAAAGAGGAAGAAGAAGAAAAAGTCTTCAAATTAAAATAAGGCATTTGCACTTTCCTTTAAAACCCTTATCTCTTTCTTTCTTTCTTTCTTTCTTTCTCTCTCTCTTTCCTTCGTTCTGTCTCTCTACTTCTCATTCTATACTTCTCTCTCAACAAACAAGAGGATAACCCTCAAATAAAAAGAGGAAGAAGAAGAAAAAGTATTCAAATTGAAATAAGGCATTTGCGCTTTCCTTTAAGACCTTTATCTCTTTCTTTCTCTCTCTGTATTTTGAACGCTTAAAATAAAAAAAAAGAAGCCAAGTGAAGTAAGTGGGACTTGGTAGTTCGAATCTCCTCAACTTCTCCCAGGATCTTGCATGTCCTTCATTATTCTAAAATCTTCTTCCTCTGCATCTCTTACAATTTTTCTCATACATCCTGTTTTTCCTTTCCAACTAGCTTCGTCAGGTTTGCCAAAATTAAAAAATTTCCAACTCCTTTTTTACATCATGTTTTAAAGTCACTTTCTTTTTTCCTATAATTCATCTTATTCCCCTGCTTTGCCATAATGTCTCCCTAAAAAAGAAATCACCTGTTGCCACTTCTTCTTTGCCCCACCAATAAAAAATAAAATATTTAAAGAAAAATTAAAAATACTACAAATTAAAATAAGGCATTTGCACTTACCTTTAAAAGCCATATCTCTTTCTTCCTCTCTTTTTCTAAACTTTTATTTCTATACTTTTCTCTTGATCTACAAGTAGGCAACCCTAAAATAAAAAGAGGAAGAAGAAAAGACTGAATCAGGCCCCAAATGCAAAAAGTTTGCAGGAGTAGAACTTATAGTTTGTGACTGAAAACTACTAAAAGTCAGGGAGGCTCCACACATTAATTCCATTAAAAAAAAAAAAGGTCAAAAAAAGGAACACCAGAAAATAAAATCAAAAAACTGACACAAAGTGATTTTTTAATGTTAGCCAAAACCAAAGTTGCTGCCCCAAAATCTGATCTTACTCAAAATGATATAAACTGACACCTATGGGTCAGTGACAGAGCTACAAAGGTTAGGAAGTTGTGGAGAGTCATTATTGTCCATGTCCTGAAGGGATACAGCACATAGAAGAATATTTATTTGTGTTAGGTATCTATGACTTAATGCCACATGATCAGGAAATTTTAGTGAGTCTCGATAAAAAAAAATATATAGACAGAACTAAAAAGAACTGAAATTAAAATAAGGCATTTGTGCTTTCCTTTAAAACCTTTTTTGCTTTCCTTCTGCCTCTCTCTTTAAACGTCTCTTCTTTTTTTTTCTCAACTAAGAATAAGAAAAACCTGAGATAAAAAGAGAAAGAAGAAGAAATGACTGAACCCAGCCAAAAACACCAGAAGTTTGCAGGAGCAGAGCTTACTTATTTGTGACTGAAAACTACCAAAAATCAGGGAGACTCCACACATAACTTCCATTATGAAATAAATGAAAATAAAAGGAACATCGGCTAATAAAATAATTTTGACCAATCAAAAAAGTTGACACAAAGAGACTTTTGATGTTAGATGAAACCGATGTTCAGACCAAGTTCTCAAACCTGGTCAAAAGGATATAAATCTGACACCTCTGGGTTAGAGGCAGAAGGGTCGAGGATAAGACAGAACAAAAGAATGCTACTGCCTACAAACTAACAATACATGATGTATGAAGAAGTAGTTTAGAGGTCAATTGGTATTTTTACCTTGCTTAGGCCAAAAAAAAAACACAGTAGACTGACATTAACCTATTTCCTGAGAATACTACTATCTCTATATTAGCCTGACTTCAAACTACCAAAACAGACATTTCTCCAGACTGCTACCAATATCTGCCTTATTAACAAATATTTTTGCTACACTGAATACCAAAGGACTCACTCTTCACTCTATAAATAGAAAATAAATGAAAATACAGTGTCCATAAAATCTCTCTACAATTTAAAAAAATTATTACAAAAGCAAATAAACAGACAAACATATGGAAATTATTACAAAATAAGAAGATATTGATGTTTAGTTTTTAACTAATTTGATCCACTTCTATATGGGCATCATTAGTTGCACAAAGCACATCAAGACGGTACTCAATTTCTTGCCATGTTTGCTGTAGCATAACCTCATCAATGGTGGCAATGGCATCAGTGATCTTTTGCTTTAGATCAGTGATGTCCCGTATCTTTGTTTGGTATGCGATATCTTTAATATAACCCCAGAGAATGAAGCCCAGGGGAATGATATCTAGTGAATAAGGTGGCTAGAGAATTGGAGCGTCCCTTCCAATCCATCTGTCTGGAAATTTTAGGGGTTCATTTAACAGTAGCTCCTTCATCAAGAGGATACCTGAAATACACAAATGCAATGTGATTAAAAGCCTTTGATAACTACTGAGTACATAGAATAAATCTAATTAAGATATTTCATCAATTGCCTTTGTAATATATTTTTTTTAAATTGTAAAGAGACTTTATGGACACCCTGTATAGTATTTATTTTAAACCCTCTTGAGTCACTTCATTTTATCCCAAAGTTTCTAGTAAAGAAAATCCTACATACCACCTATCCACACTGGTGACCTTTTCATGTGAACACACTTGCCAAACTGGTGACTTTGATGTGACATGCATAACTAGCACAAAATCTTAGGACTTGTGTTGTATGAATGACAGTATAAAACACTATATTTACATTCAATTTTATTATGACAGATTTCCTATTACTTGGTTTGGTTTGGTTTTATTTTGTTTTACTGCATATTAGCAACTCAATTGGTTTTTAATTCTGATAAAATTTTTTAGGATATGTTTGTATGAATAGAATATGTATTTTAAATAAGAAATCAGTTTGTGGATCAGGTTTTATAGACATATTTTTGTGAAGAGGGTTTTTGCAGATTTGCAGATTTGGGTTAGTTTGATTTACTTTGTTTTATGGCATATCAACCTCATTGTGTTTTTTAATGCCAACAAGATTTTTAGTATGGTTTCATATGAATGGAATATGTATTCTTTGTAAGAAATCAATTTATGGATCAGTTTTCATTGATGTATTTTTGTAAAGATGGTTTTTGTTGAGAGTCAAATCTATAGCTAGTAATATTTTTTTTCAAAAGTATATTACTGGTATAGTTACTATAAAGATGTACTTTTATACTTTCATAATGTTTTGCCCCCAGTTTGGGCGTTAACTATTTGCCCATAGCTGGGACCCTAACATATATATATATATGCAAAAGTACACATGAAAAATATATATGAAGTAAATATTCAAAACATATATTGATATAAAAGATGTATTAGGTTGGTGCAAAAATAATGACGTAATAATGTCGTTTTTGACGTGTTTTTTAACGTTAAAAAACGACATTATCATGTCATTATTTTTGCACCAACCTAATATGTATTTATACAAAAATAATAATTTTATAATAGATTTAAAGAATAATTTTGCATGCATTTTATTTATTATATGGAATATAACTTTGTCTTTTGCAGACGTAAGTGTTTACAACCATTTATGGAATATAAGAGCCATGGCAGTACAATACAGGATTCTGACTGTGCATGTGTCACTGGCTACCATTTTGAAAATGAGGACCAACGAGCCTGTGTCCCAAATCGGGAATGTGAAAAAGGTTTTGGGCAAGGAGAATATGGTAAGTAAATTTTCTTTTTACTCTTTGCAAAAACAAGGTTTTGACTTTTAAAGAATATTTAGTTAAATTTGAATTTAATATAAAATTTAATTAAATCCTAATTTATATTTAAGTTTAATTTAACTAAATTTAAATTTAAGTTTAACTAAATTTCAATATTAATTTAATTAAATTTAGATTAATTGCTCACCAACATCTTACAGGTCATTTAAAGCCAGGAAATATTTTTAGATTTTATGAATCTTTTTGCATGAATAACAATGTTTTAGTGATACAAGTCTTAATAATTAACCCATAGGTGGTGGGGAGAAGAAGTGGATTCATGCCTTTCTACAGATATTCACACAAAAGTGAATATAACAAACCCAATAGGAATTGAAACTCATTTACCAATTTCAGTTTCTGAGCCATTATCCATTACACCACCCACACATCCAAGGTTACCTGTTATTTCGAAGTGGTCACCTATCTAAGCTTGACATTTTTAACTTTGGTGATTGAATATGTATTAGGTTGGTGCAAAAATAATGACGTAATAATGTCGTTTTTTTTGACGTTAAAAAATACGTCAAAAAACGACATTATTACGTCATTATTTCTGCACCAACCTAATATTACTGTAAAATTACAATAATTGTGAGACAAGGCTAAAAGGGGAAGTGGGGTGAAGCTGGTCATCATTAACTATCTTATACCTAGCTAATCCAATTTATGACCCATTCATTCATTACAAGTAACTCATTCACCACAAGAAATCATCCTTCACCATTTTCTCTTACATACACTACAATACCCCATTCTCCCAGGGAACCTACAAAAACATGCTTTAAGAATTTCTTATGTACAAAGGTTCATAGAAAAAAAAATATATATATATAAATTTAATGATGGTAGGAAATGAGGGGGAGGGTATGAATCCCTGAATACAAATTAAAATAAAAAAAAAATCAAACAGAAAATAACAGATGTTAGTAGGACCTGTCCACCCCACGAAAAATAAGAGTGGCCACTGTATTCAGTCTTCAGATAGAATCAATAAGAGAGGGAAGAATAAAAATAAAATATGGGCAGGATAAAAGAGAGGAAAGGATAAAATAAATATGGGCATGGTGGAAAGAAAGACTGACCCAGTTGAGATTGTACAGGAACCGGTGTTACAATGTGATGTGGCCTTAAGCCTAGGAAGGTGTGGAGAGCCATGAATGCCTTTGTCCTGAAATGGCACAGTACATAGAAAAAGAAGAATGAATTTTGGGATGATGTTTTACTGGATATAATAGTTGGTTAAAAGTATTTACCTGAAGAAGGCCTGGGTTAAACGGTCGAAACATACAATATCATATCAGTCCATCATACAAATATCTATAACATCCAAGATAAGAACAATACAATTAAATCAGTGTATAATTATACATCCTCATCCGTGCCTTGACAGTTTCAATTGTCAGTGGGGGGGGGAATAGGGGCAGAAGAAACAGACAACTTCCTCCAGACTGATCTGTTGTTGGTGGCGTTCAGGAGTTCTGGCATTGTCATATCTGTCCACTCTTTGATGTTATCGGATCTGCACTTGTGTTGCCATGCATGCTTGTGTCTGTCTTCAACAGTACCTTGCATGATGGTCACACAAAGGCTGTTATGCTGTGTGATCTGGCCAAACCGTGACATCTTCTGATGCTTAATAGTGGCGAGAAATGATTCCTGTTAGCCCTTGAGACTTTCAAACCCTGCTCTGTCATTGGTTTCTCACTTCCAGTAGGAGACGTGTTCTCAGATTGTCGAAAAAAGAGAGCTAAAGACAGAAGAAACAGACAATGTCCTCCACGATAATCAGTTGGTGGCAGCTCTCAGGAGTTCAGGCATTGTCATATCTGTCCACTCTTTGATGTTGTCTGACCAGCTCTTGCATAGCCGCCCTTGCTTGCAACCACATTCAATCCTCTTTTGTATGATGATATTACAGAAGCTGTTGTGCAATGTGACATGGCCAAACCATGACACCATCTGATGCTTAATAGTGGTGAGAAGGGATTTCTCTTTGTCCTTGAAACTTTTGTCCTTGGCCTCTACATAATCATTGGTTTTGTTCTCCCAGTAGGGGATGGAGAGGACCTTTCTCAAGCATTTCTTCTCAAATGCTTGGATTCTTTTCTCTACCTCAACCAAGAGTGTCCACATCATACACCTGTAGAGGAGGAGGAGGAATATGATCAGCGATAAATTGTTCACCCAATATAAGGCCCAAGAGCCACTCAGGGTAGAAATTTTCTGAATACCATTGTATGTACTTAAGAGGAGGAGGTAAGAAAAACATGAAGGTAATGATTGACTCTTGACTTCGTCATCAGTCATTGGGGGGATCTTAAGGGCAGAAGAAACAGACAACTTCCTCCAAATGATCTGCTTTTGTTTGTTCTCAGGAGTTTTGACATTGTCATATCTGGTCATTCTTTCATGTTGTCTGACCAGCTCCTGCATTGCCTCGCCTTCACATTCAACAGTACCTTGCATGATGGTCTTACAGAGCCAAGCCATGTCATCTTATTAGTGGTAAACAGAGATTCTTATTTGCCCACAACACATTTGATGTTGACCCATACATAGTCGTTGTTCTTTTTCACCCAGTAAGAGAAGCATAGGAGCTTTCTCAAGCATCTGTTTTCAAATGCTTGGATCCTTTTTCCAGTCTCAACCAGAATTGTCCAAGTATCACACACATAGAGGAGGATAAATATAACCAGTGATTTCTAGAATTTGGTCCAAAAGCTGATGTAGCTTTTACATATCCTTTTGAGTCAGGCCATTACTGCTGTGGTGATCTGTGTATAATTAGTAAATATCATGATATATTTTCAGAGTTTCTGTCTATATTTCTGAGATGAGGTATTATGTACATTATTTACATTATTCGGACTATTGTCCTCATTTTTGTCGCCATATTTATTACAACGTTTCGGCCGTTGTACACTCTGGCCTTCTTCAGGTGGTTGGAATTCCAACCACCTGAAGAAGGCCAGAGTGTACAATGGCCGAAACGTTGTAATAAATATGGCGACAAAAATGAGGACAATAGTCCGAATAATGTAAATAATTTTCAGAGTTTTTTTAGTATCTTTCTGTTATATAAGAATAAAGTGTCACTGCCAACAGTGGAGTTCTGACATTGTCATATCTGTTCATCCTTTGATGTTGTCTAACCAGCTCCTGCATTGCCGTTCCTTGCTTGTGTGCACCAGTCCCTTGAATGATGGTCTTGTTATGCCATGTGACATGGCCAAACCATGTCATCTTATTAGTGACGAGGGGAGATTCTTGTCCGCTCATAACATATTTGACCTTGTTCTATACATAGGAGATGAGGACAAGCTTTCAGAAGCAATTGTTCTCAAATGCCTGGATCCTTTTTCTAGTCTCAACCAAGAGTGTCCAATTTTCACACCTGTAGAGGAGGAGAGATGTATCTTTTCCATATCCTTTTCAGTCAGGCCACTGCTGCTGTGGCAACCCAACTGCAAATTTATGCATTGCAGGTGCCATCTTTTGACAGCTGTTACTGAAAGGTATTTGAAGATGGACACTACATCTGTGGTTCCCTGAACAGGGTGACGCTGGTACTAATGTCGCTTATCCTATTCACCATTATTTCAGATTTTTCTGTGTTTATTTCATATTTGTTTCTTTTATAAATTGGATAATGATAAATATTGCATTAGTCTAAATAAAACTATATTATTTTTTAGAATGTTGTCTTTTTAGTATCTTTCTGTTATATAGAAATAAAGTGTCACTGCCAACACAGGAGTTTGAACACAGATCATCAGTGAGTAAACACAGGTGATCCCATTTTGAATAAGTAGATTATATGATAGAAAAAGAAATATATATATATGGGAATTAGCATGATGTCTAATTAACCATCATTTTTATTCTAGTCTCTATTAATATACAGATCACCATTTCTATTCTAGCCTCTATTGCTATACGGATCATTCATTGTACACTATCCTCTATTACTATACAGACTACTATACAGATTACTATTCAGTGGTTACTTTTTGAGCAAGTATTATTGAGCAAGTACTATTAAAGTGAGTGTTATTCAAAGGCGTCTGACATCAGTATTGTTCAAGAGTGTTATTATAGTTTTTATCCATGATTACAAATTCTCTACTACAATGAGAATTACGAAAGTGTCAATGAGTGTTTGTTGACATCACAAAAATTTCAATTTTTAACTAACATTTAAAAATAGATCACCAAAGTTGTTAACCTTTAGTATTCTGTCGGTGACATTTTTTTTGACAAGAAAAAATGTTATTCCTGCCAATACAAGTTGAATTTGAATTTCTTGGTTGTGTAATCATATCCTTCTATGGCAACACCTAAAAAAATCTTGACTGAAATTGAGAGTCTAACTACTACAATTTCAAATATGTAGGCCTAATATATAAAACAGTATATTTTGAGGGTATTCTATATACAGCAAATGTGGAAGATTTATTTAAAGATAATGTAGAGTGCTAAATGCAATGTCATTACTGTTATTTATTTATATTCGTTATTTGTTATTTAAGCAATTTAGGATTTTGAAAGCATGGAAAGCATCATATAAGATTAGATAACAATTAAATTCTGTTATTTCAGAATGCCTTTCTTGTTTTTACAACAGAATAAATTAAAAATGGTGGGTAAAATAGGGACAAGAATAAGAATGAGAATAAGAATGAGAATATAAAGGAGAATAAGAATGAGAATAAGAATGAGAATAAGAATGAGAATAAGAATGAGAATATAAATGAGAATAGGAATGAGAATAAGAATGAGAATAAGAATGAGAATACAAATGAGAATAAGAATGAGAATAAGAATGAGAATTGCAGGCAGCGAGCAAGAGTCCTCCATGCTTTGCAATTTTTTATGTGTCTTGTGAGGCTGCTGTCTTTGAAAAGAAATAATACTTTGATTGGACAAAAATGTTAAATAGTTTTAAACAAATGGAACAGAAG
>OZ010596.1:45429969-45497469 GCA_963932145.1 Acanthosepion lycidas | reverse complement strand
TTCATTATCTATCTATCTATCTATCTATCTATCTATCTATCTATCTATCTATCTATCTGTCTATCTATCTATCTCAGTCCATTCATTATCTATCTATCTATCTATCTATCTCTCCCAGTTTGTTGTTTATCTCAGTCTGATGTTCATCCAGCTATGTATTTATCTTACTCTCTTTCTCATCAAAATATCCTTCTTTAACCTTGATTACCGCAGCAGAAATTTTTGGGATTCCTTGCAAAAGTTTTGCTAAGTATAAGTTTGATAATTGATTCGATACTTTTTTCATTGACTAAGAGCCTCTTTTTCATTTTTTTTAAAAACTTTCTGTCAATTTCATCCCTTGATAATTCTGAAGGTGCCTTCAAACTTTTGAACTGTAATATATATATATATATATATATATATATATATATATATATATATATATATTTATATATATATATATATATATATATATTTATATATATATATATATATATATATATATATATATATATATACATATACACACACACACACAAACAAGTTTAATTGAAAAGAACCAACAAGGTCTGTCTGTTTAATTTTTTATTTCATCCAAACAAGTTTGATTAAAATAATAAAAAATGAAACAGACAAGCCTTGTCGGTTCTTTTCAATTAAACTTGTTTGTATGTATATATATATATATATATATATATATATATATATATATATATATATATATATATATATATATGTATGTGTGTGTGTGTGTTGTTTTTATTTGAATGTTTGGTCAGTACTGAATGTCTTCTCTGGTAGGGTGATCAAGGATATGTCTCGTTCTACACTCTGTCCAGTGTGAACCATACAATGACATAATATTTCTTGTATTCTATGGCTTCTTTAATACAAACACGAGAAAGTTAAGAGAGAAAGTGATATCATTTTTTTCTTTTTTTTTTTTGGCTCTATTCTTTACAAAACAAGAGAACAGAGAGAAGCAATGGCACCAAACAAATGCAGTGAGAAGGATTCGTCTGTTGGCAGACGTATCATGTTTATGACAGACATTTTTTTCCTGCTTCTCTATTGATCTTATCTGAGGCCAACAGTTGTTAAACGTTATTTGGCTGAGGTTTTGGTGGAAAGTGAATGCATGTTAAAATCTTCTTGGTGAGCGCAGATTTTCTCAAGATTATTTTTAATTAAACCCAAGTACTTTAATTCTCAAGCTTTTTAAGCAATGCCACATCTAGGAGCAAATTAAAATATCACAGCAGAATTAGCAAAGTTTCTAAGGGGTATACATTTAAATGTTATGAAATAAAACCATAGATTTTTATTTTAAAAATACATACACAAATATGAACTTATTTTATTTTGTGATATAAGACAGCTTCGTTTGTCCCTTTTGCTATATCAAGTGAAAGGTCGTCATCACTTCCAAAAATGCTTGTTATATTCAAGACTTTGTAGACATTGGTACTCATAGTAACACATTCCAATAATATCTGCACTAGTAATACTTGTTCAAGTAGTAATTGCCAAATAGTATAATGATCAGAAGAGAATCATAATCTGTATAGTAGTAGAGTAGAGAGAGAGAGAGAACATATAGCAATAGTGGATAGGCAAGAAGAGTGAACAGTGATCGTATCGTCATCACGCTGCTTTCTATTTATTCATTTCCTTTAGGATCATATGGTCTACTTAATAATGGAATTGCCTGTGTTACTCACTGGCAATCTAGTTTCAATCCACAGTGTCGGCAATGACACTTACTCCTATACAACACTTTATTTCAATGTTTCTATTCAACTATACCCTTGTGCAAATTAATTGAAACAACCACTTTAGTTTCCTTTCTTTCACCATACGGTCAGTTTTAGACCCACTGGAGTGACAGGGTTCAATCGATTTCTATTTTTTCTCAGATTAGGTCATTTGCAGTGGTGTGCAGTAATATGAATCTATTTTCAGAGTGATTGATGAAATTTGTTTGGTCTTGAAAAATAATGCGTCATCTGTGATTGCATCAGATTTTTATCACATCCAGACACTAATGTCTTGATTGTCGATTAGTTGTCCTATAATCATTGTCTGTGATTAATGTTACTCCAAGGTACAAAAATTGTAACACTGCATGAACACACTTGCAAGCCTTACCAGTGAGCAAATCAATGTACTATTGACTGGCTTGGAAAATTTAATTCCAATCAAGAAACTGTGGTCAGTCTGTAAGGAATGACTTCATGGAATGGACATACAAAGTACTAATATGTGCACTGGATCATGTTTCATTGGAAAAATAGTAAACAATAACTGAATTATTTGTCTTGTTTCAATTAATTTGCACAAAGGTGTAAGTTTTCTGTACACACCAACTGTATTCATTTCACTTACAAAAAATACATCCACTGAATTTGTACTTTGCACTCAATTAGTATTTTTTTTATCTGTTTTATTCATTCACCCATCCATTTCTTTTGCAGTTGTGAAAAAGAATCCCGATGTACAATTAAGAAAAGCAATGGGACTTTTGATAATGTCTGCGGACCTGTAATGAATGGTTAGTAGAACTTAAAATTTTTTTGCTCATGAGGGGTTACTGAAAAATGCTTGGCCCAATATAAAAGAATGACTTCAAATCAAAAACCTGTTTTTACTATAATCACTCACAGTTTAGCACAAATTGTTTCAAAGTTTATTTAATCCTTGAAAAAAAAAAAATAGATAAAAAGAATTCTGATTTTTTATGTCTGGATTTTTGTGATGAGGCACTATCATTATTTATACTATTTATATTTGGATTCTTATCTCCATCTTTGTTGTTGTTATTACAATGTTTCAGCCATTGTACCCTCCTGCCTTCCTCAGGTGTATATTGACCTGGGTAAGATACAGGGAATTCTGAATTGAACTCTTTATTTAATCTACAGGGTTAGACTTTTCTCGTTCCACTGCCCATGTTTAGGGATAGCATCTTGTCCTTATTTTTTAATTATTGCTTGCCCATTTCCTCTGAGTGCAAGAACACACTTTTCAACCCAGGGATTGAACTCACAATCACTATGTAACCAAATTCGCAAACCAATGCTTTTATCTTTTAGGCCATTGTCTCGTAGGACATCAGCTGAAATGTTGTGATAAAAACAACAAAGGTGAGGATAATTGTCCAAATATAAATAGTGTAAATAAGAAATTCTGAACTGTTGCATGATATCTGTCTTCCTGTATGGCAGTGAATGCTGGACAATCTCTTCAAAGATGAAGAACAGACTTGAAGCAACAGGTTCTACAGAAAGATGCTGAGGATATTTGAACAATGTTGAGGTTTTTGAGAAAATGAAAATAAAAAAGAAACTTATACTTAACATCAGGAAGAAGCAGTTGAAGTTTCTGGGGCACATAATGGGGAAGAAGGGCTGGGAAAACCTGATACTCACGGGACAGATAGAGGGAAAGAGGGGTCTATTAAATGGTTTGCAGCATATAATATATTGATGGGCTTGAGAAAATAAATGACAGAACAGGATTTGGGAGAAATAACAAAAAGACAAAACTTATTAAGAGCTATAAAGGACAAGAAGATATGGAGGGCCACTATTGCCTATGTTTGGAAAGAGTAAAGCACATAAAAGATTATGTTTGGTTATTGGAATGCTGATGTTGGGAAAATGGATTAGAACCAGAGAACTATTCAGTACCCACTTTTATTATCAACCCCACCAATTTGGGGAGGGGTCAACTATTAGACAAAATAGTCTTACAACTAGGGGCGCAAAATTAAGTAAATGGAGCAAAAACGAAAATAAAAGAGTTTAATTGAGTATACATGTGAATGTTTTAAGTGAGATTTATTTCATATCTGGAATATTTCTAGGGAGCATAATCTGGAAAGAGGGCTTAGAAAATTTGACACTCACAGGGCCTATTAAAAGCAAGAAGGAGAGAGCAATATTACAAATATTGTTTAGTTTACAATATTAGACAGCAAACTTATAAACAAGTAAAGATTTTATGACTTTGAGTGAATGCTGGACAATCTCCTGACAGACGAAGAAGAGACTTCTGGAAATAGATATACCTTTCTCCAGAATGATGTTGAGAATACCATAGACTGAACATGTGATCAGCAATAAAGTTTTAGAGAAAATGGAAACAAAAAGACATTTATACTTAGAATAAGAAAGAGACAACAGAAATTTCTAGGGAACAGAATCAGAAAAGAGGGCTTAGAAAATATGACACTGACGGCCTATTAAAGTCAAGAGGGACAGATGAAAGGAGTGCATAACCTACCTATCACTCTTGTGTAAATGGTTTGCAGAGCAGGGATTGGGAGAGATAGTAAAAGGACAGAATTTACCAAAAAGGACAGGAAATTGTGGAGGGCCATGATCGCCCACGACCTGAAGGGAAAACGGCATATAGAAGAAAAACTAGAACAGTGATTAAGCTTTAAGAAAATAGAAACTAATATTTGCAATCAGAAAGAGTGCTGAAATCCAGCATTAAGAAAGTCGGAAGTCAACAGGGATGTGGTTCTACAGAAAGATGCTGAGGATATATTAGCCATGCTGAGGTTTTGAGAAAATGGAAACAAAAAGGAAACATATACTTACCATCAGGAAGAATCAGTTGAAATTTCTGCTGCATGTAATGTGGAAGGAGAGCTGGGAAAACCTGATACTCACAGGACAGATTGAGGGAATGAGGGTCAGAGGATGGCAGCAAGTAACATACTTGATGGGCTTGAGAAAATGGATGGTAGAACAGGGTTTAGGAGAAATAACAAAAAGACAAAACGTATTAAGAGCTACAAGAGTCAGGAAGATGTGGAGGGCCATGGTCGCCTACGTCCTTAAGGGACACGGTATATAAAAGAAGAAGATTCACAAAACAGATTGAGGGAAAGAGAGACAGAGGAAAGCAGCCCGTAACATACATGATGAGGAAATGGATGGTAGAACAGGGTTTGGGACAAATAACAAAAAGACAAAACTTATTAAGAGCTACAAGGGACAGGAAGGTGTGGAGGGCCATGATCATCTACGTCCTGAATGGAAAATGGCACATAGAAGAACTAGATCAGTCTGTAAGTTTTAAGAAAGTATAACTACAGCAAAACTGATATTTACAATCAGAAAGAGAGTTGAAATCTGGCACAAAGTCGAATTGGAGAATTTAACCATTGAAGGACATATAGAAAGCAAATGAAGGGAGGGGAAACGGCTACTAACATACTTAAAAAATCTGTGAGTGAATGTATAGAAGGCCAAAGTAGGATGTTATAAGGTCAATGCTTACTTAGGGTAACTAATGAAATTCATTGAATTCATTTTTACGGTTTATCAACCCATTGCAGTTTATTTTAAAAAGTTAGAAAATCTTTTTTTAGATTCCGAGAATTTTTTTTTGGTGGGGAAATAATAATGGTTTAGTGATACAAATCTTACTATTTAACCCATAGCTGGTGGAAGAAAAAGTGAATATAACTTTCCCAAAGGTATTTGCACCTAAGTGAATGTAACAAACCCAATTGAAATTGGAACTCATCATCCCGATTAACAATTTTGAGCCATTATCCATTACACCACCTGCACACCCAAGCTGACAGTACCTAGTATTCCCAAGTGGTCACCCATCTTGGTACTGACCAAGCTTAGTGTTGCTTACCATGATCACCTGTATAAGTACTCAGCAAATAAAAGACAGAATTGTCCTAGTATATCAGGAATTTCGAGACATGTGTATAGCGTATGTATGCTAGACTAGGCGAAAATTGGGCTAGAAAGGTAGTTTCTCATTATTGATTGTGATGTCTCTACCCACCCATTGATGGCTTGAATTTTGCTATTAGAACATTTGAGTTTGCCATAATCGCAAATGACTACTCATATAACTTTGCATTTCAAACTTGAAGGCACAGATGGAGAACCTTGTACCTTCCTATCATGTCTATAGATTCAGTGCAGGTTTTTAGCTGGGATACATGAAAAAAGAGCTGCCTTTTGGGGTTTGATATTCTTGTGCATTTTGATCATGCTTGTGCATTCAATACAGTTTTCTAGCCAGGGTGAAGATAGACTTGAAAGACTCACTAGCCAGGTGAATAACAGAGGTGCAGGTTCAAGGTAAATACTAAATTAGTAAATAGTATATGTTAATAATATATACTAATATTATTGTTATATCCCGTGCTAATATGAATATATACTTGAAAAAATAAGTAAAGGTTTATTGTAAAAAACCAGTACAATAAGAATAAAGGTAACAGTTATGTGCACAATTGTTGCAAGTCAGTCCAGTAGTGAGTGCTACCATTGGAAGGTTGGTAGTTCTCACATAAGTCTGAGTTGTACTCAACAGATCCCAGCGAGTGCATTTACTAATCTCCCCATGTGATCAACTGTGGCACAAGGACAAATTTAATGTGGGGTATCTGAGCTTGTAGGCATAGCCAAAAATTCCTGTAGAACCTGTGTAAAACGTGGTCGGGTAGCCGTTTCCCGAGATGAGACTCTGCCCTTCAGCATAGCTTTGTCTAGGGATCCTCTCTGCTTGGAGGTAGAGAATTTGACCAGCACAGCTGGAAAACATTCCAGCTAGAGTATTTAACAACTGCCCCACGCAATCACATGTGGTACAAGGCCGAATTTAATGTGAAGTTTCCGAACCCATAAGATTGGCCAAAAAAACCCTGCAGACCCTGCATAAATGGGATCGGGTCTGTCTACCTCCCCAAATAAGACTCTGCCCTTTGGCATAACCTTGTCTGGGTTCCTCTCTGCCCAAAGGCAGAGTTTGATCAGCACAGTTGAAAAGATTTCAGCTCCGAAGTCCGTTGACTTACCGATACTTATTGGTAGTTAGTACCTATAGTGTAGTTACTGATGTGGGTGACAGGTTATTCCAATACATCAATTATATTAGTAAATGTACTAATTATATATTAGTAAATAGTATATTGTCCGGTTCACACTCCTCATGGTTGAGGTTTTTTCCTTGTTTCCAGCTTAGGATTGGGTTTCCAGTTCTTTCTAAAGTCTACTTCAACTCAATACTTCTGTTGTCTGTGCCTAAACTCTGAATTTTTATTTACTGTTTATTTGGTCCTCAGTAGAAATAGACAGGCTTCTGCCTATTGTCATATTCACAACACTACCCTGGTCTTTTGAAGAGGAGTAGAGTTCTAAGTCCAGGGTCAGCTGATATCTATCCTCATAATACACTTGCTTCCTCCTCCTTTAAAATCTCACTCAGTAACACTCTATCTTAAGTGGCTTGTTGGCTATGAAGTCTCCATTAAGAAAAAAAAGAAGAAATTTAAGCTCAAGGAAAATTTAGATGATGATTGTATAAAACAAAATAAAGATATCCGATATCTTCAGACATGTTAGAAGTGCTTACTCTTAGGCTTATATGTTGAACGGGCATCTTGCTATATAAATTATCAGTCATCACCCTTAAGTAGATTCAATCTCCGAATCGGCATTGGAAAAAATTGAGATAAGAATACAATATTGTACTAATCCCACTTTGCTTTGTGACTCACAAACAAGAAGAATACTTTATCAACATGTAAGAATGATATTTATTAACACCTAAACATGAATAGAAAGTTAACATAAACACAATGTCCTTTCCTATATTTAGGGAATATGTCAGGTGGACTTACCCATCTGGTGAAGTGAAATAGGGCTAGGCAGTTTGTACCTTTAAAACCTTTGGCAACTGGTATTGTTGGCAGCAGAGAGAATTTCTTGTGTGTTGCTTCAGAGTATGTCCGGTTTCTCACCTACTCAATAACCAAGTGGCTCTTGGGCTATGCATTGGCTGAAGTCTCCATTAGAAAAAAAAAAAAAAAAAACAAACTCAAGGAAAATTTAGATGAGGATGGGATATAAAATGTAGATGATTATAGGATATGACTGAATAAATATAAAAGACTTTAAATTCAGTATGTTGAGATATGTTTGAAATAGTTGCTCTCGGGCTTATATGACGAAGTAGCAATCAGCCATCATGTCTGGGTTGTACTTGACTTGATAACTTGATTCCATCTGAGAATGTCCAGGAGAAACCTTTCACCATACTTATTGCTGATAGCAGGCAGATTTATTGGTAAAAATCAAAATGAGAATACAAGAAGCACATTTTAAGAGACATCTGATGTCTCTTGTTTTGTTTGAAAAAAAAACAAACTCAAGGAAAATTTACATGAGGATGGGATATAAGATGTTGATGATTATAGGATATAACCGAATAAATATGAAAAATTCTTTGGGTAATTATGGATAATTGGAAACAGATATAAACCTGGTCTTTTTGATTTAAATATAAACAGGATCTATGTTTTTCACTCTAGGGTAAATGAGAGCTACACCTAACCTATTTGACCATAGGGTAGACCGAACCTATGTCTTCCTCTTTGACTCAAGTGGAATGAGGAACTGTCTTCCTTTTGGACTTTCATATAAACCTACTTGAACCTAGCATAAATCAGATCAATATCTACTTTTGAGATTTTATTATAAACCAGACCAATGTCTACCTTTTTGACTATTGTTTAAACCGTACTGATCTTTGCCTATTTGACTCAAATGCAATCTACCAATGTGTCTTCTTTTTTGACACTAGTACATACCAAAACAACATCTACCTTTTTGAGACTATTGTAATCTCGATATGTGACCTTTTTATAAACCGGACATATGTCTATCTTTTTTTGACTCTTGTGTAAATCAGAAATATATCTACCTTCTTGATTCTACCATAAAACAGACCATGTTTACCATTTTGATTCTTGTGCAAACAAAACTATGTTTTAATTTTAACTCCAGTATAAAAGAGACTTAAGTCTAACATATTTGAATTTTATCTAACTCAAACCTCTGTCCACCTTTTTATCTCTTGTTTCACCTGCACTTTCATATATTATATCTATATATAACTACATTTCATTGTGATTTTTGCTGTGAGACTTATATAAATTTAATATTTACTTTCAATAAATCATAAACACAAAATAACTTATATGCCCCTTTAAAACTCACCTTCTTCTGCATCTGGCTGATGATTGATTTGAAAAATCTTTTATTTTTTCACAAAACTGACCTTTAACCCTTAAAATGTCTTATGCTTGTACTAAAAAAAAAAATTTTTTTTCACCCAAAATTTAAAAATATATATATTTCAGACTTGGGGTTTAATTGTGTGTAATTTTTATATTTTTGTGTTTTTTTTCTTGTCTTGAGTTTATTATTTTTTTATTTTGAGAGTGAATTTACAAAAATAAGTAATTTAAATATTTATCTTAAAAATTTTTAACTGGGTATGCCAAAAAAAAAAAAAAAAAAAAAAGATTAATATTTTAAACAACTTGATTCATTTGGTAAACATTGTAGACTTTCTGCTCCAAATTCCCTCCTCCTAAAATATATAATCTTTTTATAATAAACATTCAACATAAAACAGATACTCATCAGATACATTTCTTTATATCAACAAATATTCATCAAACATCGACTTAAAGAATGCAAGATCCATATAGTTATAAATTATAGTAGACTCTTTGGGTCATGTCACTGGATCCAAACAATACTTTTTCCTCAAGAACTCTTGGCCCAGTGGATGAAAGTGGATTCCAATAACCTGAAGAAGGCCAGAGTGTACAACAGCTGAAACATCATCAATATTTAAATAAAGATGTGGACAACAGTCCTCATCAATGTAAATAATGTGAAGCTAAATAAATTGGGAAATATGTCAAACTTATAAAGAATTCTTATTTTTTCCTTATTCATTCTTATTACATTTAACATTGTTGTCACATATGGTCCGGTGCTTCTGATATTACATTTACAGATTCTTGACAAAATTCAAAGAAGGATCTGCAATATTAACAGTCCTGACCTGCTATCTCAGCTTCATTTACATTACAACCATTGTAACATAGATTGTGTGTGCAATTTTCCATGCAGTAGTACAAAAAAGGCATGAGAAAATTTTTTCTCTTACTTCTCACTTGTGGAATTCTTGGTGGCTTTATTGCTATCTTTGGGATGAAATGATAAAAAAAAGCCTTAAAGTTTTAGAGATAACTGCAAAACATATTTAAATTCATGGTAAGTATTCTGTTTCATACACAACACAAAAGCATTTGATAAGATATGACACAAAGACCTATTTGAACTGTGAGGGAAACTTTATTTATATTGCTAAGCTATTAGAATTATCCAGAATATTTACTCGACTGTTACTTAATAATAATAGAAAACCGATCCCCCATTTTACGTTCACTAGGAACTTATATTAATATTTAATGTAAAACATCAATTGGCTAGTATCTATTTCATTGAGAAAACATTGACTTGCATAATAAAATCTGACATCGTGTAGTAATTGTAGGGGGCTCGGTTTATTACTTAATAACAATAGATAAGCGATCCCCCATTTTATGTCCACTAGAAACAGATTGTTATTTAACATAAATCTATCCTGAAAGTTTTGCTAACCTCAATTTGTTAATATTAATTTTATTGTGAAAACAGTGACTTGCATAATAAAATCTGACATCGTGTAGTAATTCTAGAGGGCAAATCAATTTATTACTTAATAACAGTAGAAAAAGGATCCTCCTCTTTATATCCAGTGGAAACCTATTAATATTTAACAAAAATCTATCTTGAATGTTTTGCCAAAAGCAGATGGTTAATAAAATTCCATGTAATTGTATTTACAAGACTTAGAATCAAGTTGTTTGGAAATAAATACCTTTTTGAAAATAACAACTTTACTTATTTGCATGTGATGTGTTTTGGAATTCTGAATTTTGGTCATGGTGTTGTTTTTTGTTTTCCCTAACAAATCTTCCCTTTCGTTTACTATCTGCAGATATCGTCAACTGTGACAACTTAACAACAGAGAAACCAAGGAATGAAGAAGGCAATGGTGCTGGAATAATTGCTGGCTCTGTCGTAGCTTTCTTGGTCATCTTCATCATCTTTGCCTTTATCTATTACTTTTGCATTCATCGGCCACGGTCACGCAGCAACAAGAAACGGCCGCTAACCAAGGAACAACTGGACAGCATACTCAACCGCATTATACAAAATGCTGCAAAAGATGAAACATATTGCCGCAAGGGTGAGTCAACTGTGTAATGGTAATATTAGCTGTTTGGCTATAAGGAAACATTCATTGACTGAGCAGTGCTACTCAAGTTATACACCCTGCCCATTGGGTTAAGATCACATTGTAGTATCTGTTTTTTTCATGTCTCATATTAATGGTAATATAGCCATTTACTTATAAAGAAAGATTCGGTGTTCATTGACTGAGCAGTCAGCAGTACTCAGATTACACTTTCCTTTACTCTCTGGTCATCGGGTTAAGATCAAAGTGAAGTAACTGTTTTCCATATTTCGCATGTTAATGGTAATATAGCCATTTACTTATAAGGAAATATTCGGTATTCATTGACTGAGCAGTCAGCAGTTCTTGGATTACACTTTCCTTCACTCTCTGGTCATCAGGTTAAGATCAAATGAAGTATCTGTTTTCCAGATTTCTCATGTTAATGGTAATATAGCCATTTACTTTTAAGGAAATATTCGGTATTCATTGACTGAGCAGCCAGTGCTACTCAAATTACACTTTTGTTCACTATCTGATCATCGAGCTTTGTCTCTTAAAGTTTCTTTTCATGCATTTAAGATAAAAAACAAAGAAGGAATCAATTTGATTTCTTTTTAAAACAATTCTGTTTTCTAAACCTTTTCTAGAAATTCAAAATCAGAGACCTTATCAAAATGTTGTTGGGATCTATCTACCATGGTTTTGTTGCTATCTGAGTGTCAGGATCCCAAAACATTAAACAACACCACCAACAATAACAACAAGACAAAACATCTTTTAAATGAAACATGAAAAAGGTTATTCCCTGAAGGAAGAGTAGAAACAGTGTCAGTTGAAATATTATTTATATATTATTTTCAGAAATATACAATAGCCATAAAATATTTAATTTTTCTTTAGTTTGTTTTATAAAGTAATTAAGTGCTTATTGTGAAATATGTGGTCAGACTGACTTTATGATGGTCAGCCTAATATATTAATGAGTTCAAAGACAAAAGCTTAGTTGATGACTGCTGGTTAATCCCTTCTATTGTGTATGTGGACAAGGCCTCAATCGGTGGCTGCTGGCTGTCATTTCTTCCTTTGTATGCATGTGTGTGGGTCTGTATGGGTGCGTTCACACGTATAGATCAAACTGGCCTCTGAAATTGTTAAACCTTGAGAAGATGTATACTTCTATTTTCTGTAAGAGGACTCAGAATCTGATTTCATATACAGGGGTGAACTTTTTGAATACAAAGTTTGCATTAGTTAGAAAATAATTTCAAACTGGCTTGCAAATATCTTTTCTTTGAATTTGCAGGAGTGGTCAAAGGAGTTATTATTGTTATTTTCTAAATGGCCCAGAAATAACATGTGGCAGGTTTAAAACTATGTTTTCCAAGTATTTTCGCAATATTTGCCCCAATCAAGCAAACTTTCTAATGGGATTTTATTGGTTGAAAAATATATATAGGTCACATTGACTGCTGACCTGAAATGGAATAAATACATTACATTGTTACAAACAGAGCATTTATTTAAATATTTGTGTCTCTATAAATAATGTATAACAATAATATATATTAAAATAATTCTCAGACTTTGTCCATTAAAAACATATATATATATATATATATATATATATATATATATATATATATATATATATATAATTAGGATGAAATGACTAAAAAATGTTGTATGGTTACTTCATTTATTTGCATGTATTCTGATTTCACATTATAAGAATTAAAACCTTTTTTCTAAGCATTTCACCCCAAGCAAGGTGGGAAGCTACTAGCACACAAGGGGTTACAGATAGTTGGAGCAAGAGCAAAGAGGAGTGATAGGATGAAGAGAAGGATAGTAGATAGATCAAGGCATCTGGAGATGTTGATTGACATTACATTTGAATAGTTGGAGATTATAACTATCAGAGAAACAGGAAAAGGGGACGGAGTTCCACAGGCGAGAAGTGTGAGAAATTAAGCTATTGCAGTAGAAGAGATGGCTACATTTATCACTTTTGACAGTGAAAAGGTGAGAGCGAGATGCCAGCCTAGTAGAATGCTTAAATTCATGAAGTTCATCAGAGCTCATCGAGGCAGTTACCATGAAAGTATTTGTAAAAAAGACAGAGGGAGGTGACGGCATGTCTGCAAGAGAGTGACTGCAAATGAGATGCTAGATCAGGGCCAATTACATTGCATATCTGTCTCTGGATTTTATCAAGAACCTTGAGACAAACCGAAAGTGCTCCAGACCATATATGGCAGCAATACTCCATGCAAGGGTGAATGGTTGATTTGCAGATTTGAAGGATCGACTCTGGCAAGAAAAATTTCCTGGCATGGCACAAGGGAGCCAACTTTCCTTGTGGTGAAGCTATTGATTCAATGTATTTGTTTCATCTCAGGTCAGCAGTCAATGTGAGACCAAGTAGTTAGTCACAAAGCGGTTTTCTCAAGAAGTTGTGCATCAGACATTCTAATAGGGGGGGACACGGATGGTTCTCTGTAGTGAGAAATAGAGAGCAGTTTTGTTTTGAGGCATTAAAGTTAACCATCGAATTCCTGCCCCATTTCACAACCGATTGGAGGTCCTTTTCAAGACAAACTTTGAACTACAAATTGAAGATAACAAATAACATTTTTATAGTAAAATTACCAGCAATACATTTTATCTACAAACTATATACCTGAAAAATATATGTTTGCTCTGAATGTATAAAATCTACAAAATATCTGTAGCTGAAGCGATAGAATCAATGCAATACTCATCTTCGCAGGAAGGTTCCAAACTAGCATCCAGTTGGCAGACAGGGGTGAGCAAGCTGTAATTCACCACACCTCTGTACTCAAGCAAACATAATGGTAAATGAAGGATATTTATCTATCACAATATCCACACTTGAACCAGCAGCCAACCAGGACTTGGAGAATGGAATTACTTAAGTGGCAGAATAGAACATTCCAGCTTGCTACATATATACCAGTTGTTTTAACCTCTTTCTTATTGATTTTTTCTCTTTTTATTGTTTCACCTGAAGCAACACAGCAATGCCAATGGAACACTGGAGGTACAGGGAGTGCGAGAATGAGAAAACTGAAAATGGGAAGAATTGAGGAAAGGAAAAAAAGGAACAGGGTTCAAGAACACAGAAGATGGCAATTGATGTTGTATTTAAAAAAACAAACATCAGAATATTCTTGATAGAATGAGAAAGAGTAGGACATTTTTTTTTAATCATTTCACCCAAGCAAGGCAATAATGTTACTAGGATACAGGGTGTTACAGAGAGCGAAAGAGAATGAGAAGATTTTAGTCAGGAAAAGGACAATAGATGGACAGAGCCCAGTTAAAAGATGGCGATTGCTGATGTATTTTAATTTTTGAAGAATCAAGGGGACTAAGAAGGAAGAAATCGGAAGTGTTGTTCCACACATGGGAAATGAGAGAAAAGAAACTATTAGAGTAGAAGTGGTGGTTGCATCTAGCTAGTTAAACAGTAAAATGGTGGGACCTATTTGCCAATCCAGTAAAACATTTAGTCAGGGCACCAGTAAAAAAAGCACGTCAGAACAGTTGACATGAAAATATTTATAAAAAAGACAGAAGTAAGCCACATCACATCGGTGAAAAGAATGACTGAAGTCAAGATACCAGGTTAGGATCTATAACATTGCAGATCCTTCTTTGAAATTTCTTGAGAATTGTAGGATATAAAGAAAGACTAGATAAGACATAGCAGCAGTATTCAATGCATGGATGAATCATATTTATCAATGTGCAAGCTGTATTCTGCTGAGAAAAATTTTATAGCATAACATAGTGATACACTATTTACATTATTCGGACTATTGTCATCATCTTTGTCACCATATTTATTACAACATTTCGGTTGTTGTATGCTCCGGCCTTCTTCAGGTGGTTGGAATGCCGAACTCAACCCTTTTATTTCCCTCACTGGGGTAGACTGTTCAGAAATTCATACACAGATCTCTTCAAGGACACATGGCACAGTGGATAAAGGTGTTAGTTAGATCTAATGACAGGACCCAAAGAGTGTGAGTTCAATACCCGGTTAAGGCAGTGGAGAACTTTCAGAGGGAAAATTAACAGGAGATAACTGATAACTGACATCCATTAGACATGGAACTAGAACAGTCTACCCCAGTGAGCAAAATAAAAAGAGTTCAGTTTGACATTCCAAACACCAGATCGGACATAGCAGCAGTATGCAATGCATGTATGAATCATAGATTTATCAATGTGCAAGCTGTATTCTGCTGAGAAAAATTTTATAGCATGACATAGTGAACTAACTTCCTTGTAGTAAACATAGCAATTTATTCAATAGAGGCACTCCACTCTTATTGGGAAATGTAAGCCAAGAAGTTTAGCAGGAGCCATATTGATGGCAGGCAGAAACGGTTACTTAGCAAAAAATTTGGGTATATTATGTCAAACTTTTCATTTCTATAGATTTAGGATTCCTAACTTTTCCATATCTTATTTTATTCTTTATCTGTTAATTTATTTTCTGGTTAATTGTATTTTAAACTGACAAAATTTAATAAATATAAAATGTAAATGTAAAAAATGTTTTGGTTGGGATCCATACCAAACTCTTTATTGTTCTTCTTTAGGTGCTATGCCCTGCAGGACGTAGGTGATCATGGCTCTCCATAACTTCCTGTCCCTTGTAGATCTTAATAAATTTTGTCTTTCTGCTATTTCTCCTAAATCTTGATCCACCATCCTTTTACTCAAGTTCATCTTTCCTGGGTATGATGATAAACTATATCCTGCAGCAAGATCTCTGATTGGTATGTTTTGAGGAGCATGAAACCACCTGTTAATTGCTGTTGTTCCTAGGTCTACCCTGACCTGAGGTGGTAGCATATTAGGGTCCCAGCTATGGGCAAATAGTTAACCCTCAAACTGGGGTCAAAACACTGTGAAAATATAAAAAAAATTATAGTAAAATTATTTGCAATACATTTTCATAGTAAAAATATTACCAACAATACATTTTTGTAAAAAAAAATGACTACTGCTCCCAAGAAAATTAAATTTCAGGATTAAATGGCCAATAAAGAGTTGATATACTGCTAAACAAACAAACAACAATTTATTGTTTTCCTCTGTCTCTTACCTTAAATCTGTCCTGTAAGTATCAGATTCACTAAGCCCTCCTTTCTCATTATGTCCCCAGAAACTGCAGCTCTCTTTTCCTGAAGTATAAGTTTCCTTTTTATTTCTATTTTCTCAAAAACTTTGCTGTTGCCCGCATATTCAGGCCATAGCATCCTCACCATCCTTCTGTAGAACCACATTTCCATTGCCTCTTCTTCATCTTTGAGGAGATTGTCGAGAAAAGAACATAATAGTCTGAATTTCTAAGACGAGCATTTTTCTGTCTAAATTTTTAGGACGAGGAATTATCATTATTTAAATATGGACTATTATCCTCATCTTTGGTGTTTTTATCACAGTATTTGAACACTTGTTCTCTCCAGTCTTCATAAAGTGCTTTTGTTGATCCAATTAATTTTCAGAGAAATTTAAACTTGACCCTTTATTTAATTAACAAGGGTAAGATTGTTCTTGTTCCACTGGCTATGTCGAGGGATATCACATCTAGTTCTTATCTCTAGTTCTTCAATGTTTCCTTATAAGGAAATGGCTAATATTACCATTATGATTATTATATCCATGATATACTAACACTTTAACAAGGGAGATGAGTGGAATAACTCAAAGAAAAGAATTCTAAAAATGTGTTAAAATGAAAATAATTTTATATATATAACAGGCATACACAAACATAAATATTAACATTCATCACACACATATACACACACACACATGCATATATATATAATTATAATAATGATGGACACTCCTATCAGTTTCGATGTATGAGGACTTGACTGGTTAATAGATTCAGTTATGAAATTTTGTGTGATAATCTTAAGTGGCACTTAAGACCCACTAGTGATTTACAAAGGAAGCCACATACAGAGCAAGAGTAAGAATTGTGAGATGAGATCACTACTAGATTGGCTGACCTTTTAGATCTTGCTCTCGCTTCTTGAAGATGATTCAGATAAGCAGATTGAAAACTGCTGAGTCCACTAAAACACGTTGATCTCCATTCTACCCGTTTCAAAGATAAGCACTCAAGACTGTTATGTGGTATATTAACTGCTGACAAGTTGCTTTTCAGCTTGTCTTTGTATCTTAGCCAAGGGCATCCTATATTCCTGTAGCCCTGATTTAACTGGCTGTACATTAGGATCTTGAGTATTCTGTCATCAGACATTCTCAAGACATGACCAGTCCACTGTAACTGAGACTGTATGAGAAAAGTCTCAATTCCTCCAATATTACACCTGTTAAGCAGGTCTAGGTCCTATCTTGAAGGTTAACTCCACAGATTGCACACAGACAGCTTATATATATATATATATATATATATATATATATATATATATATATATATATATATATATATATAACATAAATTTCCCCCCAGAAATTTAAGAATATATAAAAGTAAGTAATATTTGAAGAGGATGAATAAATAGAAAAGTCTAATTCATAACATCTCCAAGTGGGATTAGGGTGCTGTCCACTAGTATTTTTTCAGTTCTTCTATAAAATGCATTGGAAGTGTTTTTTTCTCTGTAAGCAATTACAGAGCAACTGATTATTCTCACCAACATGCTGGCATGTGCTACTCAAGGCCCTCTTAAGATATATGTAAAATTCTTCTTGTCAAGAGGGATATAGTTACCTTCTTACAGAATAAAGTTCTTCTATACGACACATTGGTAGTGTGTTGACCTCTGTAGGCAGCTACAGATCAACTGACTATTCTCAGACTGTCAACTGATCCTCAAGGCCCTCGTAAGATATGCGTAAAATTCTTCTCGTCAAGAGTGATATAATTACTTTCTTACAGAATAATGAAAATACCTTAAGACTATTATGTCTACTGCTACAAAGTAGAAACAAGCAGTATAACCAAGAGTGATAATTAAACAAGGAAGTATTCAACTATGAGACTAAATTTTCGTTTTGACTGATGGTTTGTTACGGTAGCTTAATTCCTCAAAATGAGTCAGCTCCTTAGTGTAGAGTATGGGAGTTCAAATCTTGTTTGGAGTTTTCAATTCTGATTTCTTGTTAAGGCACACAGAATTTTAAAACTATATATATATATATATATATAAGATGTATGGTGTGGTTCAATGGATATTGGCTCAAAATGAGAAATCATGGAGCTGAGTTACATTCACTTATACACAAATACCATTGGGAAAGGTGTGAATCCATCTCTTCCTCCCAGCTATGGGTCAAATAGCAAGAAAGACTAGGCCCAATAGCTATGGTTGGCAACCAGTCTACAGCAGAAAGAAACAGTAGCCTACTGCAGGAACATCTGCCTACTCAGTCATGAATCGAAAGAGACATAGTCACCCAGACTTGTTTTTATGCATGGCAGTCAAATGACTGTTCTAGATAAAAGGGTTAAATAGCAAAACAGACTGGGTTCTAAAGCCTTGGTTGGCAACCAGTCTACTGTAGAAAGAAATAGCAGCCTACTGTGGGATATCTTCTCCCTTATCAGCCATGAATCAAAAGTGACATGATCACCTAAGCATGTATCACTTGACTTTTTTTAGGCTGCAACACTTGTTTGTTTTTTTTTTACAATGATGGTAACTCTGTACAGGGCCCAAGAATCACATCAGACAGAGAGTTACAGAGTAAAAGGTATTGCGGATATGTGAAGATAGTGGTTAACACTTGATATGAACAGGTTAAGATTGTAGTGATCAAGGAAGTATCCTCTTGGGAGTCGGTTCCACAAGTTTGTATGAAGAAGCTGCTCAAGTGGAACTTACATCTCACCAAAGGATACAAATGGTATGAGGTGCTGGCTCATTGGTGGGTCTTAGTCATGAAGGTTAGGACTGGTGGAACTAGGGGGTGTAGTTCATCTGAACACTTACCATGGAAATAGTGATAGACCAGAACAAATTTGTGACATCTCTTCTGTAAAAAAGGGGTGGTAGCGTGGAAAATTATTTATTCTCCACAAGAATGTGAAGGCGATTTTGAACTCTATCAAGAGTGGAAAATGAAGTCCGGACAGCTCCCAACTATATATGGCAGCAGAAATCCATTTTCAGCCTGATCTGGCAGAATGAGTCATGTACTTGCTGGAGTATTATGTGGAAGTGATCATTTTTCTAGCATCCCAGAATTGTGACAATTTGAATTTTTTTTTAATCATTTTAAAAGCAGGGTCTTGTTCTTAATATCCATATGATGTAAAAGAGTTATTCATTCTTGCTCACTGCTTACAAATGTCAGGTTTGGAACTGATTCCATCAATGATATTGGTATAGAGAAACAGATACATCCTTGTGCAAATTAATTGAAACAACCACTTTAGTTTCCTTTCTTTCACCATACGGTCAGTTTTAGACCCACTGGAATGACAGGGTTCAATCAATTTCTATTTTTTCCTAATATTACATCATTTGCACTGGTTTGAAGTAACATGAATTTATTTTGGTGGTGTATAATGAAATTTGTTTGGCCTTGAAAAATATTGTGTCATCCGTGATTGCTTCAGATTTTTATTGCACCTAGACACTATTGTCTTGATTGTCAATTAGTTGTCCTACAGCCATTGTCTGCAATGGATGTTACTCAATGGAAGCAAACAAAAATTGTAATGCTGCACAGATACACAGGCAAGCCTTTTCAGTGAACAAATCAAAGTACTATAGACTGGCCTGTAAACTCTCCTGATTTAAATCCAATTGGGAATCTGTCGTCAAACTGCAAAGAAAGACTTCATGGAATGGACATACGAAGTAGTAACATGTGCACTGGTTCAAAATATGAAAAAAGTAAATAATAATGGAATTATTCGTTTTGTTTCAATTAATTTGCACAAGGGTGTAATTATTACATAAACACTGTCTCAAATTTGACATTTATAAACAGACAACTAAATTCCAAAAATTCTTTAAGAAGTACACTGTACTAATATTATGAACAGGGCTCCTGGTCTGAAATGGTAAAAATATTAATATTTTTTGATTCTGACAAGTTTTGTGGCCCAAGAAAGGTCTAGAGACTGTTAAGCCACAAAAATGATTTACCAAATTATCCACACCATTTTTTGTCCCTAGGTTATTTGCATGTAAGTGAATATAAAGAAATCAGCTGGAATTGAACTCTGCTCCTAGATCCCCAATTCTGAGACATTAACCATTACACCATCTGCACATCGAGGCTTACTTTTAATTAAAATCTGATATCATATAGTAATTCTAGGTGGTGGGGGATCAGCTTATTGCTTAATAATAGATAACCGATCCCCCACTTTATGTCCAGTCGAAACATTGATAATTAATGTAATTCAATTGTTAGTATCGATTTCATTGTGAAAATCACTGATTTGCATCATAAAATCTGATATTGTGTAGTAATTCTAAGAGGGGATCAGTTCATTATTTAATTACAATTGAAAAATGACCCCCCACTTTATGTCCACTAGAAACATATTAATATTAAGCATAAAAATATCAGTCCTGGGTATGATGATAAACTACAGGGTTACTGGGGGTTTTGAGGATTGTGGAACTACCTCTTAATTGCTGTTGTTCCCAGGTCTACCCTGACCTGGGATGGTAGCACCTGTTAGGGACCCAGCTATGGACAAATGGTGAACCCTCAAACAAAAATAAAACATGGTGGAAGTATGAAAATATATTTTTATAGTAAAAATACCAGCAATATATTTTTATGTGTTTTAATTCAATCTGATTAGAATACGACCGAACAACAAACTTAAAAAGTCTTTTTTCCGAATACTGAGACATTTTACATAATAAAATTTCCAAAAGAAATTACTGATTTCAAAAAGGGACAGTATATGTACTGCAGCCCCAAATTGAAGTGGTGTTTCTTGGGCAAGATAGCCTGACAGAACCCAAACCTCTCCAGGCCTGTTTTGAATTCATAGATTTTCCTTCTCCTAGACTGGTTGCCATTCAAGGCTATAGAACCCAATCTGTCCTGCTATTTACCCATAGCTAGAGAGAGAAGAGGATTCATACCTTTTCCAAGGGTATTAGCACATAAGTGTATCTAATGAATCTGACTGGAACTGGAACTGGAACTCGGCTCTCCAATTCCTCAATCCAAGCCACTATCCATCATTCCACCATGCCTCCCCTCTCTTAAGATCTGTTATGCCAGAAGTGAGGATCATTTTTGACTTACTCTCATATGTATTAGATATGTGTATTTGTATTCTAATTATAGTTATGCATTGGGAGGTATGTAAGTGTGTGTATATATGCATTTGTATATGTGTATATATTTTTATTTTTTTTTTAATATACTCCCCCACCCCATAAAAAAATGAACTACTGTCATTACAGTATGGTATAAATATCAATATTTGCATTATGCAACAGTCAGTTTACAATCAGCAACTGATGATTACGTTGTGCATGAAACTCAGTGTAGTTCTATCAACGAGGAAAAAAAATTACTATTAATATATATATATATATATATATATATATATATATATATATACAGTGTAACCCGGATATAAGAGAAGTTGTCGGGCCGGAGAAGAAGTCTCTTATATCCGGTTTTCTCTTATATCCGGGTTTGGTCTATTTTGTTTAGGTAAGTATGGCTCTAATATGGGACCAGAGAAAATCTCTCTTATATCCGGGTTTCTCTTATATCAGGGTATCTTATATCCGGGTTACACTGTATATTTACACGCACGCACACACAGTGGGGAAATCAAATATTTGTACAGTCATTTAATTCATTTAATATGTCCAAAACGAGCTCAAGTCCATTGTTAAATGGGGTAAAAGATGGCTTTTTAATTTTTTTTCCTGCTATTTACCCATAGCTGTGGGGGAGAAGAATAGGATTCATACCTTTCCCAAGGATATTAGCACGTAAGTAAACGCAATAGATCCAACTTGACAGAAATAAGAAGATTGCTCGAAAAAGGGAAAAAGATATAGGACCAGGTGAATATACATACATATATATATATATATATATATATATATATATATATATATTGCATTTATCATCACCATCATCATTCGACTGTAGTCGGAATCATTAAGCCAATGCAAACAATTTTTTCTTTTGCTGTGCTATGCCACGGTTACAGACATTTTGGATTCAGATTTAATGTCTTCAAGACCAGTTGCCATCCAAGGCTATAGAACCCAGCCTGCCCTGCTATTTACCCATAGCTGAGAGGAGAAGAATAGTATTCATACCTTTCCCAAGGGTATTTATTAGCCCATAAGTGAATGTAATGGATCCAACTAGTATTTGAACTCAGCTCTCTGATTCCACAATCTGAGCCACTATCCATTACTTTGATATACAGTAAAGCAAAAAAAAATATAAATATATACTGAACGTTTTGCCGACATTGGCCGGTGAATATAAATTTTATTATGAAAACATTGATTTTATTATAATTATAATAATTTATTCTATCAACATATTTTTAAAAAATTTGACATATGTTTTAGAATGAACACATCCCAGTGTCTCAACCGCTCTCTTTCTTCTGTGTCTGCTATCTTCTTCTACATAATTTTTTCCATCCTTGCTCAATTTTAACCCCCACCCCTTCAAACCTTTCACCAAAGACAATAATATATAACAACCAGTGCACAAGAACTGTTTGAATTGTGATTTTGCATGTTCTATTAATATTTGATTGGCTGTATATAAATTTGCATGGATAACAATACTCCCTTTTAATCTGGGAAAACAATTTCAAGTCAATCATGCTTTACCATGATGCCACAGAAAGCCGTCACAGCAAACTAATGTTAAATTACACAACTGAATGTACATCTTTTGTTGGGATCTTTAGAAGTCTATGGAGGATAATTTTATTTTTTTACTAGTTATGTATAATTGTTTTCAATAGCTAGAAAATAGCATTTGGCCCTAGTTAATTTATAATGCTAGCATTACATACCAATATTTCATGGTGATTTTAATCATATATATATATATGTATATGTATATATATGTATGTATATATATATATATATATATATATATATATATATATATATATATATATATATATATATATATATATATATATAAAACTAAAAAGACAAGAGAAAAATAATTTACATATAGATATATTCGTGTATTTAGACAGGAAAATCTTTTAGGCATGTCTGATTGAATAAATGACAAACATTTAGTTTGCTTATTTTTTTATAATCCTTTCATATTCCTGAATATTTTCCATATATTATAATTAAAGAAGGCATCTTACAGTGTATTTCTTGCCTTGTTTAATTGTGATATATGGAAAAACATTTGTGAATATGAAAAGATTATGACAAAAATAATGTTAGTAATTTATTCAATCAGACACGTGTGTGTCTGTAAATTATTTTCAGATAATGTGTATATGTAAAGGGACAAAATGAATAAAAAAGACAAGAAAAAACCTATTCTTAGCTGACGCGTTTTGGCATCTGATGGACTTTATCAAGGTAAATGTATGATTTATTTTCTTGCATGTGTTTACATACATGAGCAAGGATGTCATTTGCTTATAAATATTTTTGAATTTGAGAATGTTCATAAATATTCAACAGGTGGTTGAAAAATAAGTCAAAATATGTGAAGAATCACAAAGTGCCACAACCTCTTTCAAAACCAAAAACAGCAATAACAATAATAATTCAGAAGCTCTTATATATAAAACAAACTGTCAAAACTATTCCTCATAATACATTGGGGAAATATGCAGAAATTAAAAAAATGCATCTATAAACACAAAAGGACCTTATACAGAACAATTTATCAAACACACTAGTTGTTGTAGTGTCTTCCCTCTAAAGAGTCTATGATAAGCTCTTCCAACTATTATAAGATTAGTAGGAGAGAAGGCCTTGGTGGAACAGTCGAATAGATTGAATGCTGGGTAATCCAATACACACTAGTTGTGTAATACTGTTCTGCTGTACTTACTGTTTAATATATGATATATCTGCAACACTTGTTTTGTTATTTCTTTAACTTGGTCAAAACAGTAGTCATACACAGAAATAAATTCAACCACAATTTTGCTTTAAAACATGCCACACTTATCAAAAGAGACAGTAATTTGCTTGGAAAATGCTGTTATTGAATCTTATCAAAATATAAATCTATGAGCTGCTTTCTTTTCAATCACATCTTTCCTAAAAGAATCACTACTTTCACAAGCCAATATACATGACCACAAAAATGACAAAAAAATCAAAAGGAAATGGTTAAATCAACTACCTCATGATTTTGAAGGTGTACAGGGCGTATCTCCATGCCAAACCATAACAATTTGATCAACATTCTCAAATTTAAAAACCAATGACATCATTGGTTGAGCATATAAACACATGAAACAAAATATATCCTTACATTTCAGAGGATGAAACATGTCAGCTAAGAATAGTTTTTCCTCTTCTCTTTATATATATATATATATATATATATATATATTATAATTATAATTATTTTTTAAAAATATGTTTCCTTCACTACATAAGAATTGTCATGTTTCAAAAACAAGAGCCAAAAACTTCAATGTAATTATTAAATTTAAATTGAATTAAAGTATCAAGCTCCTTAAGTGAAATTTTGGGAATTTGGATCCAAAAATTTCACTTGAGTATGAAACAGAGCTTGATATATATATTCGTCAACAGCAGGCAATATAAGTTTTGCAAAGCTGTATAATTACTTCATGAAAATGTATATATATATATGTCAACAGTTGGTAAATACATCTACAACAGCAGAAGTGTTAAATACTACTGTTTTTTTTAAAGTATTAATTAAAATTGATATTCACCATGATTATAATACTTTTTGTTCTTTCGATAAGACAAAACCATTTTCTTTATTCTGTTTTACAGCCCTAAATACATCAATGCCTGTCATCGAGAGCAGAATAGATCGGCAGATCTGGAGCTTGGCACAGGAATTATTCCGTAAGCACTTCCAAGCTGGAAAATACGAAGTGGTAGTGGAGAAATATAAAGGTATAGTGACAGACGCCTCTTGTGTTGTGCTTTTGCCTCAGACTGTTGGGTTCTTGCTCTACCCCACAAAAAAATCCCCACAGACAAATACGCACAAGAAGAAACAGGAGGATAGAGCTTTTTTTTTGCTACAAACTTAATGACCTCCAAATCTAAAGTCAGCCATTTTCTATTCTATATATCTTCATAATATGCTCCTTACTTCCTCCCTTTACACCCTTACAACGGGCTCATTCACTATTCTACCTTGAGTGCCTCTCGGGCCTTGTACTGAGTGAACTAACAAGCTAACCTAATTTTCTTTTCAACAATTAATAGCACAGCATTACCTTCAATTTACAAAATAAATCTAAGTCACATAATGTCTAGTAAATAAAAACAAAAAATGCATTTATCTAATGCATTAATCCTTTTATTCACAGACGATATATTTCAAGACACCAACCCTGAAAACACAGACTTTACCAAACTCTATATATATTGTGTGTTTTTATATATATTGTATGTTAACCCTGTAGACACCCCTGTGTTTTTTCAACTCCCACAGAGCCCATCTGTTGTATATAATGCAACTATACTGAGTAGACCTGAGTTACAGTTTATAAGGGAGAGTACATCAATTGGATTGATCAACAGTTAGAACAAAGCCATTACACACAAACCCTTGGTCACGATGAACATGTGATTTTGTGCTAATATAACCATCAATGGCCTCTGAATAGTTGCATAGTTTTTTTTTTTTCTTTTTCACTTTTTTTTTTTTATCATTTCACCTCAAGTGAGATGGGAATGCCATTAGAACACAAAGGGTTACAGAGAGTAAAAGTGAGAGTAAGCACTGAGAAAAGGGAAGAGGATTAAGGAAAGAATAAAAGATGAATGGGATTAAAGAAGATAGGAGATGGCGATTGACGTTACATTTAAATTTTTGAAGATTGCAGTTGTCAGGGAAGGAAGTAAATGGAAGGGAGTTCCACAGGTGGGAAGTATAAGAAAATAAATTTTTAGAGTAGAAGTGGCAGTTGAATTTAGTTATTTCAACAGCAAAGGGCTGGGACCTAGATGCCAATCTAGCAGCACATTTCAATTTTTGTATTCAGAGCACCAGGGAAGAAAGCTTATCAGAACAGTTGCCATGAAAATATTTGTAGAAAAGACACAGGGAAGCCATGTCATGTCGGTGACTGAAGTTGAAATGCCAAGTCAGGATTAATTACATTGCAAATCCTTCTTTGGATTTTGTCAAGAACCTTGAGATGAATAACAGGAGGACCAGACCATATATGGTGGCAGTATTCAATGCAAAGGCGATTTGTAAATGTGTAAGATGGAATCTAAAGAGAATAATTTCCTAGCACATCACAGTGACCCAACCTACCTTGCAGTAGATGAAGAAATCCAGTTTCATTCACGAGTCTTGGGTCAACCATTGGTATGACTTTAAGGCACTTTCCAAAGGTTCCACATGCTGCAAGCACCTCCCCTAGGCAATAATATCTAGAATCAACTTCAAAACTCTGCCTCTTAGTCAGAAAGCAAATGTTCTAACCATACATTCATAATACATACATACATACATACATATATATATATATATATATATATATATATATATATATATATATATATATGTGTGTGTGTGTGTGTGTTTGTGTGTGTGTGTTTAGGCAGCAAACTCTATTTCAGGAATGTCTGATTGATTAAGTTACTAATGTTATGTCTGCTTATTTTGATTAAAATCCTTTCATATTCACATATATTTTCCCATATATTACAATTGAATAAGGCTGTTGTGAATAATTAAATTGGTTGTATTGTATTTTGTATATGATTAATTTTTTTATTCAGGTCTTTGGGAGATATATTATTACTAATGAGGTTTTTTATGATCTTTTTCATCCTGTTTATAGTTAGAATGCATCTGGTTACAATATAAGAATTTGATATATTTAGGGTTCTTTTGTAGAGAACCATGGGGTGAAGATGTAAAGAACACATGTGGGTTAAAATTTCCTGCTTGCCGGTCCAGCTACATGTGAATGTTGCACTTTAATTAAGTTCAAAAAATACAAAGCAAAACAAACAAGACCGATAATTATATATAAAAAAATATATGGATGAGGAAAAAGTTACAAGAACATGGACAGTTACATTGAGTTTGTGTGTATTGTGGTGAGTGTTCATACTCATGTCTATTGGTATTGTTCTTAGTGTGTTCCCAGAATTTGAGAAAAGCTGTATTGGAGAGAGCTTACATATTGGTATTAAATGAAATGAAGAGAGAAGAGAAAGAATTACCTCACCTCCATGTGAGGTGGAATACAGCCCAACACCTGAGGGGAAAAGAGAGATTGAGGCAAAAGGTCACCCAGTATTTATAGCAAGGGGAGAGAGACCCCTGGTGAAGGATTAAGGAACTAAGGAGGATCTAACTCCGATGCTTTGAGGAAGCACTATGTTCTATTTGACATGTGTTGATGGTTTTGATAAATTGTCTTATTTGTTCATCTAAAATGTGGTTTTGGGAAGTCATTATTAATGAGAGTCTGCTTAATAATTTTTTAGTTCAGTCTAGAAAATCTTTTTTGTGGAGGATTTAATTTGTGCTCAGTTAATTAAATTCTATATAAGTGCTATTTTGTAGTAATCAGGACATTCACTCTTATAGTGGAAAACGCAAGAGATTTTGTTGGTTGGTTTTTATATATGTTGGAGGTAGTAAATGTATTATTATTTGTGTCTACTTGTTGTAACCTATGGAAGGTTACTGAATAGAATAAGCAAACGAAGGTTGGTAATGAATGATAATATTTAGGACAAGAACAACACATACAAGATTCTCCAGCGGTGTGTAGAAGTAGTCAACTGCTAGAAGTGAGTCAAGGGAATTCAACAATGAATATCCAACTGCAGGATATCTACTAACCACCCCACGTGGTCAGATGTGGCAGAAGGCCGAATTTAATGTTGGGTATCCAAGCCTGTTGGCTCGGCCAAAAATTCTTCGTTGACCCTGTATAAGACAGGGTTGGCTAGCTGTTTCCCAAGACGAGACTCTGCCCTTTGACATAGCCTCATCTGGTGATCCTCTCTGCCTCCAGGCAGAGAGTTTGACCAGCACAGCTGGAGACAAATCTCCAACTGCAGACCAACATACAGTATTTACTACTGTATTTATGTGAATGGGGACATACACATTATCAAAACTACAAAACTATTATAATGTCAAGAAAAGTGATTTTGTTATCGTTGTTAAGTTCATAGGTGAACTTGAGGACAGAGTTTTTAAAGTTGTTTTTCAGTTCCATTATTTCCTCTTTGTTTTTAACTAAAATAAGAATCTCATAGATGGAGGATTTCTTGGTGGTGTGAAATATATTATTTTCTAGGTTGGTCATGTAGAAGTTGCCGAAAATGTGGACCTAGTACTGAACTTATATATTTATTTATCACTTTAAATGTTACTTTTAATGGATACCCATATTTAAGTGGAATCCTCATTTATTTTAAACAGTGTTTTATTTTTGTCTGTTGGCCTGAATAATCACTATAGATAGTTTCTACTCTCTCTCTTACTCTTGATAAAAAAAAGATTATAAGAATACCAGAAAAACGGAATTAAAAACACTTATAATTTTTTTTCTGTGCATAACATTCAGTGAAATATATATAAAAGAATGGCTAATGCCCAAATACACAATATATATGTATGTATGTTGGGCATATTGAAAATGCTGTGATGGTCAGAAAGCTTGTCTTGTTAGATCTGTTAAGACAGAATAATGAGTTTGATCCTCACAGGGGGTTCCATATTTTTTATCTTATGTTATATCTAAGCTATACTGTATGTATGTATTTATAATCATCAATAAATCAAAGATAATAAATAAAGATAATAAATCTGTACATATCTATGACCGACTGTGAGGTTTCGCAGATTTACATACCCAAATTCATACCCAACATTAGAAACACTAATTATAAATGCTAAATAAGTTTTTGAATTTTTCTATACAAAAAATTATATGCTTCAATTTGCAAGAATCCAACATGTCTGTTCCCCTTAACAATTGTTTTTGTTTGGTTTGGCATTTCTTTGGTTTTTACCCTCTGATTTGTATATATTGCATTGTGAAATTGCTGCCTCAGAAGTGGATGGCTTGTTGATTTTCACAAAACAACTTGATTTGGTTATGTTTGCTTCATGTTTCTCACTTTATATTTACATTCTGTTTGTTTTTCAATTATTTCCAATTTCCCAAGCACACATCAAATGGCAACACACCAATTTACTCCGTCCCCAACACATGCACCTTTGAGTCTGGAATTTACAATATCATCACTGCTTTGGCAAAAAAAAACACCAAAACAACAACAACAAAACGCTAAACAATTTAGAAATAAAAAATTCAAAGCCAACTGGTGGAAATTGTAACCTTTTTTGGTGGTAGTCATTTTGGTGGTAGCCATTTTATTTGAAGCTAAATGACTAACAACATCTGGTAACAATGTATGATAGAACTCCTCCAGTATTGCCAAATGAAAGTTGGGGGATTTAGTAAATGCAGGGTGTTTTTTTTTTTCATTTCACCCCAAGTAAGGCAATAAAGCCAATAAGATGCAAGAGGTGAGAGAATAAGAGAAAAAGAAAAAAAATCATTAATAAGGAGAGAAGCCAATAAAAGAACAGAAATTAAGATGACAAAAGATAACAACTGATATTGCATTTACATTTTTCAAGATCAACTGGGATAATTATTATCCACATTTGACATGTTTACCCACAAGCCCGTGTCATTAACAGACATGACACATGAGAAAAGTTCCAATAAATCCATATCTAATGCTATGTTAATGTATTTACACATACACAAACACACACATATATATGTATGTATATAAGTTTTTGACTTGTGTACATAATTATATATATCCTTCAACAAATTGTGAACAGTATTATACTGTGAATAGCTTAAATTTTTTGTCTTTCTTTTAATCATTTCATGCTAGGAAAGGCAATAAAGCCACTAAGATGCAAGGGGGTTACTGAGTGTTAATAAAATAAGAGAAAAAAACATAATTAAAGAGAGAGAGCAATGAAAAAATAGGTATTAAGAAGACGGTGGACATTGCATTTAAATTTTTGAAGCTAAAAGTTGCTGGGAAGAGGATAAGCCATTAGAGAGATCCACAAGTGAAAAGTGTGATAGAAGAAACTGTTAGCATAGAACGTATGGTTGCATCTAGCAGCCATTTTGACTGTGGCATGAGTAGACCTTGCCCCAATCTAGTACTGCACTGAAATTAATAAAGTCTAGTTATCATAGAAGAAAGCTCATCTGAACAATGACCATAAAAATATTTGTTAAGGAAGCTATGTTAAGCTAGTGGGAAAGTGACAGAAGATGAGATGCCAGGTTAGGACCAATATCATTACAGATTCTTTGGATTTTATCAAGACTCTCTAAATATATAGCAGGAACATCATACCAAATGTGGCAGCAATATTCAAATCAAGGAAAAATGGTAGACTTATAAATATTTAAGATAGATTCTGGTGGAAAAAATTGTCTAACCAACTTTCCTAGTGGCAGACGTGTCAACTGATTCAATATAACCATTCCACTTCATGTCAGAAGAAAACATTAGTCCAAGAAAAACAATGAGTCACTCTTTGGGAGGTTAGTTGTAAAAAAATATCAGCAAATGTAATAAAATGAGGTGTTTTGACAACAGGTGATTTGAAAAATGAAAAAAAAATCTAATAAACAGAGTAAGTTCAATAAAAGGGGTGGTTGGAAAAAAAAATGTTCAGTAAAAGGGGTGGTTGGAAAAGTATTAAAAACGTCATTGAGACTACAGGGTGCGATGGGTAAATTTTTGCCAATTTATATTTTTCATTTTAACCATTGCACCCTATATATATATATATATATATATATATATATATATATATATATATATATATATTTTGAACAATAAAAATTAAAAAATTAAAATCCTCAGACACACTGGGTTGTAGATTAATATTCTTTCGTTTTTTTATTATTATTCCATTTAGATTCCTCGACTAGTTTCGGCCGAAATGGCCATCATCTGGAGGAGAAATATTTCTGCTTGCTGCTAGCACTAAACTACAGGAATGAATGTCTTGATGGAGAAAATGAACGTTTGGCTGTAGTTTTCATTTGTTTTTTTATTTTTTTATCTTTTTAACATGAATCTTTTAACATTCCTTGTGTTGGTCAAACAGTCTCTTTTAAGTTGTTATTTGAGATAAGAGCTTGGATGCTGCTATGAATTCTCTGGTCAGTTTGACAGTTTTATTGGACTTGGTGAGGGGATGTGTCTCTGTTTAGTGTTTGTGTGTGTGTGTGTGTTATTTGGTTCTTAGGGAGTGAGTGAGTATGATATGTGTAAGCGTGTGTATTGCTGTGGGTGTGTGTTATCATTTGGCTCATTAGGGAGTGAGTGCGTATGATGTGTGTAAGTGTGTCTATTCGTGTGGGTGAGTGTATAAGTGTGAGGCCTCCACACCTCCGTAAGCCTGTCTGTCTTGTGTGGGTGAGAAATGTGGGTAGTTTTTTTATTTGTTGATTTAATCTATATATTGTTAAATTTGTGATTTAGCCCGGCTGGATATTTTGTTTTTAGATGTTGTATCCACTTATTTTCATGCGACTCTAAAATCTTTCTAATGTTATCTGCTCTGAACTTTTCTATTCTCTCAATTATATATATATATATATGGATATGGATATATATATATATATATATATATATATATATATATATATATATATATATATATATATATATATATATATATGTATATATATGAATATATATATATATATATATATATATATATATATATATATATATGTATATATATGAATATATATATATATATATATATATATATATATATATATATATATATATATATATATGGATATATATGGATATGTATATATATATTAGTACATAAAAAATCTAAAATTACCTCATATAGGGGATAGACCTATTTCAACTGATGATAACTTTGTCAGTCTTATTCAACCCCAGGATATCAACTGAGTTCGTATCAAAATTAAAAATTTAACTAATTGTGGCATGAACTCAGTCTATATACCAGGGTTGACTAAGACTGATGAAATTTTCATTGATTGAAATAGGTCTATCTCCCAAATGAGGTAATTTTGGATTTTTTTATGTACTAATTTACTTGCTCTGTAATAATAATAACATTGAGCTCTTTTTGTATATCAGTTTTAATATCTTATATTACAAGGATCCACTTGGATTATATTCCAACAGAGTTATTACCTGTACTATATATATATATATATATATATATATAAACATCTTGGTAAACAATGGCCGACCACAAGTAAAAATTTCATGCAATCATTATGTAGTCAGTAACTGTTTTTTTATAAAATGGGTAATTTATACACACTTGGCTTGCGCAAGTTATTACAACGAGGGTAGCTGATGTGTACATAATATGCATACACCAACTAAATTCCCCTGAGGGGAATGCCCATATGACGAAAATGAAAATACCGAAAATCACAATTACTTTGGGAAAAAAAAATCAAACACTAGAAGAAAAACAAAAAGCAAAACATGGCTAGAAAGTTATGGATAACACGTGAATCAGTAGGGCCTTAGCAAAGGAGCATTTTTTTAATCATTTCACACCAAGAAAGGTAATAAAGCCACTAAGACGCAAGGGAAGGAAAGAGAACGAGAATAAAGAATGGACCATAAAGGAACAGTGTTCAGAAAGATAGATGCCGATTGATGTTGCATTTAAATTTTTGAAGATTGTAGGCATCAGAGATGCAAGAATTTGGAAGAGTGTTCTGAAGATGAGAAATGCAAAAAAGAAGAAACGACAGTGGTTGCTAGATGCAGAAAGAAAGAAGTGCTGGTTGCATCTAGCTCATTCAACCGTAAAAACACTAAAAGCAAAGTATAGCTTGACAATGCCAGGTCCACAATTTCCCACATCAGAGCATATCATTTTCGTAATGTATAAGGTAAGCAGCTCCTAAGAGAGGGCACTACAAAGTTACACGAGAGAAAAAGTGCTCAATGCCATAATAGTAAGGCATTAGTAAAATCTGTCTCTTTTTCTATCTATCTATCGAGGTCTGTTTATATCTATCTATCTATTTTGGTCTATTCTTATCTTTATATTTTGGTCTGTTCATATCTATATATCTATCTCAGCCAGTTCATTATCTATTTAACTATTTGGTTTTCTGTGTATATCCTTTAAAGGTTAGTATGTTTTGATCTAGTTTGAAGCCATCAGAGGGAATGAAGGCTCAGCTGTCGTATATAAGAATGTTGTCTCCCAGAATAAAAAAACAGAATGCAAGTTCAATTTTGGTCAGGTAGCAAATTTTCCTTTCAATTACTAGGCCAGGAAACATTAATTTCACTGTTTTAAAAATCAGTGGTGTCTACCCTCATTCATTTATAGTAATTAGAAATAAAGTTGGATTGAAAAATGCATTAATTCCTTAAAATATATATATATATATATATATATATATATATATATGTAAATAATAAAGTGAACATTGAAATCAACACACAGAGGAGACACAATTGTCAGGCCGCCTAGCATGAAACTAATTTAACAATTGAACAATTGCGTTTAGCATGAGACGGCCTATATATATGAGATTAATATAGATATAAATTTTTTTAGTATCTGTGTGTATTTCTGAGATGAGGTATTATGTACATTATTTACATTATTTGGACTATTGTCCTCATCTTTGTCGCCATATTTATTACACCGTTTCGGCTGTTGTACGCTCCAGCCTTCGTCCGGTGGTTGGAATGTCGAACTTAACCCATTATTACACTCACTGGGGTTGACTGTTCAGAGGGAAATTAACAGGAGATAACTGATAACTGACATCCATTAAACATGGTACATGGAACTAGAACAGTCTACCCCAGTGAGTGAAATAAAGGGTTCAGTTCGACATTCCAAACACCTGAAGAAGGCTAGAGCGTACAACGGCCGAAACGTTGTAATAAATATGGCGACAAAGATGAAGACGACAGTCCAAATAATCTAAATAATATAAATATTTTCACTTAGCTGATTGGTGTTACCATTAGGATCCCAACTCTAGATTTTCATAGACAGACACTTTATCAAATTTCTCTATCCAATTATCAGGGAATATCAGTAATGTTATTTCTATCTATCTATCTATCTATCTATCTATCTCTCTCTCTCTCTCTATATATATATATATATATATATATATATATATATATATATATATATATATATATAAAAGCAGATTGTAAAAGATGTGGAACAAATAGAAAAAAAACTGAAAAAATTGTAAATATCATTTTAAACCAAAACCCACTGAAGACTGGAATTTTACCAAGAAATTTCAAAGTCAGGATAAAATTGATATTTAAAAGATAGGAAATTTTTCACATAATACATATATATATATATATATATATTTATATATATATATATATATAAAAAAAAAATATATATATATATATAAATATATATATATATATATATATATATATATATATATATATATATATGTATATATATATATATATATATATATATATATATATATATATATAAATATATATATATATTTTTTTTTAATTTTTATGTTTACATATATATATATATATATATATATATATATATATATATATATATAAAAAAAAATATATATATATATATATATATAGATGTATATGACATGAAAAGACTCCAACTAGTGCTCAGGATCGCCTCGTCAGTTATGTTATGACTTGGGGTCATGACAAGTTTCGGGTCTTCCAACATCATACTTGTTCACCCAAGAGTCCCTACCAAAACAGTACTATTCTGGCAGGCGATCCTGAAGCAAAAAAAAAAAAATATATATATGTATATATATTCAATTATCACCTTAATAGAATCAATTTGGTCAAACATTTACTGATTAGTTTTTAACAGAAAAAACAAAATACACTTTTAAGGGCTAAATCGAAAATAAAAGTGATGGATAGCTAAAATATAAAATCGTCTTAATAAAAGTTAGAAAATTTAGTTTGTAAATTAAAAATCAATAAAATTGATTAACAAACCTGCAAACAAGCACCAGTGTCTTTCGTTATTCCTGTTTAAAAATAATAAGTATTTGTTTTTCCAATGATTTTTTTCTCTGAGGAAGTGTTAACAGAAAATTCTTAAGATATTTCCCCCATTTTTTAGTATTAAAATGTTTACATTAATTCTATTTAAGGAGATAATTAAATTTTGTAGTCTCAAGACATTGTTTATAAATATATATATATATATATGTATCTTCTGTTTACCTTGGAGTTCTTGACAAGATCCAGAGACGGATATGTAATGTGATTGGCCCTGATCTGGCGTCTCGCCTGCAGCCACTATTTCACAGATGCTCCGTCGCCTCTCTCTGTCTCTTCTTTCATGGCAATTGCTCCGATGAGCTGCTTTCCCCGGTCCCCAGTCTCCATGAATACAAGTGCCTTACGAGGCTGGCATCCCACTCTCACCCTTACACTGTAGAAACTTTAAAATGTAGCCATCTCTTCTACTCCAATAGCTTCATACCTTGCACCTCTCGCCTGTGGAACACCCTTCCCAATTACTGTTTCCCTGATAGCTATAATCTCCAACTACCAAGCTCTGTTCCATCTTTAAGCAAAATCTTTTTGGAATACCTCCCCAAAAAATTTTGCTTAAAGAGGTTGGTACTTTAATTCAATTTAATTCAAATAATTATACTGAAGTTTTCGGCTCTTGTTTTGAAACATGAGAACTCTTATGTAGCGTTGGAATCATATTTTTAAATAAATAATTATATATATATATATATATATAAATATATATTCAGTGTTATTGATGAAGTCACTCTAAGTTGAAGTGACTGGAAGTGATGGTATAGACATATTCTTTATCCATGCATCATAGGCATTTTTTTAGGTGGATTGCATTGCACAAAGTACTGGTCCCACTCTTTATACATGAAGTTCCTCCATCATGGTTTAGTAAGCTATGTCAGTGAGGTTTCCAGTCTGATAAGTGCTGCATAATAGTAACCTTCTTGATGAACAGCCACTGATGGTTACAGTTACAACTGAACAGCCAAATTTTGGAAATTGATCTTTAGAACAGGACAGTTCATTAGACATTCTTCATCTGATTTCTTTTGGTTTTGGTAATTGTTCAGAAGAGCTCTTCATTATAGTACCTCAACTGTATAAATTTAAGCTTCGTCAGAAAAATATAATTCGTCCATACTTAAAATATTGCTGCCATATATGAGCCGGTGCTCCTGCTATTTACCTTGAGCTTGTTGATAAAATCCAAAGAATCAGCAATATTATTGGTCCTGATCTGGCAGTTCAGCTTGAGTCACTTTCCCACCACTGTAATGTGGCCACCCTGTGCCTTTTCTATAAATATTTTCATAATAATTGTTTGGATGATCTTTTCACTATGGTACCTAGACTCTATAAATTTAAGCGCAATACTAGACTAACATCAAGATCTCATCAGTTAACAGTTGAGGTGGTTAGATGTAGCCGTAACTTTTAAGCTGACTGTTTCTTTTCTCACACTTCTTGTCTATGGAACTCCTTTCCTGTTCTATGTTTTCAAGTCAACTTTAATCTGCAAAAATTTAAATGCAATGTCAATTGCTATCTACTGTCCTCCTGATTGCTCTTTTCTCTTTCTACTCATTACTAATAGTTCTGTTCCAAATTCCTCCACACCCTGTAATCCCTTGCGTGTTAGTGACTGTACTGCTTTGCTTGGGGTGATACTGATTAAAAAAAAAAGAAAAATGATAGATGTGTTATATTCAACATACAGTTTATTCCTAAAATGAACTCTCTCGTTTTTCCACTTTCCTAGCAAATGAACCCTTTATTTCTAAAAGCATTTTATTCTCCTTTGACCTTTCCTTAACAATATCACAACCAATCCTGAAGTCTTTTATCTGATAAAAGTAATGGTCAACCCAGTTTTTTTTTTTCCCCCATCAACTACTTATGTTAGAATCAATTCTCAGCAACTGATTGTCGAAACATAGTTAAAGAAAAAAACAAAAAAACGCATGCACTGAGCTTTAAAAACATTTGTAAATGGATTTGAACTTCATTTTAAGGTGAAATGTACAAAGGAGAGGAATTTTAATGGAGGTTCTCTCAAAGGTCAAAAATTATTTTTATCAAGAATAAATCTTCTGTTATCAGGGAAGTTTCAAGAACAATCACTAGGCTAACAAAAAAAAGCATTATCAACTATTATGGCACAAAATATTGAGAGTTCTTAAACAAATATATATATATATATATATATATATATATATATATATATATTACATGAATCATTGATACAAAAAACATATCATTCATATACAGGTTCGGGGTTAGTATATCTTATTGAAATTGTTTGCAAAGATGTATTCTCGCCATTTAAATCATTAACCTCTATATTTGTTTTTGTATGAATGATTCATGTAATTATAAATTAAACTGCACCTATAATCAAAATATATATATATATATATATATATATATATATATATATATATATATATTTCGATTATAGGTGCAGTTCAAATTGAAGTTGAATTTGTGACATGCTCTTATGTGCAAATATCCTTTAGAATGTTGTGAATCTATCTCTTTTCCTCCTAGCTCTCGGTAAATAGTGAGACAGGCTTATTTCTATAGCCTTGGGTAGCAACTGGTCTAGGAGAAAGCCAATTCTGAATTCAAGACCGAAGGTTGTTCGTTTTGGGAGCTTGTGGCACACTATTTGCACAATTTCTCTGTATTTGGGTCTCCACAAAAAAGTGTGGTTCAATCTGCTGCAGTCTTAACCACTATAATCAGAATCATATGTGTGAGTGGTCTGGTTATATATATATATATATATATATATATATATATATGTGTGTGTGTGTGTGTGTGTGCAAGATTTAAGAAACAGTAGATATTTTATACATAGTGCTCAATAATGAAAATACTGAAGTAATATTAAAAATATAGCATTAATAATATTATAAAAAGAGATTATTTAACTTTAGATATCAATTTTTTGTTGTTTCCCCAACTTCAAAGTTTCTTGATAATGTCTATTCTTCAAGGGGTCCTGTTTTTTAAATGATATTTCCAATATGATAATAAATTTAATTTTCTTTTACACCTGCATGTTGATGAATTTTACTTTTATTTACATCTTGATCTTTTCAGTTGTAGATTATTCTTCCACTTGTAAATTCTTCAAAATTAAATTTATTTATTTATTATTTTTATGGTTTTATATTGAAGTTCTTATGCTATATTATTAATTAAATTTTAATATTTGTTAATTTGTATTAGGTTGGTGCAAAAATAATATCGTTTTTTGACGTATTTTTTAACGTCAAAAAACGATATTATTTTTGCACCAACCTAATATTATTAATTAATTATAATATTCTATGTTGTATTTGTATTATTAATTAAATTATGAATATTTTAATGATTTATTATATTATAATATTATTAAAAAAAAAAAAATAATTTTGAAGGAAAATTTAATTTCAAAGAATTTACAACTGAACGAATAATCTACAACTGAAAAAAAAAGAAAACTTAAACAAAAGCAATTTATGAACGGGTAAAAGAAGGTTAAATTCGTGAATGCACATTTGTAAAAAATGGATTGAAAAAGACATGGAATAAATTGAAAAAATTGGAAATATCGTATAAAAAAAAAAAGCAGAAACCCTTGAAGAATGGGCATTACCAAGAAAATTTGAATTCAGGGAAAACAACAAAAAAAAAAATTGTTATTAAAGTTCAGTAATCTTTTTTATGACTAAAAAGTAAAGGGACTGGGTGTGTTGTATGAGCTATTAGGTTGGTGCAAAAATAATGACGTAATAATGTTGTTTTTTGACGTTAAAAAATACGTCAAAAAATGACATTATTACGTCATTATTTTTGCACCAACCTAATATTATCCACAGTGAATTCTTGCCATAGGGCCAGATGATCAATCAGCATGTCCACAAAGAGATCCTATTACATTTGCTTTTCTCGGTGTATGAAAAGAGAAGAGAGTTGTGGCAGGACAATTCGTGGTTGCTTCACCATAACAATGCACTTGCTCACAACGCCCTAAGCATCTGGCAGTTTTTGGCCAAGAAAAACTTTGCCATACTGGAACAACCTCCTTATTCACCTGACCTTACACTGTATGATGTTTTTCTTTTCCCCAATACCAATCAAGAAGGCTGTAATGATTGAACTGAGAGGATTCCAAGAAGAATCCTTCTAGCAGTGCATAGAAGGGTGGCAGAGAAGAAGGGTGAAAAAAGTTATTAGACTTGAACAGGATTAATTTGAAGGGGAATTATTTCATTGTTTGGAATTGAAATAAATTGTTTGTGACACAAACTATTCAGACAGATCACATATATATATATATATACACTACAGTTCAAAAGTTTGAAGCCACCACCCAAATTGGCATGGAATGAACTTGACAGAAAAGTGAAAAAAATGAAAAAGAGCTCTTAGTCATTGAAAAAAGAATGGAATCAGTTATGAAACTTATAACAAATGCCAAAAATTGTGCTGCAGTCATCAAGGCTGAAGGAGGATATTTTGACAAGAGCAAAATTTAATTATAAAATGCTTTTTTTTCTTTTTGTCATAACAAAATTTCTAATAAAAAAAAACATGCCTCACATTTTTTTTAACCATGTATAATAATGTTATAGTGAAACATGCCTATTCTATAGTTAATAGACTCTCCCACCTATAATAAGTAGGATTAGTAAGAGTAACAAGTCAGTCGGCAGTGAGTTGGTCAGTCAGTCGATGTCAGGCAACTGTTAGTCAGATATTAAAGTACCAGCCACTACAACTAGATTACCGTGTCATTACCTATTATATCAATTTCCTAATGTTTTGTACGTTGAACCTATTTTAGGACCGACTTAGTACAAATACAAGCCTCCACTGTGAAACCACTACATAACAAATAATAATTTTTGTCATATTTAAAGTACAAAAGAACTATTTTTGGGTCAATTTAAAAAAAAAATACCAAGGGTTTCCTCAATCTTTTGAAGTATAGTGTAAATATCACAGGCAAATTACAATCAGACCAAAAAGCCACTCTTTCTATTTACTGAGGAAGGGCTTTAAAGGTGAAAGTTCAAATGTGCCAGACTTTGAACTGTCTTTCTTTTTTTCCACCTTAATCTTTGTTTTTAAACGGACCGATTTTGATGAAGAACAACAACAGACTTGGCACTGGATTAAGATTTGGAAGATATGATTTTCTTTTTTTTTCTATAAACCCTAACCCTTTCTAGATTTTTCTTTGCAACCTATTAACCTGTCTATTCTTGAAGAAAATCTTAATCCAGTTCTAAGTCTGTTGTTGTTCATCAGAAATCTGTCCTATCCACTGTCCTTCTGATTAATCTCTTCTCTTTCTATTCATCATTATTGTTTCTGTTCCTAATTCTTCCACACTCTGTAATCCCTTCGGTTTTAATGGCATTACTTCCTTGCTTGTGGTGATTCTGATTAAAAAAAGTAAGATAAATACAATCAGACTCATTTGAACATGCTATGTAAAGTGGATATAATTCAAAGAAAAGATATCTGTCTATATCTCTGAGATGAGGTATTATGATTACTTGCATTATTTACATTATTGAAACTGTTATCCTCATCTTCACTGCAATATTCAGAACGTTTCAGGCGTTGTACTCTCCGGCCTTCTTCATGTGTCCTCAAGGATACATGGCCCAGTGGATAAAGACATTGGTTAGATCCAGTGACAGGGCTGTGAGTTGAGTTCAGCACCAGGCTACAGCAGTGCTGAACCAAAACTTGTAGAGTTGAGTTAAAGGGAAATAACTGAGACATCTGGAAGAACCATGGCATGTGGAACTAGAACAATCTACACCAGTGGGTGAAATAAAGGGTTCAGTTCAAAATTCCATTCACCTGATGAAGGCCAGAGCATACAACAGCTGAAAAGTTGTGAATATGGCAATGAAGATGAGGATGACAGTCCAAATAATGTAAATAATGCAAGTAATCAAAGACAAGGTTTTCAACAGAATGCAACCAACAACAACACCTATCCCACAAAATTTCAAAACTGAGCATAAAAAGGGGAGAAATCCCCAAATTAAAAATTTAATATTGATTTTTTTTCTGAACTTATCATTATCAAATTATTTCATTTCTATTGTTGTGAATTGCAAATGCGGCCCCTGCTATCGCTCTTTGGCCATGGATGCTGCTTCTGCTGCTTGTTTCGTTGTCATTAATATTATTATTATTAGACCTGCATTTGCATTTTCAAACCAGAGGGCTGAGACTCATCGGTGAAGATTGAGTGACAGCAAATCTTCTCAAATCTCCAGCATATTCCTCAGCATCCACAATGAGACTGGAAACACCATATCCGGCATATTCTAAAACCTAGCATCAAATTTTCAACTCATCCAATCTTAATTTAAGCATTTTTGATACAGCTCTAAGTGCACCTACTTTTATTATTATTATTATTATTATTATTATTATTATTATTATTATTGTGTTTTTGCACCAGGAGTCATTCACTGGAGATTAAGTGACAGTCAATCTTCTCATTACTCCAATACTCCGTGATTTCTATGCCTTCTTCTTCTTCTTCTTCTTCTTCTTCTTCTTCTTCTTCTTCTTCTTCTTCTTCTTCTATTTCATTCTATTCGAAGTTTAATTCAATTTATACTGCTTGTTCTTTAAAATCTTTTTTCTTTTTTCATTTTTTTTCTTCAGAAATTGACTTTTCCCTGCCTCTTGCTTCTAACACGTTTTCTTTCTTTCTTTCTTTCTTTCTTTCTTTCTTTCTTTCTTTCTTTTGCTTAAATTGAATTTTCCGTGCCCCTTCTCTCTCTCTTTCTTTTTCTTTCTTTCTTTCTTTCTTTCATCTGCCTAAATTGATTTTTTATGCGCTTCCTTCTTCCTTATTTCTCCTTCTTATATCAATTTTTCTCTGCCTAATAAACTAAGCAATGTATTAAGAGATAGGAAAATGTCGTTAGAAACAAAGAAAAGAGTGCTGAACTGCTATGTAATATCTAATCTCCTATATGGCAGTGAATGCTGGACAATCTCCTCATGCCTTTCATAAACTAAGTAAAGTATTAAGAGATAGGAAAATGTCGTTAGAAACAAAGAAAAGAGTGCTGAACTGCTATGTAATATCTAATCTCCTATATGGCAGTGAATGCTGGACAATCTCCTCATGCCTTTCATATACTAAGCAAAGTATTAAGAGATATGAAAATGTCGTTAGAAACAAAGAAAAGAGTGCTGAACTGCTATGTAATATCTAATCTCCTATATGGAAGTGAATGCTGGACAATCTCCTCATGCCTTTCATAAACTAAGCAAAGTATTAAGAGATAGGAAAATGTCGTTAGAAACAAAGAAAAGAGTGCTGAACTGCTATGTAATATCTAATCTCCTATATGGCAGTGAATGCTGGACAATCTCTTCATGCCTTTCATAAACTATGCAAAGCATTAAGAGATAGGAAAATGTCATTAGAAACAAAGGAATGAGTGGTGAACTGCTATGTAATATCAGCTGTAAATGCTGGACAACTTCTTCACAGATGACATTGTCAAAGGAATGAGAATAATCAAGTCCTTTGAAGTGAATAAAAGAATTTCTTTGAAATTCTTGGAATGATGCTAAAGACAACAGGTGTCTGAAGAAGTCCTGAGAGCACAACAGTTGAAACATTGATTTTAACATGTTAACAATTTCAGTCAGTGCATTCATGTACATGTAAAAGTGACAATCCCCATTAAATATAAATAATAACTATGTGACTGTAGCCACATTTTAAGTTTCAGACAATATCTGTTAAATGCTGTGTGAAATATATGTAAAATCCTTTTTTTTTTTTGTTTTGCAACTTATGCGATGTGGATACATTTGAGCTTTGTGTTTTGGCAAGCCATTGGCTGCTGTTTTTTTATGCTGCAACAGTAGTGGGTACTAATATTTCTATTTGACCTTGCTCGGTGCACCTGCATGCAATTATTTTTCTCATTTTCTAATGTCAGTAAAATGTTAGCATTTTTAATTGAAGTGGAGAGTTTCAATCCAACTAGCAATGTGAGAAATATATATATATATATATATATATATATATATATATATATATATGTATATATAGTTTTGTGCTATTGTTTTGTGTTACTTATGAAAGCATATAGTTGTCAAGCATGTTGAAAGTTAAAAGATATTCTCCACTCTGCTATCAAGATTATTTCATTAAACATTTCTAACAAATGGGGGAATGGTAATTTTTATTGTATTTTAGCAGAAATGGAGGTTATTTCCACAGAAGATTTAGTAGAAAATTGAAAAAAAAAATGTCTATTTCTTTTCAGGTGGTTGTGAGAAAATGAAAAACTATTAAAATAATTTAAAACCACATGTTTCTTTTCTCAGATAGGGAAGAAAAGAAAATTAAAAAAAAAAATAATAACAAATATTTTGCCACTAAGAAGATCCCGTAAATGAAGCAACAAAAGAAATATAAAACAATTAATATTTAAGCACTTCTAATATAGGAAACACAAAATTTATAATCTCACCCACCGACACTGTATCTACAAAATTTAAAAATAAATTAGTTATCTCCAACACTCGGGTTATACCACCTTCAAGACAACTGGAATATATAGTTAGGAAGAAAATTAGATCCAACACCACTTCAGGTGCCAGGATTTATGAAATAAAATACTTACAATGTAGAAATAGTTACACCGATGAGACATCAAGTAATCTAAAAACCTGCATCTATGAATTATATAATTACTACATTGGGACAAACATTTAAACTCTCTCATAATACATAGGAACAAAAATGGCCATAATTTTGATTTTATAAATGCCACTTTAATTAAAAAAGAACATAATTCTTTATGCAAGAAATGCTTTGAGGGAATTCCAAAAAATACTTTACCATCTATAAACATACATTAAACTCATTATATTGACTTTTATAAAATCCATTCTTGAAGAATCTAAAATATATCTAAGTCCTATAGAACCACCAATACAAATGTTCCCAAATCAACATGCAAACAACCACCATACATGAATAAAATTGCCTACCAGACACATACACAAATATACACTCTCTGGCAGAGTGAACCGTCATTAGATCCGACATGCTTTAACCAGCTCAGCTACAAAGAACCTTTGCCAATCAAACAAGGCTGAATTGTGCCTTTAAGCAAAATCCTTGCCATCATAGACTGTTGAAATTTTCATATCTACTCAGTTTTAGATCCAAACATAAACAAAGCAATTTCTAAAGAAGTGATAGATTTGTTATTTAAAGTTTCAAAGAGACCCATATCTAGACATGCCAAGATGTTCTGCAGCTAATGGGGAAAACCCAGATGTAACTAGTTTTGAAAGACTAACAAGTCCAGTAATTCATCTTTCTGAAAGTTGTTGTACATCAGTTTTGTAGGGCCTTTATCAACACAGGGTCTCCCACCTTGTACACTTATGTCCTACCTCAGACGTTATCGGAGACACTGAATCAAGCTGAACCTCATATCTATAGATTTGGTTTGCAGGTGCAGTTGGTAATAAATAAATATACTCTTTAATAAATAAATGTAACATTTTTTAAGTATGGATTTTATAAAAAATCATTTATGTAATATACTGTTTAACATGTATTTATAGATAGTAAAATATTTATCAGAATCCCCTCAAAGTATTTCTTACTTAAAGAATCATGTTCTTTTCTAATTAGGGTGGCATTTATAAAATCAAAGTTATGCCCTGTTTCATTCTTGTTCATTATGAGTGAATTTAAATGATTTACACAGATTCTGATGAATATTTTACCATCTGTAAATGCATCACACACACTATATTATATCACTTACTTTTTTAAATCCATACCTAAAGAATCTAAAATGTCTGCCTCCTACTACCACCATTACAAATGATGTTATGTGAAAACGCTCCCGAACCATACATAAATAAAAATTGCCTACCAGACACAGTCACACACACACACACACACACACACACACACACACACACAAATATACATTTTATCATTCAAATCCCACATAGACAAAGTAGAATCATCATACACTTGCGCACATAAATTTTACATATGAATGCTGCTTGACAAGTCAAATGCACATGAAGTCTGCTTGACCAATGAAAAACAAACAACATGAAAATTAGAAAGAGCAGAATATTTTTTCTTTCTTTCTTTTTCCCTCATATCTAATTCTCTAATGAAGGTTTAAAAAAAGCAAAACGTTTTAGATTGATAAATGTTTCCAGTTTGCTCCTTATCCTATAATTCTGTCAGATTCCAATCCAGATTTGATCAGCATTTGATCCCAATTCATCAAGAATTTTAAAATAAATGAGGACATTATTTGCATTATTTACATTACTTGGACCACTATCCTCATCTTCATTGCCATATTCATAACTTTTCAGCCATTGTATGCACTGGCTTTCTCAGGTGACTGGAATTCGAAGAAGGCCAGAGCGGACAATGGCCGAAATGTTGTGAATATGGCAATGAAGATAAGGATAACAATTTGAATAATGTAAATAATGCAAGTAATCATAATACCTCATCTCAGAGATCCAATCACCTGAAGAAGGCCGGAATGTACAATGGCCGAAACATGATGAATACGACAATGAAAATGAGGATAATGCTCCGAGTAATGTAAATAATGCAAGTAATCATAATACCTCATCTAAGAGATTCAATCATGTGAAAAAGGCCAGAGCATAAATGATGTGAATATGGCTGAAATGATGTGAATATGGCTGAAATGATGTGAATATGGCAATGAAGATGAGGATAAAAGTCCAAATAATGTAAATAATGCAAATAATCATAATACCTCATCTCAGAGATATAGACAGATAAATGAGGATGGTTTAAGAAAAATGGAAACAAAATTTTACTTAGAATCAAAAAAGTAGAGCTGAATCTTCTTGAATGCATAATGTGGAAAGAAGGCTTGGAGAATTTGACACTCACAGTATTTATCAAAGTTAGGATGCACCAATGGAAACAGCTAGTAACATAGCTAATGAGCTTGTTTAAATGAATGGCAGAATATGGATGGGTAAGAATTGTTTTTAATCATTCCACCCCAGGCAAGGCAATATAGCTGCTAACATGCAAGGGGTTAGTGAGTGTTAGAAAATATGAAAAAAAAAAAAAATACTTTTGATAAAAGAACAAGATCTAAGAAGACAGAAGATCTTTGAAGATCAAAGTAGACAAGAAAGCAAGAAGCCAGAAGAGAGTTCTACAAGTGAGAGGTACGAGAAACGAAACTGTTAGCATAGAACTTAGGGTTACATCTTAGCCATTTCAACTGTAAAATCAGGATAAAAACATCAAGGCCTCTGATTGGCAGATTGGAGGTTTTGAGAAGTGTATAACTACCTCTTAATTGCTGTTGTTCCCAGGTCCACCCTGACCTGTGGTGGTAGCACCTGTTAGGGTCCCAGCTATGGGCAAATAGTTAACCCCGTAAACAAAAGAAAACATTATGAAGATATAAAAATATCTATTTATTGCAAAATGACCAGCAATTCATTTTATAGAATTACCCAAAATACATTTTATAGCAAAATGACCAACAATACATTTTATCTCTAGTTGAAGGTATACAATTGTGCTCAAAATATATTTAGTTGAAGCCATAAAATTCTGTTCAAAATATTTAGATTTCGGTATTAAATAACCCATAGAGGTTGATATGCTGCTAAACAAAATCTACCAAACAACAATACTTGAGATAGTGAGTGCAATAAGGATGCCAGGTCAGGACCAATAACATTGCAGATTCTTCTTTGGATTTTATTTAGTATATCTCTAAGTATACTTCAGGAGCACTAGATGAAATGTGGCAGTAATTTTCGAAGCATGGATGAATGGTTGACTGATGAAAAGCTGGATATGTGGACATTTCTATAGTAAAATTACAAGCAATACATTTTTGAAACAAAATGACCAGAAATAGAATTTTATAGTAGAATTACCAACAATACATTTTATAGTAAAATGACCAACAATACATTTTATTTATAGTTGAATTGCACCCAAAATATATTTAGTTGAAGCCATAAAATTCTGTTCAAAATATTTAGATTTCAGCATGAAATAACCCATAGCGGATGATATGCCGCTAAAAACAAACTACCAAACAACAATACCTATTTATAGTAAAATTACTGAAAATACATTTTATAGTAAAATGACCAACAATAAATTTTATCTGTAGTTGAAGGTATACAATTGTGTTCAAAATATTTAAATTTTCACATTTTATAACTCATAGAGGTTGATATGCTGTCAAACAAAATCAGCCAAATATATTACATTGTATTAGATACTTTTACCCGCATATATGTAGACATGTGTATACATATATATTTTACAGGAGTAATTAACTTAATATTTAATCAGAATAATTCATAATAATTTAATAATGCTATCTTCTTCTTTACATTAACACATTTTCTTGTTCAATGTTTGGCCTGTCTGTCTTGCAAACAATTACTGCTATAAACTTATATCGTCACTTGGAGACATGTACATAGTCAGCTTTGTAACCATATCCACAACTGTTAATTCGGCATGTAGCTCCTTTTGTAGAGGTCTTAACCACCATGTAGGACATGTAGACACTTTATTTTTATTTTTTTTTTTATAAATTCTGCAAAACAAGACACTTTTTTTGAAAAACGACTAAAATTAAATGAAAGCAAAAAGTTACTAAAAATATTTGTGTTTAAATTTCCTTTTGCAGCATCTTGTTGCCAAGTTAATTTTAGAAGCGATTATAAAAACCCAGATCTGAATATCTTTGTGTCTTTAAAAGGTGATAAAACCGAGGGATCCTTTTATAAGAAAACTAGTATTGATCTGCTCTATATCTGGGGGTAGCCATTTATGCAATGCAAATTATTCTAACCAAGAAAAAGTACTTTTTGTACAGAAGTTGGCTGTTTATGAAAGGAACTGATTTAGAAAAGGACTATGATAAATTCTGGGTTGAATATATTCTCTCGATGGGCCTTAGAATATACTAATTGCACTCCTGCAGAGGGGCAAAGAATCCCACAGAAAGGAACCATTTTTCAGGTGGATGTTCCCAAACTTAGGTCTAAAAGTAAGCAACAAGTACCTTTTACACTACAAGAGCAAACTAGGTCCATGTCTACTAAATACCTTCAATGATACACTGAAAAACTGCATCGCATGATGAAAAACTGGTTCTAAACTTAATAAAAATAAAGTTTTATTGTCAAAATGTTCGTTATTAAAAAGAGGAAAGACGAAAGTATTTTTTTTATTTTATTAACTTTTTTAATCCTTTCTACCAAGTTAGATTTTTTTTTTTTTTGTCAGCAGTAGATCAAAGATTACTATGGATATTTTATCACCTCTCTTTTTCTAGTAAAATTTCAACTGTAAAATCAGGATAAAAACATCGAGTTGCAAGGCCTCTGATTAGCAGATTAGAGGTTTTGAGAAGTGTATAACTACCTCTTAATTGCTGTTGTTCCCAGGTTAGGATGCACCAATGGAAATAGATAGTAACATAGCTAATGAGCTTGTTTAAATGAATGGCAGAATATGGATGGGTAAGAATTGTTTTTAATCATTCCACCCCAGGCAAGGCAATATAGCCGCTAAGATGCAAGGGGTTAGTGAGTGTTAGAAAATATGAAAAAAAAAAAAAACACTTTTGATAAAAGAACAAGATCTAAGAAGACAGAAGATCTTTGAAGATCAAAGTGGACAAGAAAGCAAGAAGCCAGAAGAGAGTTCTACAAGTGAGAGGTACGAGAAACGAAACTGTTAGCATAGAACTTAGGGTTACATCTTAGCCATTTCAACTGTAAAATCAGGATAAAAACATCAAGGCTTCTGATTGGCAGATTGGAGGTTTTGAGGAGTGTATAACCACCTCTTAATTGCTGTTGTTCCCAGGTCCACCCTGACCTGTGGTGGTAGCACCTGTTAGGGTCCCAGCTATGGGCAAATAGTTAACCCCGTAAACAAAACAAAACATTATGAAAATATAAAAATACATATTTATAGCAAAAAAGGCCAGCTATATATATTTATAGCAAAATGACCAACAATAGCTATTTATAGCAAAATGACCAACAATACATATTTACAGCAAAAGGACCAATAGTACCTATTTAAAGTAAAATGACCAGTAATATATATTTGGAAATTCTTTCAAAAATCAAATAACTGTCAGATGTTAATGAAACTTTCAGAACTTAATCACAAATGAATGGAATTATTTTTGAAATTATCATTTTTAGAAAATCTTGGTATTTATTTTTTACATCTGTTAAACCCCAACTTACTTAATTTCATGTCCTGGGTACGACATTAAATTGCATCCAACAGCAAGATCTCTGATCAGAAGGATTTGAGGAGTGTGGAACCACCTCTTAATTGCTGATGTTCCCAGGTCCACCCTGACCTGTGGTGGTAGCACCTGTTAGGGTCCCAGCTATGGGCAAATAGTTAACCCCGTAAACAAAACAAAACATTATGAAAATATAAAAATACATATTTATAGCAAAAAAGGCCAGCTATATATATTTATAGGAAAATGACCAACAATAGCTATTTATAGCAAAATGACCAACAATACATATTTACAGCAAAAGGACCAATAGTACCTATTTAAAGTAAAATGACCAGTAATATATATTTGGAAATTCTTTCAAAAATCAAATAACTGTCAGATGTTAATGAAACTTTCAGAACTTAATCACAAATGAATGGAATTATTTTTGAAATTATCATTTTTAGAAAATCTTGGTATTTATTTTTTACATCTGTTAAACCCCAACTTACTTAATTTCATGTCCTGGGTACGACATTAAATTGCATCCAACAGCAAGATCTCTGATCAGAAGGATTTGAGGAGCGTGGAACCACCTCTTAATTGCTGATGTTCCCAGGTCCACCCTGACCTGGGGTGGTAGCACCTGTTAGGGTCCCAGCTGTGGGAAAATAGTGAACTCCCAGTCTAGCCTGCATCCTGGGTATGACGATAAACTATATCTGAGTCCATGGGTGGACGATAAACTGCATCCACATCCATGGGTATGACTGTAAGCTGCATCCACGTCCATGGGTATGACGGTAAGCTGCATCTGCATCCATGGGTATGACGATAAACTGCATTTGTATCCATGGGTATGACGGTAAAGTGCATCTGTGTCCATAGGTATGACTTCCGTGTCCATAGGTATGACGGTAAACTGCATCCACATATTAGGTATGGCGATAAACTATGTCCAACAGAAAGACCGTTTTTGAAAAATTAAGGTTGTTAGCTATACGGTTTTGGAAATGTAGTATTACCAGCTACACATTTTCGAAGGAATAATATTACCAGCAGTGTGTTTTTGAAAAATGATATTACTAGCTATACGTTTTTGAAAAAAATATGTTACCAGCCATACGTTTTTGGAAAAATAATATTACCAGCTCTAACAAAATCTTATTCAATGGAATTGTAACTGGGGTCAAAACACTGTGAAAGGATGATGTTTTTTTTTTTTTAAATAAATAAAATAATGTTGCCAGCTATACGTTTTTGAAAGAATAATGTTGCTAGCTGTGGGATTTTGAAAAAAAATAATAATAATGTTGCCAGCTATACGTTTTTTGAAAAAAAAAAATGTTGCCAGTTATACGTTTTTGAAAAAATAATGTTGCCAGCTATACCAAAATCATTTTCGGCATAAAGTGACCACTAAGGTTGGAATGCCATTAAACAAAACAAAGAAACTTAATTTCATGAAATTTTGATAAATTAAATTCTGATTGCAAAATTTTTTTTATTAGTTAAAAGTGGGACTCCTTGGAGAATGCAAATCATCCATTTTTTTTTTAGATAGTTACTGATTTCCCTAGTCTGCTCTGATTAGTAAAATACAAAATTTCAATAAACTATAACATTTCATCTAATAAGTTTTTAATTACTTTTATAAATAATATTATATTCTTAAGAAAAATCTATAGCGTAAATCAGATCTATGTCTACTCATTAGAATTAAGGGCAAACTGGTCTTGTATCTTTTTTTTTTAAATTTAGCATAAACCAGACATGTAATGTTTTTTTTTTTTTGTAATTAAGTACAAACTGGATATGTACCTCCTTTTTTAATTAAGTATTAACCAAACCTCAGTCTCACCTGTGTCTACCTTTATGATGTTTGTGTACAATGTCTAACCTTGTGTCTCTAGTGCAACCAGACCTGTGTCTAAATTTGTGACTCCCATGCAAAAAAAGATCAATGCCTAATCATATCACTGTAGTTAAGACAAGAACTATGATTACAGGGGACCTATGTTTACCTTTTCTTACACTAGTGCAAACAAGATTTGTGTCCACCTTTTCGAATCTTGTGCAAAACAGACTTATACTATAGGAAAAAATTTGGTACCCATTCTGCATTTCTTTAAAGAACACCTTAAAATGAGATATTTTTGTATTTCTTTAAATTAAAAGATAAAATTTTACTAACTACAGTGTATTTGCTTTTATTTTGAGAAAAAATAAGTACTTAACCATAAATGAACTATCATAAAACAGCATCATATTTTATTTTCATCAATAAAACCACCACCTGCCTTAATTACTGCTTTACAAATTCTTGGCATGCTTTACAACAGTTATTTAAAATAAATAGATAGCAGACCTACACAAGTATTCTTCAATCCCTGAAAAAGCTCACTCTTACTCTTTAGGTATTCTTTTCAAACTCTCGTAAGAATTTCATCCGATATTAATTCAGTGGGGGAGAGGTCAGGTGATTAATGTGGCCAAAACATAATTTCAAGAAATTATTAATTTTTTTGACTCTAGATTTGACATTATTTAGAAGAGTGTTTCGGATCATTGTCTTGTTGAAAATTTGATTGTCTTTTCAAATTATGCATAAGCATATCTTTTCAAAATTGAATGATTTTGTTCCTTTTTCATGATTCCTTAGACCTGAATCAGATCTCCAGATCTTTTGGTAATCTCAAAAAGTATACTGAGGTTGTTGATGATGAAAACAAAACATAATCTGTCCCATACAAAATATTCATAATTTAGCAAAATATATTGTGGACAAATGAATCCAAATTTGAACCTTTTCACAGTAAGAGGATCCCGGAAAAAGACTGAAAAATAAAAGCAAACACACTGTAATTAATGAAATGTTATTTTTTAGTTAAATAAATTAATTATATAGGAAGATGTGGAGGGCCATGATCACCTACACCCTTGTGTAAATTAATTTAATAAAATGAATAATTCTGTTATGATCACCTACACCCTTGTGTAAATTAATTGAAACAAAATGAATAATTCTGTTGTTATTTACTTTTTTCATATTTTTCCCATAAAACATGACCCAGTGCACATGTTATTACTTTGTATGTCCATTCCACAAAGTCATTCCTTACAGACTGACCACAGATCCTTGATTGGAATTAAATCAGGAGAGTTTCCAAGCCAGTCAATAATACTTTGATTTGCTCACTGGTAAGGCTTACAATTGTATTTGTGCAGTGTTATAATTTTCATACACTTCCTTGGGGTAATGTCCATTGCAGATAATGGCCATAGGACAACTAATAGACAGTCCAGACAATAGTGTCAGGGCATAATGAAAATCTGATGCAGTAACAGATGACTCAGTATTTTTCAAGGCTAAACAAATTTAATCATACACCCCAAAAATAGATTCATATTACTGCCCACTACAGCAAATGACCTAATCTGAGAAAAAAAAATAGAAATTGATTACACAGTGTCACTCCAGTGGGTCTAAAACTGACCATATGGTAAAAGGATGGAAACTAAAGTAGTTGTTTCAAATAATTTGCACAAGAGTGTACTTTAAAAAATATACAAAATATCTCATTTTACGATTTTTTTTTTTTAAGAAATGCAGGATGACCCCAAACTTTTGCCTGTAGTGTAGGTCTTCCCTTCTGACACTGGTAGAAAATAGAACTTAATTTTTTGACATTAGTGTACAGTGTGTCTATGTCTGCCTTTTATGACTCAAGTGCAAAACCATCTGATATCTTTCTATGGATTGATCTTTTTCTTATAAGACTTGTGTCCGACATGAAATAATCCAGGTGCTGAAGATACTTGTGAACATCTTATCATATCTACAGATTCAGTGCAGGTATCCTAGCTGTGGTATCTACATGTGCTACATGAAGGGCTGCCTCTTGGGGCTGGATATCCTTGTGTCTCTTGGTGATGTCTGCATCTGATACTCAAAAGATTCAATAGCCTGGTAAATATTATATTAGAAAATAGTTCAAGGAAAATTTAGATGATCATAAGATATAACTGAATAAATATAAAAGTCATTATATCTGATATCTTGAGACATGTTTGAGACAATTGCTGTTGGGCTTATGTGTTGATCAGGTATCACGTTATATGAACAAGCAGTCATGATTGGGTTGTTCTGGCCTTGATAACTCGATTCCATCTCAGAATATCCTGAGGAAACCTCTGCTTATTGTTTACTACACTCAGATCCATTGGAAAATTCAAGATGAGAACATAAGTATATTTGAAGCGAGATCCAATGACCCATTCTTTTGTAAACTGTTAGCAAACACCTTATTAAATCAGCATATTTTCCCGTTTTATAAGACCCATGAAATTTCAGTACAAATAACAGAAATTATTTACAGATTGGTTACCAAATCTTCCACCTGTGAATGAAGATAAACAAAAGTTTTTCTTTGGAAGATACTGTAAGGATTTAAAAAAAAAATGTGAGCAGAACTCATTATCTAGAAATTTGTGTATCATAATCGTTTTTGGTTCTTGATATCTCTCGGAAAGGGATATATTTGTCTGAAGTAGCAAAGTGGTGGTTGAATACTGTACCTGAGTAGGACAATCTAGCAGGTAACTGTAATGGACTGGTCCTCGTCGTAGTGGTAGGCAATAAGCGAAGACAATAAGCATAGTGCATGTACCTCCACATCAGTCTGTATTTATGGCTAACACCAGCCAATCATATAACTGTGAGGGGGAACCCAGGTTTATGCATATTCTATACATCAATTCTGAAACTGAAATCCTTAAGCTAAGTTTGAATCCCCACCGAGTCTGTTGTATTAATTTTCTGAATAAGGGGTGACTCCATCTTTCCTCTCCTCAACTGTTGGTTAACTGTGCAATTTTCCAGGATCATTTTGTTTATTAGCGGTTGATATTTGCAACCACATAAACCTCTCCTGCATCTCTTTTATGTTCCAGTGGAAGAATGTTGTTTGCTTCGAAAAAGGAGTAAGTACGATTCGTCAGACAGACGTGATCAATTTCTACGTGGTGGAGCATGCCCAGTATTATTTCAGAGCGACTGCTCACCAAGTTGTTCCAAGATGAGCTTCACTTGCTCCTCATTATTATGACATTATTATTATTATTATTATTATTATTATTATTATTATTATTATTATTATTCCAGTATTACAATGATCTTATTTCTAGATTTTCTCCCATTTATTAATGTTGCTTTTCCTCACAATGCAGAAGCAATAAATATTTCACATCAAGAATTGATTTCTAGGCTTTCGTAAATATTAACACTGCAATCCACTTTTGACTCATCTAAAATCCACTTGACAAGCACTATTGCATTTTCTTGTAAAACATCTGTTTTTATCAGAAATTTAATTTTAGAAAAATTCAATTTTTGGTTCTCCTTTCATAATGTTCATCTACTCCCCGCTTCCTGCCACCCCCTCAACAGCACTTTCAGACAGTCAATATCAGTTCTGTGCCAATCATGATCCCAAATTTTATTCTTTAGATTTGTCTCCTACTGATCCCAACGCCAATGAAGGACGGACTTATGGTGGTTCTGCTGAAGTTGTGGGTAAGATAACCCGTGCACCTAGCCACACCCAGAGACCGATGTAGAGTAGATTCAGAATAATATAGTTCTCAGCTTTTACCTTAAAAAATGACCGTGAGACTTTTAAGATTATTGCATATATAATTTCTTATTTTCTTTTTTTATGTGGAACATGGAACAAGGCAAGTACAGATTATAGTATTTTATGTTGAGCACACATTTTCACTGCAAGTGACTTTGGGAAAGGCATAGAGAGCATTACTGTAAATTTAATAGCAAAGTAGACTAAGATTGTCTAGCCTTGAGTGGGAGTCAAGATCAGACAAGGAAAACTAAGAATCCAAAATTGTACAGAAAACAGCAGGTAATAGCAATAAGAGGGCATGACAATTCATGTATAATAAAGAAAAAGGAATCTATGAAGAAGTCAACTGTCTTTCCCAAGAGGTCATATCAATTCATAGATAATAATGAAAAGGAAGCTGTGGAGAAGTCAACAAGAAAACACACTCTTCTGTTTCCCAAGAACTCATGGCAATCCACAGATAAAGAAAAAGGAATCTGTTCAAAAAGGCAAGGGGAAAGCACCCGACTCTCTTTCCCAAGAAGTCATGGAAATTCACTGATAATAAAGAAAAGAAATTTGTGCAGAAGGCAAAGAGAAACCACTCCACCCTCTCCCCCAAGAAGTCATGGCAATTCACAGATAATGATGCAAAGGAATCTGGGGAGAAGGCAATAGTAAACCACTCCACTATCTTTCCCAAGAAGTCATGGAAATTCACTGATAATAAAGAAAAGAAATCTGTACAGAAGGCAAAGAGAATCCACTCCACTAACTTTCCCAAGAAGTCATGACAATTTACAGATAATAAAGAACAGGAATCCGTGGAGAAGGCAACGAGAAACCACTCCACTCTCTTTCCCAAGAAATCACGGCAATTCACAGATAATAAAGGAAAAGAATCTGTGGAGAAGGCAATGGGAAACCACTACACTATCTTTCCCAAGAAGACATGACAATTCACAGATAATAAAGAAAAGAAATCCGTGGAGAAGACAACGAGAAATCACTCTACTATCTTTCCCAAGAAGTCATGACAATTCACAGATAATAAAGAAAAGGAATCTGTAGAAAAGGCAATGGGAAACCACTCCACACTCTTTCCCAAGAAGTCATGACAATTCACAGATAATAAAGAAAAGGAATCTGTGTAGAAGGCAATGGGAAACAACTCCAATATCTTTCCTAAGAAGTCATGTCAATTCATAGATAATAAAGAAAAGGAATCTGTGGAAAAGGCAACGGGAAACCACTCCACTCTCTTTCCCAAGAAGTCATAGCAATTCACAGATAATAAAGAAAAGGAATCCGTGGAAAAGACAACAAGAAATCACTCCACTCTCTTTCCCAAGAAGTCATGGCAATTCACAGATAATAAAGAAAAGGAATCTGTGGAGAAGGCAAGAGAAACCACTCCACTATCGTTCCTAAGAAGTCATGGCAATTCACAGATAATAAAGAAAAGGAATCTGTGGAGAAGGCAACGGCAAACCACTCCACTATCTTTCCCAAGTTGTCATGACAATTCACAGTTTATAAAGAAAAAGAATCTGAAGAGAAAGCAACGAGAAATCACTCCACTCTCTTTCCCAAGAAGTCATGGCAATTCACAGATAATAAAGATAAGGAATCTGTGGAGAAGGCAACGGGAAACCACTCCACTATCTTTCCCAAGATGTCATGACAATTCACAGATAATAAAGAAAAAGAATCTGCAGAGAAAGCAACGAGAAACCACTCCACTCTCTTTCCGAAGAAATCATGACAATTCACAGATAATAAAGAAAAGGAATCCGTGGAGAAGGCGACGGGAAACCCCTCCACTCTCTTTCCCAAGGAGTCGTGGCAATTCACAGGTATTAAAGGAATTTAAAATATAAAGAGCCATTAGGCTATGATCGGAAGGGCTATGTGATTTAAAAAGAAATCCTAATATGTCTAGTAGGAGGAAACCTTAAATTCAAATCTGAAGATGGTTCATTATTTACATTATTCGGACTATTGTCCACATCTTTGTTGCCATATTTATTACAATGTTTCGGCTGTTGTACGCTCCAGCCTTCTTCAGCCAGAGAAAAGCGATAATAACAACAAAACTTGCAATATGTGCTCTGGTAAAAACATGTAATGTTAACAGCAAAAAATTGCAATATCAGCACTTGTCAAAATGGTTGCTGAGACATTAGTTTTATAATACCCAGAAATTCATACGCAGATGTCTTCAAGGACACATGGCACAGTGGATAAAGTAGTTTGTTAGATCCAGTGACCGGACCCAAAGAGTGTGAGTTCAATATCCAGTTAAGGCAGTGGAGAACTTTTAGAGGGAAATTAACAGGAGATAACTGACATTGAGTAAAACATGGCAAGTGGAACTAGAACAGTCTACCCCAGTGAGCGAAATAAAGGTATTCCAACCACCTGAAGAAGGCCAGAGTGTACAACGGCCAAAATGTTGTAATGAATATGTCAACAAAGATGACGACAATAGTCCAAATAATGTATATAGTACCTCATCTCAGAAATATAGACAGATACTGAGGATGGTTGTTTGATAACTATGTGAAATGTTTTTCAGTTTAGTCCCAAATTCAACTGCTGTCCTTAACAGAATCCATCATATATGTATACTGAGTAAATTCTATTGTTATATGGTATTTATATCGACACATATATTTAAGTAAATGCTCTGTTTATAATAAACAATATTAAAACATTTACCAGACTGAATGAACGTCTGAGAAATTTTCATAGAAAATATGTGTCCACAATTCGAACCTGTATCCAACATGGAGCCATCATATAGCCTGACATGCCATACCAGTTTAGCTACAGAGGATCATCTGGTTAGCAAGGTCGTTTTTACTGCTTTTAAACTACAATTTTCAATGATTTCCTTTGAACAATCATATCTGCCAAAAAGGGAGCATCTGGTTAGCAAGGTTAATTTTACTTCTTGAAGTGACTAATAGTGGCTCATTTGGTTTTCACTCGGGAGTCTCTTTATATTTGCACATTCATTTATTCTGCATTTAATTCCCAAGAGAATGTTGCACATAAAATGGAATTGTAATGTACTTTCTTTTTATCATTTGCTTCCATGTGTAAAAATTTTTAATTCATGATCGAATAAATAGATAATTAGTTTAACATCATATTTCTAGTGTTGACAACCTCGGGGGATGTTTCGCTACAGACATGATTTGATTTTCTTTGAAAGATAGCATACACATGCGAGTGCAGTTTCTTGCTCCATTTAAAGACATCGCTGATCAATCAGACATTGGTGCGATCATAGGCAGGATAAAATTCAATTCAGATAATAAAAGTTAAGCAGGTCTTTTTCATTTCCAAGGTGGTCTTGTTCTCTTTCCTTTCTTTTTTGTCGAATTAGGAGAGCTAAGTCTGAATTCCAGTTGAGTTTGATACATTCATTTAGACACAGATAACATTGGGAAAGGTTTGACTCCATATCCCTCATCCATGGGTTAACTAGTAGGACTTGTATCTGGAAAAATCAATGTTCTCAAAGAAACTTTCATGCAATATTCACTTAAAAAAAAATTCTTACAATCCAAAATGTTTTGGCTTTAAATAACCAAAAAAAGTATTGATAAACTGTAAAAAATACAAATCAATCACTCTCCATTAGATCATTCGTAATTGTTCTGAAAAACTTATGGAAGCTTAACTTAATGGCTGTTTGTTTGGGTTTATTTTTAGCGTATCTGTTCATATATAATAATCAAAGAAGTATACAATCATTTGGGTTTCTACTATGGACCAGTTGTTTTTTAAACCAAGTTCTTAATGTCTCTTGAATATTTTTCTTTTTTTGGTCCAGAAATAAGTCATGCTTAGTAGGGATAAGAATGGTTAAATTGGTTGAACTCAAGTCAGCTTTGTGCAGAGTTGAAACAACCAAAGGAATATTTGTACTTACTATCTTACTGTAGGGTTTAAACATGGTTATGGGATGTCAGTATTCTTTTTCTTGGTGCAGAAGTTAGGGTAAGTAAGTATAAGCATCATTACAATGGTCACACTCAAGTCAACCTTGTGCTGAGTTGGAACAACCAAAGAGAAAGTTTGACTTACTTCAGAGGTTTTGAAAGACATGAGTTGGAAAGTGAAAAGAGATATCAGTGGAGTGGTGAAACTAATGTTTCCCAGCTGGAATTCAGTTACCATGTTGTGCTATATCTTGGAGCAATGGGGAGAAAGAGAGTGAGGTGGGAAAATATTTGTTTTTTTATGGACTTAACTAGTGCCAATTAACAGCGTTTGATGAAACCAAGTGGAGTAATCATATTTCCACTTAGCATTATGGGAAAATGTATTTCTTTTTATTTTTTTCCTTATTATTATTTTTTTTTACCAATTTGATTCCATTTTCCTACAAACCCTTCTTATTCTTATAGATTTTATATTATTTCATGGTTAATAAAATAATGATACAGAAAAGACTAAAAAATGATCTAAACCAAATTCTTTATGTTTCTCTCTCTCTCTTTCTCTTTCACTCGCTCTGCATATATATATATATATATATATATATACACACACACACACTTATATATACATATATAAATACATACATACATACATATATATATATATATATATATATATATATATATATATACACACTCACACACACAAATATATATATATATATATATATATATATATATATATATATATATATGTATATTTGTCCGACCAAGTTGTGAAGTTTAGAAAGACGGGCTGTGGTTAGAACGTGATGAGGAAAAATGAGGAGAAAAGAATGGAATATATAATAATAAAATAATATTAAATAAAAAGAAATGAAAAAAGGGAAGGAACTATATATATATATATATATATATATATATATGATAGTTGTATATTTAGGCAGCATCCTTTGTTTATGCATGTTTCATTAAAAACGACAGATAAGGTACTACAGTTAAGCTTTTTATTTAATTTTTCTTGTGTTTGAACAAGATCATTCTTTTCTGGACAAAGAGTGTGTAAAAACTAGCAAAATGTTTTATAGTTGCAAGCACTTTCGAGCTATACCTTTAGCCATTATTAAGGATGATTCAATTTTTCAGCTCAATTGAGTATGTGGACTATGCGTATATCTTAGTGCGTTGTAGAGATGTTTTTAATTTCCGAATACAGTTATCACATTGTGGCCTTGTTCATTGTTAATATTGTCAAGAGTTGGATTTTTCTCTTCTATTAGGTCGGTGCAAAAACAATGTCGTTTTCTCACATATGTTACTATGTGAGAAAACGACATTATTTTTGCACCAACATAATATTATTAAAGCTTCCATTATTTTTAGTCTTTCTTACAAGTGGATAAAGTTATTATATTTGTGTTTTCTGCAAGTATGTTTCGAATGGAGTCTGGTAAGTTTGTGTGTGTGTTTAAATGGGTTCTAATGGAGCTAAAAGTATAGCCGAAAGCGCTCGGAACTATAAAGAATTTGAACAGTTTTTAGACACTCTTTGTCCAGAAAAGAAAGCTCTTGTTTGAATACAAGAAAAATTAAATAAAAAGCCCAACCATAGTACCTTGTCTGTCGTTTTTAATGAAATCTATGTATATTTATATACTAATGTCTGTTCATATTCTTGAGTAAATAAAATGTTTCTTTACATTGTTTACTTGTGCAGGGAGTCAACCAAAGCTAGCAGTGAGCGGTTACTTACAAGAATGGAGAAGTTGGCGAGGAGAAAAAGCTCAGTCAATAGCTGAACTCTTCGATTGCCTGAAGACGTGTGGAAGAGAGGACATTGTTTATGAGATAGCAAACCAGTTGCATATTGAAGGTGAGTATTTTTGCCTATAGGTAAGAGCCAGGCATCATTCCTCAAACACCACCTGAAATCGAAGCGCCTTTGTATTTCACTGAATAGCAATGTGGAAATATTTCTTTTTAATATTATTTCTTTCCATACCTGACAAAAATTTCTTCTCTAATGCAAGACTTCAAAATATCTTTTAGGTTTATGATTATACATGATATGTGTAAAAGAAATTCAATTTTTCGGTTTCATTTTTGTGATGAGTACTTTTAATATTTTGAACTATTTTTCTCAACTTGGTTGCTATTGATGTTACGGACACAATGTTTCAATCACTTTCTCTTTGGCCTTCATCAATAGCCAATTTTTTTTTTTTACTATAACGAATACCTGTTGATTATTGCATTATTTTGCTCTTACTTAATCATTGCTTCACTATCTAGTCTAGGAACTGAACTCACAATCACAATATAACAGTAACACAGGTCTACCAATTACTATATCACAGTGGGGGCACTTTGATGCTGTGTAATCGCTATAAGTAGGTCTTGCTAGGTCAATTACAATTGAATAGTGAGTTTGATCCTTATTGGGTGGTCCATACTTTCTTTCTTGGGCCACATCTAAACTATACATAGAAAATCACTACAAGGACATTAGGGGTTTATTTTTGACCGATAGTGGCGCGGGCCTTACATATTAAAATGAACACTTGATTTACCAACAGCAAGAAGATTAATGGAGAATGATAATGACGAGGAAACACAGAGGTCATGTTAACTAAACAAGATAAAGAATTTATTCATGAATTTACACAATTGAAGTAGTGTCAGTGGTTTGTTCCATGAAAATAAATCAGAAATTTTCAGAGTTCATAATTTTAATGAATTGTCCTGAAGAGGAAATGTTTGTACAAGAGATTAAATGATCTGATACAAATTCATATTCAAAAATGTTTGAAACAAAGGTAAGAGAGTTTGTTGCTCACCAAAGTGATATATGGCTTGCATACATTCAAAAGTAGACAAAAAGAGATAGTTTCAAATAATTATCTTTCTTGGATTGTTGAGAGAAAATTCTTTCAAGTGTCACATATTTGGCTAAAAGCAGATAATATAATTGTCAAGTAATTTTATACTGGCAAGAACTCCAATGCTGAATTCACAGAACAGAAAAACTTTGAATTGTTGAGAGAAAATTCTTTGAATTGCCACAGGTTTGGCTAAAAGCCAATAATATAACTGGCAAGTAATTTTACACTGGCAAGAACGTCAATGCTGAATGTCCTGAACAGACAAAAAAACCCTTTCACATGACTTCAGACACTCTTCTCTGATTAATTTTTTTTTCTCATTTTATATCAAAAGGGATTTTGCATAGGCTCACAGTTTTCTTTCCTTTTTTCTTCTTAGTTCAACTGCTAATTTCTGTGAAGACATAGTTTTCATTTGTCCAAAGGCAATCTCACATAGGCTCACAAATTTATTTCCATCTTCTTCTCAGCTTGCTGGTCAATCTCTGTGAAGGCAAGGTTTTCATTTGTCCAAAGGCAACCTCACATAGGCTCACATATTTATTTCCATCTTCTCAGGTTGCCAGTCAATGTCTGAATGAAAGGTTTTCATTTGTCCAAAGGCAATTTCAGATAGGCTCACAAATTTATTTCCAACTTCTTCTCAGCTTGCAGGTCAATCTCTGGGAAGACATGATTTTCATTTGTCCAAAGGCAACCTCACATAGGCTCACAAATTTATTTCCATCTTCTCAGGTTGCCAGTCAATGTCTGAATGAAAGGTTTTCATTTGTCCAAAGGTAATTTCACATCGGCTCACAAATTTATTTCCATCTTCTCAGCTTGCTGGTCAATTTCTGTGATGGCAAGGTTTTCATTTGCCCAAAGTAATTTTCATATAGGCTCACAAATTCCTGTCTTTTCTTCAACTCATCTAAATGTTCAGAGCCTTTGTATTCAATGTCTAATGGCTTTTTAGACATTTGATGATCATGACATGTTCATTATGCTTTTCAATAATTTTTATTTAATTTTTGAGATAAGTAACTGTGAGCAAGTAACTCAAACAATAAGCATCTCATGACATCCAGATGGTACAAGACCAAAATACTGTGTTTATGATGGCATCTATAACAAGCAAGATGTAAACAATACTTCAAAATTATATTATATTGACATTATATTTATTTTTGCTAAAATATCAACAACTTAACTCCAATAATCTGTTTCATGTCTTAGACTGATGTCCTCTTTAAAGTTTTATTTAAAATAAAAACAACTAAAAATTCAAGTTATCAATCCAAATTCATAGTTAATAATAGGATAAGTAACTTGTCCAAATCAGTTTGATGGGATGAAAATAGTTTGGGGTATTTAAAGATGTCTTTTTAGATTTTGATTAGAAATAACACATGACAACTTCCCTAAAATACATACATGATGCAAGATACCTTCTGGTAGGAGCAATAAAACAAGAACAATCAACACTTTGAATTAAATAAAGTATTAGTTTTGAAATTCCCAGAAGACTACTAATTATAACAGAGACCTGAAGAAAAGCACAATGGCAGAAACCTTGTGACTATAACAACCAAGATGAAGACTCGGGTGAGTTAATAATATATAAGTTGGTCAGCAGTTTGGCAAAATTGATTCTGACATGAAAATAAAGCTTCGTATTTCATAACCTTGTCTGACAATGTCAAAGATTTATGAATAGAAGTATAAGTTTAGCCATCAAGCCAATAACCCTAATATTTTATTTTGTTACAAACAGCAGGTGTGAGTTGGTTTGGTAAAATTGCTTCTGATATGAAAGTGTATTAGAAACAAATGTTTGTCACTGAATACCACAAAAAAGAGAATAAACAATACCAGATATTTACACCCACTGTAAGGTCCAGATTTATCTGCTTGGGCTGATGAAAGATGGACAGCATTCGATGAGGCTAATAAGTAGGTTACTGTTGATTGTACTGATTGGCAATCAGGTTTCTGTTCATCGCAGGCAAAACTTTACAATATGTATAGATGGTTATATGTGTGCATGGGAGTTGGGGGAATATTTTTTTGTAGCTGAAAATTTGCTCCATCCAACGGTGCCATTTTCTATATATCTTTTGCTCTGAAACTAATACCCCTATGGAAACTACAACCGATTTAGGGAGCAAAATAACACTTTTTGCAGATACTTGATTGGATTTAAATCAGGAGAATTTCCGGGCCAATCTATAGTACTTTGATTTGTTCACTGGTAAGGCTTGCCAATCTTTTCATGCAGCTTTACAATTTTTGTACACTTCCTTGGAGTAACATCCATCGCAGACAATGACCATAGGACAACTAATCGACAGTAGAGACAATAGTGTCTGGGCTTGATAAAAATGTGATTTAATCATGGATGATGCAATATCTTTCAAGGCCAAACAAATTTCATCATGCACCCTGAAAATAAATTCATATTACTGTACACCACTGCAAATGACCTAATCTGATGAAAAAATAGAAATCAATTGCACCCTTTGGTGGGTTTAAAACTGACTGTACAGTGAAAGAAAGGAAACTAAGGCAGTTGTTTCAATTAATTTGTAGAAGGGTGTAATGTCGACAAGACTTTTAGAACAGATTTGTCCGTTTTTTTAGTGGCATATCAACACCATATTGGACATTTAATGACGAATTTTAATTTTCCTAGGAGCATTATTAATTTCTTTTACAAAAATGTATTGCTGGTAATATTTGTGTTTTTTCAAAAATGTATTACTACTACTTTTACTATAAAAATTTATTTTTACATTTTCATAGTGTTTTGATCTTAGTTTGGTGGTTGACTGTTTGCCATAGCTGGGACCCTAAGAGGTGCTACCACCCTGGGTTAAGGTGGACCTGGGAATGACAGCATTAAGAGGTGGTTCCCCGCTCCTCAAAACCTCCTGATCAGAGTCACTACAGAGGGGGACATAATTTTGAGGTTTAAAGTGGGTTTACTGGCAACAAATTGGCCCAACCTCCTTGGTATTTCCTCTTTTGGGGATACTTCAGGTGCCCGGAAATAATCCCAGTCTCAAAGAGGAAGTACTGCCTGGTATATAGCCTACTGGGGCTTGATCTAACATTAATCTTCAACATCTATTATCATAGGTCAGCTGCAGTCAAGATTATAAATTAGAAACTTAATGGTTATTTTTCATAGCTGCATACAATACCCTGCGGTAGGAATACATACAGTTTTGAATTCAGAGTTGTTCTCCTACACTGGTTGCCAATCATAGTTAGAGAGTTGTTTCTGCTTTGTTATTTAATCCATAGATGGGAGGAAAAGATATCTTTCCCAATATTTGAATATAACAAACATGGTGTCTGTCTATGTTTCTGAGATGAGGTATTATGTACACTATTTACATTATTCGGACTATTGTCCTCATCTTTGTTGCCCTGTTTATCACATCATTTTGGTCCTTGAGGACACACAGCCAAGTGGATAAAGGCGTTAGTTAGATCCAGTGACAGGACCCAAAAAGTGTGAGTTCAATACCTGGTTAAGGTGGTGGAGAACTTTGAGAGGGGAATTAACAGGAGATAACTGACATCCATTAGACATGGCACGTGGAACTAGAACAGTTTTCCCCAGTGAGCGAAATGAAGAGTTCAGTTTAATATTCCAAACACCTGAAGCAGGCTGGAGTGTACAACGGCCAAAACGTTGTGACAAGCATGGCGACAAAGATGAGGACAATAGTCCAAATAATGTAAATAGTGAACAAACTTGGTGTAATTATTTCTTTTTCTGAGCCACTAGTAACAGAAAACAGAACAAAATGCAACAAATTAAATCTTGTCTGTGTTAGCAGTGAAAAGAGAATATCCTTTTTCTTCTAATATTTCCATTTGCATTGATGACAATTATAGCATTATTAATAAAATTTTAATAATTAATTAATTAATGAAAGAACTAACTTTATACCTCTTTGAAAGGCAATATTATTTTCCAAACAATCTGATATATATATATATATATATATATATATATATATATATATATATATATATATACACACACATTAATTAATTAATGAAAGAACTAACTTTATACATCTTTGAAAGGCAACATTATTTTCCAAGCAATCTTATATATATATATATATATATATATATATATATATATATATATATATAATTAAAAACATACAGAGGTGGTTTGATTAAAAGGTGGTGTCTTATTTGTGTAATATTTGTGTTTTTGATGACAACTGTTTGCATTTGTTATATGACATCTGTTGCAGAGTGTCCCCTTTCTGGACGGCTGAGTAGGGATTTTAAACTTCCTTGTAAGTTATCTAAAATCTTTCTGAATACTTGCAAACGCCTTAGTTGCTCTTATGAAATATGTGTCCTTGATCAATCAAGGGAAGCCTGTAGTTAGGCTTTTCTCAAATTATATTTTGGTAAAATATACATATATATATATATATATATATATATATATATATACCTGTCTATATTTCTCAGATGATGTACACTATTTACATTATTCGGACTATTATCCTCATCTTGGTTGCCCTATTTATCACAACGTTTCAGCCATTGTACACTCTGGCCTTCTTCAGATGGTTGGAATGTTGAACTGAACCCTTGAACTCACAACTCTTTATCCACAATGGATAAAGGCGTTAGTTAGATCCAGTGACAGGACCCAAAGTGTTGCAAGTTCAATACCTGGTTATGGCAGTGAAGAAGTTGGAGAGGTGAATTAACAAGAGATAATTGATAACTGACATCCATTAGACATGGCATGTGGAACTAGAACAGTCTACATCAGCAAGTGAAATCAAGGATTCAGTTTATATTCCAACCAACTGAAGAAGACCGGAGTGTATAGTGGCTGAAACATGATAAATATGGCAACAAAGATGAGGACAATAGTCCAAATAATGTAAATAGTATATATGTATATATATATGCAAGTTTCATTACATATGACAGACAGGGTGCTTTGATTAAGGTTTTTATATAATTTCTTATGTGAACTCATAATTTTTTTCTTTTCCGTAGATAAATTATACAAAAACTGTTCCAATGTTGCTATTTTCTGAGCACTTTTGGCTATACATATAGCCATTTTCAAGGTTGAAATAGATTGTTGTATGTATGCATTTATATAATATTTTCATTTTCAAAACATGCTAAACATAGTGTGTCCATGTTTATTTAGATAGTTTTTGCATAATTTATCTACTGAAAAGAAAAAAATGATCAGATTACATGAGAAATTATATAAAAAACTTAAAGCACCTTGTCTGTCATATTTAATGAGACTTGCATAAAAGAATGAT
>OZ010596.1:45419969-45427469 GCA_963932145.1 Acanthosepion lycidas | reverse complement strand
CACTACAAAACTGTACATTTTGTTTTGACATTTAATGAAATGTTTCATCAGTTAGTTGACAATGATGGTAATAAACAATTTATTTAAAATTGCAATTTATCACTTATTTTTCCGTTTTTGGAAAATTTTCCTTCCATATATAAAGATCGATAGAGAAAGTGTGAGAGAGATAGACAGACATAAAGAGTGTAGACATAGAATTCAATGCAGTTTCATGCAAATATTATTTTAGGGAATACAATTTGACAAAATGGAAGAAGATTTCGTCTGACATGTTTTGTCCTTCAGGACTTCAACAGACGAAAGTGACGTTTACATTGATGTGATGGATGAAGTTTAGGAGATGATGACAGTTTTGAATTTAAATGAATTTCTTTTTTCATAGGTTTTGGGTATATAGTCTAGCATATAAAAAAATATATATATTTAAAAAATAGCATGCACATAGCAATCATCAGGCACACTTAATTTTCCTTACCCAGGATTTTGCCATTTGTTCCATACTAGAGACACATAACTTAACCTACTTTGGTGAAATGCTTAGTCCCATTATCACCACATTTCTCCCCCTGGCTATAGGTTAAATAGCAGGATAGACTGGACTCTCAAGCCTTGAGTGGTAATCAGTCTGGAAGAAGTAGTATTATGAATTCAAACCATGGAGAAGGTTAATGGGAAAAATAATTTCCAAGACATCATGTGCCAAGAAATTCACAGATAAAAAAAAAAGGAATCTGTGGAGAAGGCAACAGGAAACCACACTGCCATCTTTCCGAAGAAGTCATGGCAATTCACAGACAATAAAGAAAAGGAATCTGTGGAGAAGGCAACGGGAAACTACTCCAATATCTTTCCCAAGAAGACATGGCAGTTCACAGACAATAAAAAAAAGGAATCTGTGGAGAAGGCAACAGGAAACCACTCCACTATCTTTCCCAAGAAGTCATGGCAATTCACAGATAATAAAGAAAAGGAATCTGTGGAGAAGGCAACGGGAAACTACTCCAATATCTTTCCCAAGAAGTCATGGCAATTCACAGATAATAAAGAAAAAGAAATCTGTGGAGAATTCAACGGGAAACCACTCCACTATTTTTTCTTAGAAGATATGTCAAGCGTTAATGAAATGGAATTGTGGAGAGACATGATCGCCTATATCTTGAAGGAACATGGCAGTTAAAAAGTGGAGAATAGATAAACTCTTATTTAACCATGTCTTCTTCCTTCTTCTTGTGGATTTTTGTCTTTCTCCATTCATTTGCTCAGTCACCATGGTTTGCAAATGGAACTTTTATTTGATTGATGTAATCTTTTTTTTTTAATTAATGAAGCAAATTACAAATATTTGTATACTGAAGAGTTAATAAGAATTTATTAAGTGGTTGGCTTTTTAAATATAGGGGAAGATTTTTGTGTGTGTGGGGAAATAGTTTTTTTTCACATTATTATACAATAGACACTCCCCTACCCATTACTCTTCTCAGAATCAAAAAATATTTATTTTTTTATCGTATTTGAATAGGGGTTTCTGTTGGTAATAAAAATACATCAATCCCTGACTTTTTTAATCTTCACTTTGTTGTTATTTACAAATGCAAAATTTAAAATTGTGCTCACATTGTTCACGGTTGCATACTCCAGAGGGAATTTTTTTCCCCAATACATACTAATACGTTGTAATTTATCAATGATATAATTGTGGTTTCAAATTTGAATTTTGTAAATAAAAAAAACCAAAATACAGTTATCAATTTGACAATATAAATATATTAAGAACAGAGCCCCTCTTTTAAAATGTAAAAAAGAAAAGAATTATTCTAACGTATACTGTTGCTAGAGATAGGTCTAATTGATACAAATCTACAGAAATTCTTGTAATATTTCTTTAGACAGTACAAGAAAAGAAGAAAACTGCTGGAGAGTGCACTGGCTAAAAAAAAAAATAATGAAAATATCAAAATAATAAAGATGTAGATACTCGTCCATATATTACCTTATTACATTTTTCTCACTGCTTGCCATGTTAGTCCGCTGTAGATAATAGTCTTGCATGAATAGATATGTATATGTTTTTCCTTGTTTATTTCTGGTGATGTGCCATTGAAAGTAACTGTGTCAAGAGAAGCACTGTAGTTGCATGATATTTGGTGCTCAAGAGACCCTCAAGCAATCGACAAGTTAGCCTTTGTGATGTTGAGCGATATAGTCTTAATTGCCGCACTGTTGCATGTACATGATATGGAGAAAATGTTTTTCACCAAAATGATCCTACCCCAACCCAGTGGCGGATCTACTATGAAAGTAACTAATAAAGCTTCAGGGCCCCTAATCCCAGGTAGAGAGGGCTAATCCCCTGGGGTGGAGGTTCTAATTCCAGCAGGGTCCCTGTAGCAACTTTTTTTAATCAATGAATCTTTCAGCACAAATTTTTTCAAGTTTTTGTTATTAAAATAAGGCTATTTTGATGATAGAATCGCAAGCCAATGGGTTTGAAGTAGTTAATGTTGACCACAGAATATTTTCTAATACCTATTTCATATGGCTTCAAAATTCCCCTGCAATTGGTCAAATTTCAGAATTTTATTTAGAGCTTGCAACACACATCCCCAAGCCGTATCAGCTCATGGAATCTATTCATAATCCATATTCTGGCGGTTGGATCCTTGAATCTATTTTTGTTCTAAGTGAAAGAGCCCCTGTATCTGTTCAAGCTTCAGGGCCCCAAAAATGTAGGTCCGCCACTGCCCAAAACTCTTATGCACATCGATTAAATTTCAGGAACATGTTACTCTTGTTGCTACATTATTCATAGTTAGACTAATGTCCTCGACTTTGTTGTCATCACAACATTTCAGTCATCGTGCCCTTTTAAAAGAAAGAGATGTGACAGCAAAGGCTTCAGCAGCAGCAGCAATAAAATGGAAGTGGCAGTGAATGCAGTCAAGTATGAGACCAGCAGCAGTGTTAACAGCAGGCAGGCAAGAACAAAATTGTGTTTAAGGACTCACATTCTATGTTCAGGCTTGTTCCACAAGAAAATAGCTAATTTAATTAAAACCTTGGTTCATCGATTTGGCAACATAGTAACTGTGAGTTCAAACCCTATGTTGGATAGTACAGTCTTAAAACGAGATATCCTTAGACATGGACAGCAGAGGGAGAACAATCTACTTGTTTAGAATCAATAAAGGATCTTCTTCTTCTTCTGTGTGTCACGTTCCTTCAGGATCATGGCTCTCCATGACCTTTTATCTTGTGTGGCTGTTACAGTTAAAAATTTCTTGAATTTTACCAGTATTGACAGATCCCTAAAGAAGTCTGAATGATATAATGGCTGAAATATTGTCATAATAGCAACAAAGATGATCTTGCTAATGTGACCTCCATCTTCTGGCTTTCTCCTTCTATCTTTTTGGATAGGTGTCATTCCCTTTTCAAATTTAAATTTATTTGAAATCAAATGGAAAAACATTTTTAGTGGGGGATTTGGGCAAAACAGCTTGCATTGGCTTATGATTCCATCACTAAAATGGCCTTATTAACAAACATGTGAAAAAATGTATTTTATATGTACTTGATGAAATACTTGATTCAATGAATTTGATGAGCAGATTTCAACATTGATATGACAACCAGACTGTCACAAAAAATATGTACTGTAAGAATTCACCCACTGATTAGTGATTTTTTGCTCAAATTGACGATCACATTGTCTTGTTTTGATCTTGAGAATGTGAACTCCATCTCCTGGCTTTCTCCTATATTTTGGATAAGATTCTTTCCCTTGTTCAAATTCAAATTTAATTTAAATCAAAGGGAAAAAAAATTTCAGTGGGGGCTTTATGCAAAAACAGGTTGTTCTGACCCCTTTGATATGTATTTGATACAATACTTGATGAAATGAATTTATGAGCAGATTTCAACATTCATATGATAACTGAATTTTTCAAACAATTATGTATTGCAAGGCTCTACCTACTGATTCATAATTTCTTACTCAACTTGACATCAATTTGTCTGAAATGTTGCAATAATAGCAACAAAGATGAGGACATTATTTCGAATGTAAAAATGATAACAACTCATTCCAGAAATTCAAGCAGAACTGTTGCTATAAGTTCTTCTTTAACACAACCTCTAATGGAAATTGATATGGTGCATATTCAAAGAAAATATTTTTTTAAATATTTATAACTATTTTAAAAAAATGTATTTGGCAATTTAGTATTTTCACCAGTATTCTTGAAGCTCCAATGTTCATGTTAGCAAATGTCAATGTAATGCATCTGTGGTCCAATGAGAACAGGATATGTTATCAGGTCCTGTGATTTATGTATATGTGTGATTATGTATTTTTGATGTTGAATATGTAAAAGAATAATTGCCCAGCCAGAAGATCAACTACTGATCATTGTCAGAGCTCAACAAGGAAATGCCAGTATCATTTAATTTTTTCTTAATTTGTAAACCCTTTTGCAAATTAATTGAAACAAAATGAATTCCATTATTATTTACTTTTTTCATATTTTTCCAATAAAACATGAGCCAGTGCACATGTTAGCATTTGTATATCAATTCCACGATGTCGTTCCTTACAGATTGACCATAGATTCTCGACTACATTTAAATCAGGAGAATTTCCTGGCCAGTCTATAGCACTTTGATTTGATCACTGGTAAATCTTGCCAGTGTGTTCATGTAGTGTTACAATTTTTTGTACACTTCCTTGGAGTAACATCCATCACAGATGATGGCCATAGGACAACTAATCGACAGTCAAGACAATAGTGTCTGAGCATGATAAAAATCTGATGCAGTCACAGATGATGCAATATTTTTCAAGGTCAAACAAATTGCATCATACACCCTATAGATTTGCATTGCTGATCACCACTGCAAATGACATAATCTGAGGAAAAAATAGATTGAAATGGTGAAAGAAAGGAAACTAAGTTGGTTGTTTCAGTTAATTTGCACATGGGTGTACATCTTCTAATGCCACTTGTCTTTTCGATGTAACTAGTGCATATATAAAGTACATTCCCACTGTATTTTGGTTTAGCAAAGAATCAGACAACATCACAAGGACAAATTAAATAGAAATAATTGATATATGATAAACTTCTGGCTTCTGAATTAGAACAGAGAACAATTTAACGGAACAAATTGTTAAAGTAAAACTTTTGGTTTGAAATTCTTGGAAGGTTACCAATTATCTGTAAATTTTGGTAGGTTATAGCATGTATTGGTACTGAGTAAAAACAATTTATCCTTGTGAATTGAATAAAAGGTTGGCTTAATGTCTATCAGATCTAAAGCTCACTCCACACCTCATATGGAACTTGTATATTTGAACCATCTCTAACAATCCTGAAAGAGTGGTCATTTCCTTGTAACGCTTTGGAGTTTTAGGCAAAGATGTTAGAAGTACACTTTAGGAGGAAATGGAAACCCATTCCTAAACAGGAAAACAAGGGAGAGGGTTGATTGAGGAGTAGATAATTTGGAGAAACCTCAAAAGAGTTTTACAGATAAAAAATATGAGAAAAGAAACCATTATCATATTATTATTATTATTATCATCATTATTATTATATTATTATCATATTATTATATATTATTATATTATTATTATTATTATTATTATTATTATATATTATTATTATATTATTATCATATTATTATATTATTATTATATCATTATATTATAATCATTATTATTATATAATTATTATATTATTATATCATTATATTATTATATTATTATCATATTATTATTATATTATATATTATATTATTATTATATTTTATACTATTATCATTACTATTATATTATTATTATATATTATTATATATTATTATATTATTATTATATTATTATTATTACATTATTATATTATCATTATATTATTACATTATTATATTATTATTATATTATTATATATTATTGTATTAATATAGTATTATTCTATTATATTATTATATTAGAATAAACTATGGTTGTGTCTAGTTATTTCAAAATGGTAATGGTGAACTGGTGAGTTATTTTCAATAAGGTAGCATGTTCTTTGCATATTCAGCTCACAGGTCTTTGCTCCTCATTGTTGGTGAACACTGCTAGCGAAGTGGCTATGTTTACACTGTAACAGCTGTAAGAAAACTGGAGTGATCAAGCTCAAACTTTGATCATGTGACCAAAATCACAATCATGATTAGGAATCCTGTGAGCCATCAGGGTCATACGGGCACCACATGTACAGCAGCCACTGTAGAAGTGGTGTGTCTTCAGCAAGATACCCTGATGATGCCCAACCCTATCCAGGCCAGTTTGAATTCAGAGTTTTCCTTCTCTGATACCGGTTTCCATGCAAGACTATAGAACCCAATCTGTCCTGCTGTTTACCCATAGCTGGGAGTGGGAGGAGGAGAAGAGGATTCATACCTTTTCAATATGTATTAGCGGGAATATAATGGATTCGACTGGAATTTGAACACGGCTCTCCAGTTTCTCAATCCAAGCTGCTACCTGTTATTTCACCATGCCTCCACAATTACTTCTCCTTGTAGCTGAGTGGTTAAAGCACACATGATCAGATGGTGGTTTCTCCTGCAAATGTCAATGCATGTTTGAATCTTGTTACTTTTTTTGCTACATTACTTACAGTTGGAATAACGTCCTCAACTTTGTTGTCATCACAACATTTCAGCTATTGTGAGCTCTGGCCTTTAAAAAAAAAGAGAAATAGCAGCAAAGCCCAGCAGCAGCAGCAGCAATAAAAATGGAAGTGGCAGTGAATGCAGTCAAGCATGGGAGCAGCAGCAGTGTCAGCAGCAGGCAGAATTGTGTTTAAGGACTCACATTCTAGATCCAGGCTTGTCCCACAAGAAAATAGCTAATTTAATTAAAACCTTGGTTCATCAATTTGGCAACAGAGTAATTGTGAGTTCAAACCCTACATTGGATAGTACAGTCTAGGATTCAGACTCTGCAGAAACAAGAATACCAGTAATTGTTTAGAATGTTTTTGTTCTGTCGTCCTCATCTAGGGATATCTCGCTGGAGTGGGAGGGCATATTTTCCTTAATAAGTTTTCTGGATTGTGCATGCTGGTGAACAAATTAAATACTGTTTAAAAAGAAAACAAATGTAATGACAAAAGTACACAGATGTAGTATTTAATAAAGCTTTATTCAACAAAGAATACAAGGTTTGAGTATAGTGTCCTTTTATAGTCCCAGTAAACAAGAATAGTTCTCTCAAAGAGGAGAGTAATGAAACAAGGAGAGACCACTCTTTATTATTCATAACACAATGTATTTACATAGTAAAATCATTGGCAATGCATTTTGATAGTAAAATCATTTCCAATGCATTTTCATAGCAAACTCATTGCAATGGATTTTCATAGTAAAATCATTTGTAATGTGTAATGACAGAAGTACGCAGGTGTAGGCTTTAAGAAAGCTTTATTCAAATGAGAATACAACGTTCGCGTATAG
>OZ010596.1:45357469-45414969 GCA_963932145.1 Acanthosepion lycidas | reverse complement strand
ATAACCTGTAATGAGTTGATAATCCCTAAAAGCTGACTCAATCAATCGATTAATCATGAAATTGAAATGCCCTATTGCAATTAGTGTATATACATCAGACATTCATTTTTATATTGCCAATATTCGTAAAAGCAAATCTTAAACAATGTAAGAGTGGAAACATTCGAAGATGATATAATTTAGTATTACACATCCACTTTCAACATATGCCATATTTATCATACAGTTAAAATATAACCTCTTTTTAATATGGCTTTAAATTATATTAACCTGATTTATACAGTGTAGGCAACTGAAGAAAAGAAAACTTAGAATTTGAAACAATTCCATGACATTGCATTTCTGAAAAATTACTGATGATTGTAAATAACTACTTGTGAAACATGTTAGATTCATGAAAATAAGAACATAAGATATATATATATATATATATATATATATATATATATATATATATATATATATATATATCAGAGAGTAAATCAAATAACTAGATATTAGTAACTGTATATGTGTGTATAAGCGTGCATACACAGGTCAGCAAATAAATATTTACCAAATTTACTTTAAGGTTTAAACATAGCATTGCTTGATGTGGTTAGACAGAACTAAGAAATGTATATTAATAAATATACATATACCTATGTTTTGGGTGCAACTTAGGTTTTGTTGTTTACCAACTCATCAGGCATAAGAAATAATTATTTTTTTTTAAAAATCATAAGTTATTTCTTGTGCCTGATGAGTTGGTAAACAACAAAACCTAAGTTGTACCTAAAACGTAGGTACATGTATATTTATTAATATATTCATATATATATATATATATATATATAAGATATTGCACATTGAGTGCTAGTGTTAATAAAATAGTGCTCAATATAATATAACAGAGCTATTAAGTATATATTAATAAATATTCATATTATCCCTTACTGGTAACATAACACAAAGTTTCATGCACAAAACTATCATCAGGGGATGGGTAAAGATTGACCATTACATTAAACATGTAGTCTCTACCAGCCTCTACCAAGCACCTGAAGACTGCAGTGTACATGAAACTCTGAGTCATACTACCAATGTGAAATAATATGTTTATTTAATATATATATATATATATATATATATATATATATATATATATATATATATATATATATATATTATGTATATGTATGTATACACACACACACTTATATATATATATATATTATGTATATGCATGTATACACACACCCACACTTTTAATTTTAATTTTATTATGACGACAAGATAAAACGCATTTTATGATTAAATTTTGCTCTCGTCAAAATATCCTTCTTTAGTCTTGATTACTGCCACACAAATTTTTAGCATTTGTTGCAAAAGTTTCTCAATGTCTAAGATTGATGATTGATTCCATTCATTTTTCAATAATTCTAAGAGCTGATTTCCTTTTTCGGTTTTTTGTTTTTAATCTTCTATCAAATTCATCCCATGCTAATTCTGTGGGTTGCATCAAACTATTGAAGTGTAATGCATATATATATATATATATATATATATATATATATATGCACATACATACATACCATCTATGGTGCTCCCCCTCTTTTATATATATTTTGGAAAAAATATGACAGGCAACTTGAAAAGACACATTTCTAACAACAGCCGGAAATATAAGACGAAGACAAAGAAAATCGATGATTACTTTCCGAAAATTCTGGCAATGAATTTGAAACAACTTAAATACTGAAGTGGACATAATTTTGGATTGAACAGGTCGAGAAAACAAAAAAATTATAGCTTCTTAATAGATATATCATAAAAATAAAAAAGAAACAAGCTTTTACAAAAAAAAAAAAACAAAATAAAAAAATAAAAACCAAAAAAATTATTTGAAATAAAAATAAAAAAAAAAAAAGAAATAAAATAAAATTCTAGAACAATGTTGGTGATGGTGATGGGAGGGGCTTGGTGGGAGGGGTGAGGGATCATGGGAAGGGTAACAGGGATGGACGGTGGGGAAATGGGTGTTATGTTTTTGAACTGAACCAAAGTCTGTCTGTCTGTGTGTCTGTCTGACTACACAAATAAAGGAAACATTTGAAAAAAAAAAAAAAAAATATAGCCACAACACCATTTTATTGTTTGAAAGAGAGTCGCTGGTGGATGACGAACAATGCTACGGTAACATCAGTTGTCTCATCATCATCAGAAAACCTCAAAGAGATAGAGAATAATAATGGTACCACTGACAAAAACTGATCCGGAATCATGCACAAAGACTTTACATCCATATACATATGTGCATATACATATACAAATACATACATACATATACACACACACATATATATATATATATATATATTTATATGTGCGTGTATGTGTAATATAAAAGTAAAATATATATTAATATAATTTAGTATTATCCCCTAATAATTGTGAGATTTAGTCTATATGAAATGTAAAATTGGTATAAGGTATGGGGCAAAGGTAAATACGACAAATGGAAAACAAATTAAAACTAAATTATGTGTTTCGACTTTATTAGGCTTCATCAGATTAAAAATGAAAGAAACAAATATGTGTGTGTATATTCTTGTGTACGCTTAAATACACACATATATTTCTTTATTTCTTGTGATGAAACTGTTTTCCATTTGTCATATACTTCTAACTTTGTCTGGATTCTGTATCCTATTTTATACATATATATATATATATATATATATATATATATATATATATATATATATATATATATATGTGTGTGTGTATGTGTGTGTTTTTGATAAATGTGTCCTTAGTAAATTGTGTCATTTTTTTACAGGAACATTTGTATATAAAGATGTTATATCTAAACTGGGCATACACCCTTGTGCAAATTAATTGAAACAAAACTAATAATTCCATAATTATTTACCTTTTTTTTGTATTTGTTAGTACTTCGTATGTCCATTCTGTGAAGTTGTGTCTTGTAGATTGACCACTGATTTTCAAATGGATTTAAATCAGGAGAGTTTCCAGGCCAGTCTATAGTACTTTGATTTACTTACTGGTAAGCCATGCAGTCTTACAATTTTTGTACACTTCTGTGGAGTAACATCCATTGTAGATAATGGCCATAGGACAACTAATCGACAGTTGAGACAATAGTGTCTGGGCATGATGAAAATCTGATGCAATCACCAATGACAGAATATTTTTCAAGCCCAAACAAATTTCATCATTCACCCTGAAAATCGATTCATATTACTGCACACCACTGCAAATGGCCTTGTCTGAGGAAAAAATAGAAATCAATTACACCCTGTTTCTCCAGCGGGTCTAAAACTGACCATATGGTGAAAGAAAGGAAACTGAAGCAGTTGTTTCAGTTAATTTGCACAAGGGTGTACATTTGTGGGTTTTTTTGTTTTTTTTTTGTTTACATTTTGTAATTTATCAATAAGATTTCCAGAGATTTTTTTATAAGCAAGGAATCAATTGGTTTCTAAAAATTTTTGCTAGTATCCCATCAAGTATGCTATCTAGTTTACGTAGGCTACTACCTATCACTGAAATAATGGGATTCGTAAGAATACCTGGATTACCTGCTTTTGGTAATCGGTAAAATATAGGTTTTTCAAATGATGACATCTCTTCATTCAACCAAATCAAAAATCACTCTCTCCAATTTCTGATTCTGAGTTGAAATCCATTACATCCCAGTAATGTTATTGATAGATTTAACAATTTAAACATAAAAGACAAATATATGGCCAGTTTAGATAGACATATATATATATATATATATATATATATATATATATATATATATATATATATATATATATATGAGTGTTATAGTAAAAAAAATGCTTAAATTTACTAAAAACCCATTTTAACAAAAACAAAAAAAATTACCTCTTCCCACATATGTATATGTATGTGTATATATGTGTGAGCATATCATATATATATATATAATTATGTGTGTCAGCACACACACACACACACGCATATATATATATATATATATATATATATATATATATATATATATATATATATACACACATATGTGTGTGTGTACACACACATATATGTGTGTGTGTATATATATACATATATATATATATATATATATATATATATATATATATATTTGTATGTATGTATATTCAGTTAAAAGACAGATATCATCATTATAGAGGGAATCCAATAAAATAAAATATTATGGACAATACAGTGACATGAAAACTTATATAAAACGCAACACTATACCATCATTATTATTATTATTGATATTCATATTACTATTGTTATTATTTCTTATGCATATATATATATATATATATATATATATATATATATATATATGTATTGTTATATATATATATATATATATATATATATATATACATTTATACATACATACACAGATATAAATATATATAAAATATATATATATATATATATATATATATATATATATATATATATATATATATATATATATATATATATATATGTATCTATAAAATATTGCTGGGGCCCTGTTTTTTTTTTTCTAAATTGCTTATAATGCATTTCAATTGTGTAATATTTCTTTCTTTTTTTGCCTTTTGTTTCTTAATTTTTCTATTCTTTTTCCAGTTCAAATGTTTTATTCTGCTTTCTTTGTATTCATCATTATTTCGTGAAAACAGGTAATTCAAGCAGACCAAAATACTATTTTTTTCCAAAAAATGATACAAAAAATACAAAAAAAAAAAACAACAAATTTCAAACACGTATACATATATAGAAAACCATCAAGATAAAAAAAAAAAATCATTTAAAAAAAAAATTGTATATTTTTCTTCATTTTTAACCATATATATATATATTATATATATATAATTTTTTTCTTTTTACTTTTTTCCTGGACACCCCTCCCACATCACTTAACATTATTAATGCTTCATTTTTAATAATTTTTTTTTATTTGTCAGGTAACCTGGAAAGTCTTTTGCTGTTATTTCTTTCAGTGACTGTGTGATCAGAAACTTGTAAAAAATTTATTTTTAGAAACTTTTTAATACAGAATTTGGTAAACAATTATTTTGTTTTGCAAATTCTTGCAAAAGATTGTTATCTCATTTAATTAAAACTAATTAATATAGGTGAACTTAAATTTGATATTAGATAAATGTAGTATTCTCAAATTTTAATAAAGTGAATTCCTCAAAATTGCTAGAGTCATTTAAAAATTAAATTGAAGAAAAATAATCATAAGAAATTCTGTTGAGCGATAAAATTAATTATAATAAGAATTTTTCCTTTCAATATTTTTCTTGTGTTATTTAAGAGGGTTAGCTGAATATCTGTTGTATTCTGATACACTTGCACATCTTTTAGTCTAATATATATATATATATATATATATATATATATATATATATATATTGTTCTCTTTAACATCGGGGTTCACCAGTATGGTATATAAGAGATGAAGTAAAGGCCAAAGTTACTGTCTATAATACTATTTATTGTTAACTCCATTGGGTTACAGTGTTTAAAATAGTTGACTATCGTCATAGTTCTTTTTTGTGATTTGAGAGTTCATACTGGGTTGTTGTGTTCCTTCTGGTTGACGGAAATTAATTCGTTGAATTCATCCATTCTTCTTTCTCTCCTGGAGTTTTACGTCAAGTCAAACTCACAGCCAATGAATCACCAACCCTTGCCTCTCAAAATGCTACCTCAGATCAGGTTCTTTTCCCCTGCGGCATCTCTCATCTTGTATGTGGTTTTCTTCTTTTTATTGGGGCTGACACATCCATGTTTCCCATTTGATTTTTGGCGGGGCATTGGTTGATTTTTTTATGACAGTCACTGACCCATATAAGCTAAGTCTGGGTTCATGTCCATTACCGAAGATAGGAACAATAGAAGAAAGGAAAGGAAATATATAGAAGAGAGGGTGGGAGCGTATTTTGTTTTTGTTAGTAAGGAGGAATGTGTATATTTTCAGATGGTGTCATTACTACCTAATCCTAATACATATATATATATGCATATATGCATATATATATATATATATATATATATATATATATATATATATATATATATATATATATATATATGATGCTTAACTGGAAAGTTACTAGTCTGACCAAGATATAAATGTAAGTAGACAAACCAGTTGATAGACTAAAAGATATACAACTGTACCTGGATACAACAGCTGGTTGGCCAGCTACTGTATTCTGGTACACTTGCATGTCTACCAAGTGGTGTGTCTACATAAATATATATCTTGATCAACCGATTAAAAATATATCTGTCATATAATCTTTGTATAGAGCAATGGTTCTAAATCAGGGTCCATTTAACATTACAAAAAATAACAAATTGGGGATCCACAATAGTCATTCATAGATCTATTTCCCTTTGGTTATTACAATTGAGAGTTGGAATTTCTACAGCAGTCTACACCTTACTAAAATTAGAAAAAGAAATACTAAAACTAGAACAAAAGATCAAGTAAAGTAAGTCAACATTCTTTTTATACTTTTAGCTGAATAAAAACTGAGGAGAATATATAAAAGTAGTGTTATATATATATATATATATATATATATATATATATATATATATATATGTATATGTATAAGGGAAAATTATATAAAGATTATAATTCATTATATCAATTAATTTATTAATAATATATAAGAGAATGTTGTTAGAAACAAAGAAAAGAGTGCTGAACTGCTATGTAATATCTAATCTCCTATATGGCAGTGAATGCTGGACAATCTCTTCATGCCTTTCATAAACTAAGCAAAGTATTAAGAGATAGGAAAATGTCGTTAGAAACAAAGAAAAGAGTGCTGAACTGCTATGTAATATCTAATCTTTTATATGGCAGTGAATGCTGGACAATCTCCTCATGCCTTTTATAAACTAAGCAAAGTATTAAGAGATAGGAAAATGTCGTTATAAACAAAGAAAAGAGTGCTGAACTGTTATGTAATATCTAATCTCCTTTATGACAGTAAATGCTGGGCAATTTCCTCATGCCTGTCATAAACTAAGCAAAGTATCAAGAGATAGGAAAATGTCATTAGAAACAAAGAAAATAGTGCTGAACTGCTATGTAATATCCATGGCAGTGAATTTGGGGCAATCTTCTCACAGATGAAGAACCTGATGATCTGAATGTTGAAAATTAACTCTCTACCAAATTGGCATGCAGGTTCTTTTAATATGATCTAATATATATATATATATATATGTATATATATATATATATATATATATATATATATAATTTAACTGATGCTTTTGTCAATTAATCAAATAATAACCTAATTTCACAAAGATGCATTGTTAAGATATTTTTGTTCATTTAAAAAAATAAAGAAAACTTTTTTAAAGAGATATTCACACTCAGTTGTCATTTTTGAATAAAATTAAAATTAACCATAAAAATATGTCTAAACAATGATTGAAAGATTTAGGAAATTCTTACTTTGTCATATTTTACTGATAAACTGATAGCATTTCAAAAAACAAAGAAAATTTCAACAGAAAATTTATATTAAGTTGGAACATTCTTTGGTGAAACATCTCAAAGTAGTAATTTTCCAAATTGTCATATATATTCGCCATTCTGTCAGATTCTTATCCAAATTTACTTCTCCTCCTATATACACTACAGTTCAAAAGGATGAGAGCACCCTGGTAATTTTTTAAATTGGCCCCAAAAGTAGCTGTTTTTTAATTTAAGTAAGTTAAAATTATTATACATGGTTAAAAAAAAATGAGACATGATTTTTTATTGAAATTTTATTATTACAAAAAGATAAAAAGCGTTTTATGATTAAATTTTGCTCCTTAAATTGACTACAGCAGCACAGATTTTTGGCATTTGTTGCCAAAGTTTGTTGAAGTATAAGTTTCATAATTGATTTGATTCTTTTTTCAATGATTCGAAGAGCAATTTTTTCATTTTTTCCACTCTTCTGTCAAATTCATCCTATGTTAATTCTCGGGATGGCTTCAAATATTTGAACTGTAGTGTATATATATATATATATATAATACAGTTTCATTGACTGACATGGTACTGTAATTAAATATTTATTATATCTTTTTTGCATATGTAAAACAGATTTCATTTTTCAAATATATAGTAAGAACTATCCAATTTAAATCTGTGTTCGATCACTTTTAGCTAATCTATTATCAAGGAAGTTTTTTGTTTGTCTTAATACATAGATTGTGATGGTAATTTTCATAGCAATAGAAATGTTTTAGTACCTGAACAAGATCAGCAAATTCTGGCCGTGTTCATAATTAATGTCGTTAAGATTCGGTTCCTGGTTTCATATTAAGTCTTCCATTCTTTTTAAGCATTTGCTGACATTGCTTGTATGCATACAAGATAAGTATAATAAAAAGCTTAATCGAAGTTCCTTGTCAGTCATCTGCAACATAACCTGTATGAAATAAGAATTACTACCCAAATATACAATATATATATATATATATATATATATATATATATATATATATATATATATATATATTCAAATATACATATATATATATATATATTGTATTCCAACAGTACATATTCAACTTTAGTCATGTAAATAAACGCAAACACAAATATATATATTTAAAGTTTCATGGACGCTTTGATGTTGATGTGGTTGTCGCACAATCCCCAGGGGGTAAGAATGATGACATACTCAGTTTCTTATTAAAGTGGCTTTCATGTGACTCAGTATTTAGCCAATGATTTTATGTTCAGTACCCCATCTCCAGAGTTTTATAGATTAACATATATATTAGAAAACAGACAACCTTAAGGTTTATCGATTATATTTTATTTCCCCAGATAGGTGGTTTTTTCCTGGTTCATCAGATCACATTTCATATATATATATATATATATATATATATATATATATATATATATGAAATAATGATATATATATTTTTATATATCAAGAAATTTATGACAAAGTGGAAAAAATTTCCTTGTAATATATATATATATATATATATATATATATATATATATATATATATATATATATATTCAATTGTATGGATATGAGTTTGTGGCTCTGGGTTTCAGGCTTTTGTGATCATTAGACAAATATGGTAGCTCTATTGCAGATTTCCACTAAGTACTGTGCATATAAAATAAAATATATATATATATATATATATATATATATATATATATATATATATATATATATATATATATCATGTGACGTTTAAAGACCTAATTTTGAAGCTAATTTGACTACAGCAAATGGATATATAGTTTGGTCAATGGTATAGTCAGGTTCTTAGAGGCAACAGTCTGTTTCATGCTAGATGCAAGCATCAGGCCATATATATATATATATATATATATATATATATATATATATATATATATATATTTCTATTATAATATGCTCTCTAGATGCAAATGAAATAGATTTTAATAGCTGGAAAATGTTTTTCATTGTAAATGAGGAAAAATATCTGGTGAATGAAACAAATCTTTTTTTTTTTGAGCAAGTCTTTTCTTTCTTCTGTTCTTAAATAACATTTTCTCAATTTAGATCAAGTAATGCGGATATGCATAGTAATCTTAGCCTAAAAGAAATATGCACTTCATTAACAGAGAAGAAACAGCAGACGACTTTCTGGGGAGCCGAATAAGAAATAAGATTTCTTTTTTTTTGTTCTTTTTTATGATTTCTTGTTGCATATTTACGCTTTAGAATTACTTACTAGAAAAGAAAGCGAAAAACAAAAAAAAAAAAAACAAGAAAAAGAAATGTTCCTTTATTAAAAAAAATGATGTTCATGTTAATGGGACAAGGACTTTTTTAAAAAAGAAAAAAAAACTTGATGTTAAATGCTTTATTTCTTATTAAGCCCAAAAAAAAAAATAAAAAAAATAAAAAATAAACTATATTCAAAAAAACATCTGAATTTCAATATTTTCTTCTTTTGCATATATGTTCCATCTTTTATATCAACATGAAATTTATCAGAATCTTTAATTCCAGATGTCAGAAAATAAATCTCTGGAGAGTGTATATATATATATACATATATATATATATATATATATATATATATATATATTTTAAAAATCAGGAGGCCAATTGAATCCGCTACCTTGGTGTCAATCTTATAGTATCTGCAAGTGATTTTAATGATTTTTTTTTTGAAAGAAACATAGCAGATTCAACTGACCTCCTGATTTTTAAAGTTTAAAAATCTAAATATTATTTTTACTTTCATTTTATTTTTTTACATGTGTATTGAGTGATACTTTTTAATACTACTGTTTCCTGGACTGATTCAACTCTGACCATTAAACATTTATGCATTATATATATATATGTGTATATATATATATATATATATATATATATATATATATATATTGTCATCCAGAGACAGACTGTTTCGCTGTATCACAGCTCATCAGTGTGGCTAGATGTCTGGTTGCCTCTAGCTAGGATCGAAACCTGACTGAATTGGTATCAGTCCAAGATTCTACCACAAAGCCATTGGTGCATGGCAGGGATGAACGTGAATTTAAGCGTATTTATTTTTAGATAAACACACAGTAACTGAGAGAACCTGATTCGATTTACTGAAGAATCTTGCATTACACACACACACACACATGCCCACACAAATCTTAGATCAAGGACCAGCTTAACATAAAAATAGCTAAGATTGGACTATTTTTGTCTTTATTTTCACCCAAAATTAAAGCAACAATATGAAGTTTACAATGGCTCATGATCAAACATTATAGACATTCATTGTCTGTTATATTTAACAATATATGTTTAAATAATAATCTGCTGCCCTAATACATCATATATATATATATATATATATATATATATATATATATATTTTATTTCCCCAGATAGGTGTTTTTTTCCTGGTTCATCAGATCACATTTCATATATATATATATATATATATATATATATATGAAATAATGATATATATTTTTATACATCAAGAAATTTATGAGTAAGTGGAAAAAATTTCCTTGTAATATATATATATATATATATATATATATTCAATTGTATGGATATGAGTTTGTGGCTCTGGGTTTCAGGCTTTTGTGATCATTAGACAAATATAGTTGCTCTATTGCAGATTTCCACTAAGTTCTGTGCATATAAAATAAAATAGAATATATATATATATATATATATATATATATATATATATATATATATATATATCATGTGACCTTTAAAGACCTTTATATTATATATATATATATATATAAAACCACCTATATATATTGTGAAGTGAGTGCGCGTGATAATGAAAGAGTGCTCAATGTAAAATAGCAGTGCTAAAATGTATACTATTAATAAATATACTTTTTGTTCCTCAGCATTTGGTGCACCTATGAAATTTCAGGTAAATGAAAATCAATTTAGCAATCAGTAGAATTAATGGTCACATCTAACCAGCTCAACTGTAAACTAATGAGATCACAATGCCAGACCCTTACTGCACTTAAATTCAAAAAGGCTAGGTACAATAGCTCATCCGAAAAATTACCATAAAATTATTTATAGAAATGCCACAGGTAGGCCACCTTACAGAAGTTGGAAAGTGTCTGAAGTGAATATGCCATATCAGGCCCAATAATATTGCTGATTCTTCTTTGGATTTTATCAAGGAGGTCAAGGAACATAGCAGAAGCTGCAGACCATATGTTGCACCGATATCCTAAGCATGGACAAATGGTAGACTTATAGACATGTAGGATAGATTCTGGGGAGAAAAATTGTCTTGCATGGTGCAGTAAACCAACTTTCTTAGCAGCTGACCAATCAATGGACTCAATATAGTTTTACCATTTCATGCAAGCCAAGAATGTTATTCAAAGAATGTACAACAAGTCAGTCTCTGATGGAAAGCAGAGCAGAGCAGTTTAGTTTTGGCAGTGTTAAAATCAAAAAGCTATTCTTTACCTCATTTAATAATTTTTCCCCATCAAAGCATTTTGCAGTGATAAAAATGTTAATAATCAGATGGTGTAAGGTCAGTTGAATATAGTGGGTAAGGTAGAAGAAACTAACCATGTTCCTCTTTTGTTCCTATGTTTCTTTACTAGATCCATGCAGACTTGTGTTGCAATGGAGGAGAACTACATTTTTTCTTTAACTATATACTCTTCTATGGCCTTACTAAATGTAAGATAGGTTAGTGTATTCTAAATTACTTTTTAACTGTCACATAAAAATAGTAGTTAAACTGACATGTTCATCTTCCAAAACTGAAATTATAAATAACCCAACCTAATAGATACCTAAGCATTACCAAGGTTAAATATCTGAATGTCACTCAAAGATATAGTATGTCAAGCCACACCCAGAAAGAGGTGCAGAAATAAAACAGTTTTTTCACTATTGTTCAATATAGCTCCCCTAAGCAAGGACAAATGGTAGATTTTTCTATCCAGAGTCTGTCTTACATATCTATATGTAAGACAGACTCTGGAGAGAAAAATCCTCTTGCACAATGAGCCAACAATGTTATCAGTTGACCTAGCAATGGATTCAATATAGTCTTTCTACTTCATGTCAGCTGAGAACGTTAGCATGAGAAGTTGCAACAAGTCACTTTCCTGGAGGTTAGCATCAGCCATACTGATAGAAGACAGAGTGGAGTTAAAATTAACAAGCCATCATTTACCTCAGTTAACAATGGACTTGAGTTCGTTTTGGACATTGGCTGACATTTTGACCTTGAACTGATCAGCCTTACTATCGAAGCAGAAGTAGATGGTTGTGTCATCAGTGTAGATAGCAAATTGAGAGCTGATAACCATCAGGAAGGTCATTAATAAAAGTTAAAATAATGTAGAACCAAGAATGAAGCCCTGGGCACACCTGCATTAGTATGAAAAGATCTAGACGAATGGCCATTCAGGATAACTTTCATTTCATGATTTGATAGGAAAAACTGGATCAATGAAAAAAATTTGTCCAGAAACACTCTAACTTTTCAGCTTGTGTAGAAGACCTCTATTCTAACCCTGTCAAAGGCTTTCAAGATGTCCAAAGCTACAGCCCAGGCTTTACAGTTTTCATCAAGAACATGATAGACTCTTTCTGAAATTAATATATTAATTAATTTGACTTTGCTAAGCAGACACTTCCTCCGTAGCTAAATGGTATAGCACGCCAGGCCAAATGATGTTACTGTTTCAGATACAAGTACGATTCCTATTGGAGGACACATATTTTCTACGATATTTCTCGGACATTCAGGCCAATAAATGTAGTTAATACTGTTTATTAAAGACAGAGCATATAAATATTAAATATTTAGAGCTATAAAAATAACTTATAAACAGAAAATATATTAAAATAATTGTCGGACTTAGTCCATTTTATAATATACGATGTCATTTGTTTACTTAAAGATATGCTTTGAGCAGATATGAGCATTCAAGAGAAATCATGTGAAATTTGTAGTTTAAAAGCAGTAATTTGACCTTGCTAACCAAACACTTCCCTTGTTTCTAAATGGTATAGCATGTCAGTTCTGTGTTGGATACAGGTTCGATTCCTGTCGTAAGACACATATTTTCTCTATTTCTTGGACATTCAAGCCAGTAAATGTATTTAATACTGTTTATTATAAACAGAGCATTTACTTAAATGTTTGTGTCTATAAAAATAACGTATAAACAGAAAATATATTAAAATAATTGTCCGACTTAGCCCATGTCATAATATATATATATATATATATATATATATATATATATATATATATATATATATACAGAGAGAGAGAGAGAGATATGCAAAAGCATTTTTATCTCTAGGATTCCTTTCAGCCAACACTTCATCAGAAGAAAAACGTTGGTGTAATTTCTGATGAGAACATGGAAGAGGACAATTCACAGAGTAAATAAAGAAAAAGATTTGAAGAGGGAAAATTATTGAAGACGATTAAAATATATTTATTGGTAAAATAATTTATAAATAAAAATATGAATATCTTCAAGTGAGTATAAAATGGAAAAATAGTACTCACGAACGTCCTAAAAGATTGAGGGAGTGAGTGAAATGATCTTTCTGTTTTCACAGAGTCAGGTGATGTAATTTAATACCAAACGCTTCAACAATACGTAAATGATGAGGGAACTGAGCTTTGTGCAAAACTGTGACAGAATTGTTCACATATTTGTTAGCACAGTTTGGGTCGTCAAGAAAGTGTTGCCCAATGTCCGAATCATGCGCAGACTGAGTTACCCTCAAAGAGAGACTCAAACAACCAGTCTTATACTGGTAGGAACGTGCTGACCTATTCGTGTTTCCAGTCGTTAATTGGTTCATCCTATATATTCAGCTCTACACTGAAATTTGAATTTATATATAATAGAACTATTTTGAAAATAGGACAAACCAATTTCGCTGAAAATGCCTTTGTGCATTTTTAAAACTGTATTTATGTTTTATGATATATATTTAATCATTTTACCGCCAAACAAGGCAATAAAGCCACTAAGATACTGAGTGTTATGGAATATATTAATATAAACATACTATAAAGTAGAGAGAACAATAAGAGATGTGCATAGCTGGCTACGTGTATTCAAGGATACCTGTCTACTAGGGTGGCTAGCCAATCCTTATTGCAGACGCTTCTCAGGCGCATTTGTGCTTGCTCAACATTCACAGAGCCCACCTGTGGTTTATACTGCAACTATGCTGAGCAGCCCTTAGTTACAGTTTCTGGGAAAGAGCGTGTTATCTAGCGTAATCAATTTGAACAAGGCAAGCACGCTCAAGACCTCGGCCATGATGACTCGTGACTCCGTGCTAGTACAGCTATCGACGGTACCCAAGCGTTCCATCTACCCAATTTCACTCACAAGGCTTAGGTCAACCCGTGGTATGGTTTTCAGGCACTTTCCAAAGGTGCTGCGCGCTGGGATCGACCCATCCAGTCTGATAACACCAGGAAGTCTCTTTTTTGATAACTCGACCATGGTGAGATTCGAACCCAGGTCTCATGGTCAAAATGTGAACATTCTAACCATACGAACAGTAAGTGAACAAGAAGTAAGAAGGCAGAAGAAAATGATTGATGCTGCATTTTGTGAAGAGCAATGTTGACTAGGATGCAGGACACCAGAAATGAGATCCTCCAGTGAGAAGTGCGATAGAAGAAACTGTTAGCATAGAACTTACGGTTGCATCTGGCCATTTCAGCTTTGAAATGAAGAGGTCTTGCTGCCAGTCCCGCTTAAATATATATAGTTGAGGTACCACAGAGAAAAGTTTTTCTGGAGAATTACCATATTTACTCGCAGATAGGCCGCATTTTCTTTACCAAAAAAATTTCACAAAATATTAGGAGTGTGACCTATCCAATCGACATAAATGTCAAACAAAACTACTTTGTCATCATGATTCCTGAGAAAATGGAAATGTTACCCATAAACACTAAAGCTGTGGATTCAGTTCTGAATGAATTTTAAAACTAACTTGATATATAAATAGATAAACATTTTTTTTCTAAATGAACCCAAACATTTTCTTCTGTAGTTATTTTATTTTATTTTTTTGTTGAGTTAAACCATAAAGTAGGGGTGCGACCCATCTGGTGGGGCGACCTATCCGCGAATGTATACGGTAATATAACCAAAATATTTTACATACCTATTTTGCATTCTGCAGTGAAATAGTTGGTAGTTAAATTTACAGTTTATAATTTTAATTGTTCCAAACCATAATCATAAGTAAAAGAAAGCAGGTTTTAAATTAAAAGTACTAAATTTTGCAGAACATGGAAATCGATCAGCAGAAATAAGAATGATGTTTGACAGTGATGATAGTGAAGAAGAATTCTTGGGATTCAGTTCTGAATGAATTTTAAAACTGTGTAAATATTAGGTTGCTGCAAAAATAATGACGTAATAATGTCGTTTTTTGACGTATTTTTAACGTCAAAAAACGACATTATTACGTCATTATTTTTGCACCAACCTAATAGATAAACACTTTTTATCTAAATGTACTGTAACATTTTCTTCTGTGGTTTTCTTCTGTTTTTTCTTTTTTTTTTCTTTGTTGAGTTGACTTGATATAAAAATAATATGCGGTAAATATAAAAATACCGGTACAACAGTTACTTCCTTTTGTTTACAAAAAAATGTATTTTAACTGCAAAAGTTTATTAATAATTGTAAGTTTTGAAATAAAGTTAGAAATAAAGGTAGATATCTGATAATTCTTACGTTTAAAAAGGGTTGGGTAATTTTCCAGATTATAGTGCGACTTATCTACGAGTCAAAGGGAAATCATTAATTATTAAGCCATAAAGTAAGGGTGCGATGTATCTGAAAGAGCGATCTATCCGTGAGTCTATACGATAGCATGAAACGTTTATAGAAAAGTAATATGATAAAAAAATAAAAAATATTATGTACAAATGTCTATATCAAACTAACAGTAGGTAACAGTATGATAAAATAACACACAATTTTATATTTTTTCTGGGAGAAAGATATACAACAAATACAAGTTATAATTCCCAAAAAAAAAGAAAAAAATAAGGTTAAACATTTCTGTAACTTTTACAGTTCTCCATGCAAAATTGTAAATAGCATTTTTTGCATTTGACAAAGTGTAACAGCAAAATTATCCACTTCGCTTCTACACACATATTTCCATCCCTCTCTCTCTCTCTCTCTCTCTCTCTCTCTCTATATATATATATATATATATATATATATATTATAAATTAACTGATTTAAAAAATATGGTTTCTTCGCTACACAGGAATTGCCATGTTTCAAAATTTGCTTGAAGATGAAACAGAACTAATGCTTTTAATTTAATGATAGAATTAAATTTGAAGTTTTTAGCTTCGGTTTTTGAAACATGGTAATTCCTGTGTAGCGAAGAAACCATATTTTTAAATCAGTTAATTTATAATATTTATGCTCTGTAAATTTACACTGTGCACTGTTTTGTAAAAATAAAAAATATCAGTGAGAACACCGGATTATATATCTTGCTGTTCTTTCTTTTTAATATAATATAATATAATATAATATATATATATATACATATATATATATATATATATATATATATATATATATATATATATATATATATATATATATATATATATATATTAACTAGCTTAAAAGCCGTCCTATCGGGCAGCATTTATGCTAGATCCCGTGGAGGGCTCTTGATTGGGCCTTCATCACAATAGGTAGGGATGAGTAGATGCAATAGGCAATAATAAACTACAGAAGAACTCAAAATTGATCGCTGCATTTAAGCATTGCATCAATATATAAGCTCACCTTTAAAAAGTTCAATGACAATTCTTCTGCCGCCACTTAAAAACAATTTCATGTACGCAGGTCCTTAATTTTCGTAGAAACGCTTACTTTGATTTCATGGCTGACTTTCACTGGATTTCACAGTTAATTTTCATTATTCCCAAATTTATTTCCAAGTTATAAAAATTTTTTTACCGTACAAAAAAAAAACAAAACAAAAAAAAAACATGTTGCAAAAAATCACATAAATAATGCCCCCCCCCAACCCCAATGACAGTAATTAAAAAAAAAAAAAAAAAAAAAAATCAGGTTTGCGGGTCTGGATCCAGCCCAGAATGTTTTTAATTTGCTCATAGAGTTGACCTGATTCCAAAATGGTATATGTTGAGCTATTTATTAGGTTGGTGCAAAAATAATGACGTAATAATGTCGTTTTTTGACGTTAAAAAATACGTCAAAAAACGACATTATCACGTCATTATCTATTATATAGATAGATTTATTTTTAATACGTCTTTTTTTTTATTACCTCAAACGTTACTGTAGATGCTATATATTTGAACAAGACATATTTCAACAAGACACACCATTTTAATATTTAATAAACAGTGGGTATTACACCTATTGGTCTGCTGCAAGTTTGAAAAATCTTAGTAAAAAAAAAAATGTGTCCCCCTGCAGTGATCAAACTTGCGCCCTGCTTTGAAAGCGGAACAAAGAGCAGTGGTATGATTTCTCTGGTCGGAAGGTGTTTCAGGAGCTGAATTTCATCGGAGGCTTTTAACAAAATTCGGCAACATAACATTGCCGTGTAGAAGTGTGCATGAGTGGATCCAGAAGTGGCCGGACAAGCATTATTACCTCGGATGGGGCAGGGCACCCGTCAACCTCAACCATTGACGAGAAGATTCAGTAAGCTCGAGAGATGATAATGGCGAACCGGTGAGCTATCACCTATGAGGCAGCATGTTCTCTGTAGATTCCGATCACTGCTCTTTGTTTCTCCCTTGGTGAACAGTCTAACAGCAGCAAGAAAACTGATGTGATCTTGCTTGAACCTCGATCATATGGCCACCATTAGTAGCAACTAAAAGCAAGAAAATGGGCATGATCAAACTCAAACGTCGATCACGTGACCATGTGCCAACTATAAGCACACATGAGCAGAAGGCAGTATGACAAACCTAAAGATATGTTATGGCAAAATTGTGGATCATTTTTTACTTGTCCACGAGAGTATATATATATATATATATATATATATATATATATATATATATATATATATATATATATATATAGTGGTGAATATATAATTGAATAAAATACTCTGTTTTGAAGTACAAATAAAGCAAGTACTTTTTTTAAAATTCATTTCAGCCAGTGAGGCAATAAAGCCACTAAGACGCCAGAGGTTACTGATTGTTAGAGAATACGAGAAAAAACTACTGTTAAGGAAAGAGGACAATAAAAGAATACGAATTAAGAATACAGAAGATAACGATTGACATTGTATTTACATTTTTGAAGATCAAAGTTGACTTGGAAGCATAGAGCCGGAAGAGTGTTCCACAAGTGAGAAGTGCGAGAGAAGAAACTGACTTATAACTAAAAGGAAAACTGACTTAAGACTAATACAGAAACTGACTTATGACTAATACAGAAACTAACCTATGAATAACACAGAAACTGACTTATGACTAATACAGAAACGAACCTATGAATAACACAGAAACTGACTTATGACTAATACATTGTTGCACACTGTTTTCTTGTTGGATGCATTCAATATTTAGCTTGTTACAGTTGTTACATGAAATATTTCAATTGTTTGCTCTCTTGTATTTGCAGCTTTCACAATGTTCTAATTTAAGTCGATTTATATATATATATATATATATATATATATATATATATATATATATCTGTATCTTACTTTTCGGACATGTTTTGGATCTATGCATAAATTCATCACATACTAGGAATACTTTTTAATTTAAGAAAAAGATGATTTCTGATATGAGAAACAGTTTGTAGTATTGTATGCAAATTAGATAGACAAGTATAAATAGAGAACAACTGGCGAACATAGAGTAATTATGCCTAGCAAACCCGGGTGTTATTCAGGACACGGAGAACTGTACTATGACTACTACTATGCAGAGAGATATGCAAACAATCATTGAACTCAAATCATTTTTTAAAACAGGCATCCATTTTAAAAGCAAGGAAACTTATCTTCTTTATTAAAACTCACGGTTTAACAGGCCTGTAAATGCAAATTCTTATTGTTAAATAAGCAAGAATGTGTACCCAAATATGTGTATTCAGTGGAGGTAGTGTTCAAAATAATTATATATATATATATATATATATATATATATATATATATATATATATATATAACCAATATATTTGGAAATCCTCAAAGAAAAAAAACTTCAAATATTAAACCTACCCTCCCACCCCCCAAAACATAAATAGATAAAGAAAATATATACAGAAAACAAATATAAGAAGAACTACTATGTAATATCTAATCTCCTATATGGCAGTGAATGCTGGACAATCTCCTCATGCCTTTCATAAACCAAGCAAAGTATTAAGACATAGGAAAATGTCGTTAGAAACAAAGAAAAGAGTCCTGAACTGCTATGTAATATCTAATCTCCTATATGGCAGTGAATGCTGGACAATCTCCTCATGCCTTTCATAAAATAAGCAAAATATTAAGAGATAGGAAAATGTCGTTAGAAACGAAGAAAAGAGTGCTGAACTGCTATGTAATATCTAATCTCCTATATGGCAATGAATGCTGGACAATCTTCTCATGCCTTTCATAAACTAAGTAAAGTATTAAGAGATAGGAAAATGTCGTTAGAAACGAAGAAAAGAGTGCTGAACTGCTATGTAATATCTAATCTCCTATATGGCAATGAATGCTAGGCATTTTCCTGCCAAATGAAGTGCTGACTTGAGTTGTGATTGTAGAGAAGGTTAGGGATTGTATTATGAACGGTGCCTTTAATCAATTTGGATGTTTTATAGAACTTGGAATTTGGAAAATTCTTTGAAAATTTAAAACTCACAGGACATATAGTACACAAGTGGGACAGGAAGGCGTGTCAATGAATATCAGAACCAGTTGTGGTATGAATAGTTAAACAAAGGATATGAGGTTGTGGAGGACAATGATCGCCATGTCTTGAAGGGGCACGCCACATAGAATACAGCAAATTCCATTCTTCCACGAGCTAGTGCAGGTGGCGCAGTAAGTTTTCGAAAGTCAGGTTTTATATTTTCTTACTCAAAAAACAGCAAAGTTGCATAATTGTATTAGGCAAGTTTTTCACCTTCACGAGGAAGACGTCCAACCCCCCCCCCCGCCAAATACCTGCGTCAGGGAAAGAGAGTCACTTGGCACGTGTCAGAAAAAGTCGCATAATTACCTACTGATGTTGATTCCCGTTAGAGCCAGACAACTGTCCGCGAAAAAGAATTTGTTAAGTACAAGGTAAGTGACTTGCCTTTTATCTACTCCACCTAACGTAGGCATCACAATTGCGTATACATTCGAATACTTATCTATATTTCTGCATGTATGTATGTACAGGGTGCGATAGATAAATTGTCGTCTAAATGACGGCAAGACGCAAATGTCACTGACATCTCATTTTAACAGATATACAGGGTGCGATGTATAAATTGTCGTCTAAATGAGGCAAAAAATAAAAATAACACTGACATCTCATTTTAACAGATATACAGGGTGCGATGGATAAATTGTCGTCTAAATAAGTGAATTGCGTCATAGTGTTTTTCTTATAGTCCGTGCCCAACTGACCACACTATACTGTGCAGTCGACAAAATCAAAAACAGAAAACGCGCATGCGCGAAATTAAAAATATAAAATCGCGACAATTTACCCATTACACCCTGTATGATTGTATACTTGGGCAGCAATCACTCTTTTATACATGCTTCATTAAAGGCAAGTAATAAAGTGTGTAAAAACTATCAAGCGATCTATATGCCAGTGCGATTTTTTCGCCATCTTCAAAGATTAGCAGCTGATCTTTCCTTCGATCTAGCTCTAACATCAGAACCAGAATTACCAGCAGTCACGATGAATGGATGTCCCACCCCGCTAGGTGGCCCCGTACCCTAAGCATCTACTGGGCCTGAAACTCACCCCAGACTTCAAGTGGAACTCGCTCATATGATCCATCGCTAAAGATGCAGGAGAAATTATCAGTTCCCTGTACCTGACTCCTTGTGCTATAAGCTACCTTTGCAAGAGCCAGATCAGGCCTAAAATGGAGTACTGATATCATATTTGGATAGGAGTTGGCCACTCCTCATTTTCTCCGTGTCCTTGCGGGTGACAAATTATATTCCACTCTGCAACTCCTCTCTCACAGACGAGATTTTGCAAGGTACTCATTGCTTTGTCGCTATTTCCATGTAAAGTTCTCAAACGAACTACATTCCTCCTATTTTAACCAGAACAGCTAGAACCCACCATGTCATTCACAGTGTAGCAAACCACCCTCTTTTCCTCTATATTACTTTAGCGAGAAGTAAGTTCCCCTCGAGGAGAATTTTCCCGCGAACCACAGCTGTGTGGAACCGACTTCCTAGAGGGTGTTTCCCTGATCATTACAATGTTACGCTGTTCAAGTTTATGCTCAACCGTTATCTTCCCATTCCAACTGCATGAACTGTGCCTCTTACTTAGTAACCCGCTACCTCGAGTTTCCCCCTGGCCTTGTAGAATGAGAGGAAACATTTCATCACTGCCGACTCAACACCGCCGACTCAACACCGCCGACTCAACACCAATTATCCCATCTCCATGACAACTCAAATTCAAGACAACTCATCACTGGCCTAATTAGAGCGATGACAACTCAAATCTAGTATCAAATTAATAGCTTCAAACCGGTTGTGGCTGTCATACAGTGCACATCTCTTAGATCGGCTTTGGGATTTTGAAAGTTTAGCTGTTTGTCTTAGTGATTTATCAGTAACAACAGCCTATTAGGCTGATTGGTGTTTAATTTTCAAAATTCGGCAAATAATCATACTGAAGCAGCAAATAGAAGACTGCATACAGAGCTGGGACTGGAGCAGTCCACAATATGGAGATTCGTTATGGGGCTGTAAAAGTTGCAAAGACAGGAAGATGCATTTTTCGAGCAATTAAGTTGGGGGTCATATCTCCTCCCCTAAATTGAAGAATTTTGCAGATTGTTTCTTCTTTTTCAATGATCTACAATATTTGAGGCGAGTTGCATACAATTTTCAATATTTTTTTTTAAATTAAAAATAAAATCATGTGTTAAAAAATAATCCTTAATAAATTATTCTTATTTGTTTTTAAAAAAATGTCGTTGAGTTGTTCTTGAACTGTGTAGGCTGATGGTGAGTTGTCTTCGAGTTGGGGTGTCATGAAGATGAGTCAGCGCTGTTGAATCGGCAGTGTCGAATCGGCGATTGAGTCGAAATTCGAACTCGACTCTCAGACTCCTCAATGCAAGTCGCTATCTATTACTCCCACCGTGCCTCTTCAAGCTAGAAGAGTTGGATTCATACCTTTCCCAGGGGCATAAGCACGTAAGTGAATGTAACGGATTCGACTGGAATTCGAACTCGGCTCTCCGATTCCTCAATCCGAGCCGCAATCCATTACTCTACTGTGCCTCTTCAAGCCAGAAGAGTTGGATTCATACTTTACCCAAGGGTATTAGCACGTAAGTGAATGTAATGAATTCGACTGGAATTCGAATCCGAGCTGCTACACCGTGTCCCCGGGAAGGTCTAAAGAGCGCTAATCTGCAAAATGCTCCATTTTTTTGTGAGTGGCCCAGTCTATTGAAGTAGTACCATATTATGGAATAAAAAAGATGATTATTTCAAGTCGCAGTACCAAGTCTGATATTTTCTTTAAAGATATGATTATTTTCAGTTCCATATGAAAAAAAGCTTAATTGGGTTCCATCACGCACGTCTGCGGATTTGCCTATGGTTAAAAAAAAAACGAAAAAAAAGGAAAGTACAATTATTTATCAGCTCTTTCCATTGCGTAGAGACATCACAACAAAGTCCATTGTTACGTCTCCGACTTGTTTGTTTTGACGCTTTTTGCGATATTTTTGTCACCAAGATGTCTTACAGATATTTAGTGACTTTTCTTTTACTTCTGACAAAAAGTCCGTGTTTTTGCCAACGTTAAAGCCATTTTAAAATACGATGATATTTTTTTTTCGCAGTATGTTTCTACAGAACCTGTTTTTTTTTCTTTAAATATTTTTTTCCTTCTGAAAGTCATATTCTTTCTATATCAGTCTGATGTTATGTTTTATTGCGCTTGTTAAGACCATATAAACAAACATACATGCATACACACACACACGCACACACACACACACACACACATATATAGTCGACTCTCCCGTCGAGTTCGACGTATAAGGGTAAAGCAGTCTCGGTTCCTAGGAAACCGACAGCCCGACAACAGCACATATGATTTGATTATAGTGGTGAAGACTTCGCGCAGGACCATCCACACTTTTTGAAGGGCTGAATAAAGAGACCTGGTGCACCAAGCGCCACAAGTTCCCCAAACGACCCTCCGCAGGTTTTGAATTCAGAATTGTCCTTCTCCTAGACCAGTTGCTATCCAAGACTATAGAACCCAGACTATCCTGCTACTTACCCATAGCTGGAGGGAGAAGAAGAGGATTCACACCTTTTCCCAAGGGTATTAGCACGTAAGTGAATGTAATGGATTCGACTGGAATTCGAACTAGGCTCTCCGAGTATATATATATATATATATATATATATATATATATAATGACAATTATTTTAAGACATCTTTTTGTTCATACGTTCTTTTTATAGATACAAATATTTAAGTAAATGCCCTGTTTATAAGGATGACGCATATTTTCTACGAAAATTTCTCGGACATTCAGGCCGGTAAATATTGTTAATACTGTTTATTATAAACAGACAATTTACTTAAACATTTATATCTCTAAGAATGTTAAACATAAAAATAAAAAAAAACCTGTCTCGAAATAATTGTCAAACTTTGTCCATTTCATAATGTGTGACGTCATTTGTTTAGATTTGGATACGCATCGAGCAGATATGAATCTACGAGAGAAAATCATGGAGAATTGTGGTTTAAAATCAGTAAAATCGACCTTGCTAACCGAAACGCTCCTCTGTGAATAAATCGGTAAAGAACTTCAGGCTATATGACGGTTCCTTATAGGATACAGGTTCGATTCTTGTCGGAGGACGCATATTTTGTATGAAAATTTGTCGGACATTCAGGCTGGTAAATGTTGTTAATACTGTTTATTATAAAACAGACCATTTACTTAAATATTTGTATCTAAAAAAAAGAACGTATAAACATAAAAAAACGTCTTATATATATATATATATATATATATATATATATATATATATATATATATATATATATATATATTAATTGAATGAATCATTCATGCAAAAAACAAATATAGACGTTAATGATTTAAATGGCGAGAATACATCTTCGCAAACAATTTCAAATGTTACACTAACCCCGAACCTGTATATGAATGATATGATCCTTGTTTATAAATTCCAGTTTCATAAGGTCTTTCTTAGATTTTACAAGCTTTCGTCTGTTCCTACCAGTACAAAAGATTTATCTTATTACTATATTTGTATAAAAAGGAACAACCTTAAAATTTAAAGTTCAAACTCAGCGTTGCGACCGCACGTTCCAAAATAATAACACATTTCTCATAGCATTTTTTCGGATTACATCTCTATTTTTGTTGTCCCTTATTACCGAGAAGTAAAATCAAGAACAAATCTATTTCCATACCTGAGGATATTATTATAATTATTATTTAAAATATATATTCATCGCGACACAGAAATGACCATGTTTCGAAACCAAAGCCTAAATCTTAAATTAAACTTAAAATTTAAATTTTAGTTTCATTTGCAAACGATGCTGAATAACTTTCGAAAAAATGATTTACACTTTTTATAATCTAAATAGTATTATATATTTGATGAGGGAAATACATTACGAAATTTTTCTTAAGTGGGTGTTGGGTTTTTGACGAATCAGGATTCAAGTATAATTTTAAGTGGTAAAGTAAATATCGGTTACGGTTAGGTGTGGGTTTGAAATTTCTGTCTGTTGATACGAACGAGAAGCCAGACACGATATGAGCTAGTTACTGGTCGGTCGGTGAAAAAATTAGTAAAGGCTACATTGTATTTTTATATTTTTGCACAAAACTAAGTCATATTTTTCCAAGTATTTCGCCCAAAGCAAGGCGAGAATGCATCTAGCACTCAAGGGGTTACAGATAGCGAAAGTAAGAGAAAAGAAGGGATAGGATAAAAAGGACGACGATCAAGATCAAGGCATCGGTAGATGCTGACCAACATTACATTTGAATATTTGAAGATTATAGCTATAAGGGAAGCAAGTAAGAGGAAGGGAGTTCCACTGTCGGGAAGTGCAAAAGAAGAAGCTGTTGGAGTAGAAGAGGCGGTTACATTTAACTGTTTCGACAGTGAAAGGGTGGGATTATATTACTCACTCCATATCTATCTATCTATCTATCTATCTATCTATTTTTAAGCATTTCACCCCAACCAAGGCGGGAGTGCCACTAGCAGATAAGGTGTTACAGAGAGTGAAAAGGAGTGTTTAAATAAAGGATATAGAGAAGGACGAGGATCAGGGTCAAGGCATCAGTAGGTCGATTGAAGCAAGTAAGAGGAAGGGAGTTCCACTGTCGGGAAGTGCGAGAGAAGAAGCTGTTGGAGTAGAAGAGGTGACTACATTGAACTGTTTCGACAGTAAAAGGGTGGGACCGAGTAGACAACCTAGTAGCACGTTGAAATTCATGCAGTTGGGGTATCAGTGAAATTAGCTCGTCAGTTGCCATGAAAGTATTTGTAGAAAAGACAGAGGGAAGCCACATCACGTCTGTGAGAAAGTAACTGAAGTCAAGATGCCAGGTCAGGACCTATCACATTGCATATTCGTCTACACATAGATCCATAACGAGAAAAGAACGCCTGGAGAATTTGACACTCACAGGATATATTGAAAGTAAAATGAGCTGAGGAAAGCGATAACATTCTAACCAGTCTGTGGGAATAGATGTCAGGACAGTGGCTAGGATAATGAAAAGAAAAAATGGCTATAAAACATTGGATGATCAGGAGATCTATAATCACCCACGTCCTTTAACATAGGATAGGAAGTTGTGAAGAGCGATAATCATACACGCCCTGACGCGCAGCATTATATTTTAATTAAAAGAAAGAAAAACTATAACCAGCATATTTCCACGAAGCTGCAATGCCAAAGCCCTGCATGTATTTTGCGAATCAAGATTTTGTCATTTCTGTTTTAAATGCACGTGCTCCTCATTAGAAATTTTATTTACAACTGCTATTTCTAAATATCTTTAAATATGTTGTATCTTGCTTCATCCCTGTCGCATTCGTTTTTTTTTTTTCTGGTTTATCGCATCTGTGTGACGAAATGTAATTACATTTATGCATTACATCGATCGGAGAGAACTCGACGACTAAATAGCAAATTTCTGCGTGCCTCTCGCAGATGACCGATGACCAATAGTAATCTCTTCAGCGTCGTGCCTTTTAAAAGAAGCCGCCTCTTGTTAGCTGCAGCTGAAGCACGGGTTTCCAAACTTACCATGTTTTTTGTACGTCTTTTTTTCACGATTTTATTTATTTATTTATTACTTTTAATGCCTCCCAAACGAAAACTGCTCCCTTTTAAGCTTATTAAAGCAGGTTCTTTAGCCTTCCATCAGAATCACTGATGTTAAACCCAGGGAGAGTGTTTAATTGCGTCATCTTTGGCTAACGTTTACCGTTGACATGAAGTGGAAAGATTATATTGTATCAATTGTTAAGTCTGCTGTTAAGAAACTTGGTTCAAGATATCGTGCTAGACAATATTTTCCCCTCGCCATCTATCTCACATATTTTTAAGTCTACCGTTCGTCATTGCTTTGAATATTACTCGCACATCGGATCTGGTGCTTCTATTTGGAGACTCGTGATCAAATCTAAAGAGGAATCTGCAATTTTATCGATGCTGACCAGGCATCTCGGCTTCACATACCCATTGCCGTAAGGTAGTTTCCCCGTGCTTTTTCGATATATATTTTCATAGTTATTGTTTTGATGAGTTTTTTTTTTGGGCGCTTCAACTTTACGAATTCATGCGCAGTGCTCGATTGGCAGATAGGTCTCATCATTTTAAAGATGAAATTGCTAGATGTAACCATAAATTCTATGCTAACAGTTTCTTTTTTCTATTGCATATTTTGCTTGTAGAATTCTCTTCATGCTTCTTGTTTGGTAGTCAATTTTGATCTTCAAATATTTAAATGCAATGTCAATCCTAATTTCCTGTCTTTTTAGTTCTTGATCTTTTATTGTTTTCTCTCTTCTTAATAATGTTTTTTTTTTTTTCGCATTTTAGTGACTTTATTGATTTTCGTAGGCTGAAATAAACAAAAGAATACTGAGCTGTTACGTGACATCTGCCCTTCTTTACGGCAGCGTGATGTTGGACAATTTCCTTAAAGATGAAGAAGGGACTCGAGGCGAAGGAGATGTGGTTCTACAGAAGGATGCTAAGGATATCATGGACCGAACGTGTGAGCAATGATGAGAGGAAGCAAACAAGGATGAGGCTTTTACTTAACATCAGGAAGAGGAAGATGAAGTTTCTGGGACACATAGTGAGGAAGGAGGGCCTAGAGAATCTGATGCTCACGGGTCAAATAGAGGGAAAGAGAGACAAGGGAAAACAACGCATGAAATACCTATCTGGCTTAAGCAAGTGGATGACAGCACGTGGCCTGGGGGAGGTGGCAGTGGGGAAGGAACTTGTTGAGAGCTGCTAGGGATAGAGGGAGGTGGAGAAGCATGATCGCCTACGTCATGAAAGGATATCACACATAAAAAGAAAGAAATGATTAAAAATGTACCGTGTTTCTTCATGAAGTGGGCGATCATAATTCTCCTGAACATCCTTTTGTAGTTCTAAGAATTGTTTTTTTCTTATCCTAGCCACTTTCTGATAAAAAAAAAAAAAGAAACAAAGGAATGAGTATTGAATTGTTACATGATATCAATCCTTTTATACGTCGGGACAATGTTACATTCATTGTCATTTACATTGTTTGATTTGGAGTAGAAATATAAAGATACCAGATGACCGTCACCCTGTTTTCCTCCTACCGGTCAATGACTAGCCCACATCTCGTCTCCATTCTCGTTCGCGTCGATGCCTGGAAAAAGCCAGCTCCGGGCTTTCCAAGAAACAGCTGAAAACAGACGCCTAAGCCAGAAAGGTTTACTCGAACCCTGCTGTTTTATACAGTGCTCCACTTACTCAGTGTCGGTGGCTTGGAAGGTGTCACGTGGGACAACTACTGCTCACATCTTTCGCTTACTAACCCCGTTCTCATCTACACGTCCCGACATGGGGTTAATAATATAAATGGACAAGCTCTGGATCCCGCAATCATGACCTGTTCCCAGCCGAGTGTAGACGAGAACTGATTAACCCTATTCGAAGCATGAATGCTAATATAGACCGGCAACCGGATGTAAATCAATATCCGGTTTGTTGTCGCTTGATCTCAAATGCTTTTCCCTACCTACTTGTTCTCTTCTACTTTTTCGGTCAAGTGCATGCCACTTCAAAAAATCTCATCTGCTGGCCATAAAATAAAAAGACTTGAGATCGAGATAAAATCACACTTCCCACTTTCACGTACCTATCCCAATCATAGTGTCACAGAAAGACATTAAACCATTTTAAATGGAAGTGCTAGAAACGTTCATTAACTTTATCAGCGGTCTAGTTGAAATATTTTAATACCGTTCTTTTCTATCGCTTTTCTTTTTGATATTTTATTCTTCAAATAATCGTTTTGAGCAGGTTAATTTTTATCGTTTTTGTTTTTCAAAGTAATTTTTTTTCTGTTTTATTTTTCGTTTCTTCACTGTCCGATTTAAATCGAATTTAATCCCAAATTACAAAAATTGAAGGCAATCGTTCGCTTCTTCACATTGGATAGAGGTTCCATTTCTTTCCATTTAATATTATAGTATTAGCGAGTTAGGCTACAGTACAAGTACTTCTAGTCAAAGACGTCTGAATAGTCTCTTTCCTAAATATGCAAAGCTGGAAGCCGATTCATTCTCTCGCTTCAGGAACTACGGTTTCTGTCACGTTTTATCTTTACGCGAGTTACACCCTTGTGCAAAGTAAATGAAACAACTGCTTTAGTTTCCTCTCTTTCATCATACGGCCAGTTTTAGACCCACTGGAGTGATACTGTGTAATCGATTTCTATTTTTTTCCCTCAGATTAGGTCATTTGCAGTGGTGCGCAGTAATATGAATCTATTTTCAGAGTGATTGATGAAATTTGTTTGGCCTTGAAAAATATTGTGACACCCGCGATTGCATCAGATTTCATCACGCCCAGACACTACTGTCTCGACTGTCGATTAGTTGTCATGCGGCAATTGTCTGCGATGAACGTTACTCCAAGAAAGCGTACGGAAATTGTAACTCTGTACGAACACACTGGCAAGCCTTATCATTGAGCAAATCAAAGTGCTATAGACTGGCCCGGAATCCTTCCCGATTTAAATCTAGTCGAGAATCTATGGTCAATCTGTAAGGAAGACATCGTGGAATTGATATACAAAGTACTAACATGTGCGCTGGCTCATGTTTTATTGGAAAAGTAAATAACGGAATTATTCATTTTGTTTCAATTAATTTGCAAAAGGGTGTACAAATTAGGAAAAAATTAAACGATACTGGCATTTCCTTGTTGAGCTCTGACAATGATCAGTAGTTGATCTTCTGGCTGGGCAATTATTCTTTTACATATTCAACATCAAAAATACATAATCACACATATACATAAATCACAGAACCTGATAACATATTCATATAGACCATTAAAACCAGTCGAGAATCTGTGGTCAGTCTGAAAGGAAAGACTTTGTGGAATGGACATACGAAGTAATAACATGTGCACTGGGTTATGTTTAATTTGCACAAGGCAAAAATGAAGAATTTTCTTTAGGTCATTTAACCACAAGCAAGGCAGTTATGGCATTACTGAGCGTGAAAGAATAAGAAAAAAATAGGAAGATTATTAAGGAGACAGAACAATAAAAGAGCAGGAATTAAGAAGACAGTAGATAACAATTCGTATTGCTTTAAAATTTTTGAAGATTAATATTGGTTGCGAAGCCAGAAATCGGAAGAGTTCCACAAGCAAGAGAAGAAACTGTAAGCATAAAATTTATGGTTGCATCTTGATAATTCAACTGTAAATTGATTAGACTTTGTTGCCAATCTAGTACTGGGTTTAAATTCATAAAGTCTAGGTACCATAGCGAAGAGTTCATCAAAACAATTACCCTGAAAATATTTATCGAAGTTATGTTACGACAGTGGGGAAGTGAGTGAAGCCGAGATGCCACGTCTGGACCATTGCGGATTCTTCTTTGGATTTCATCAAGAATCTCTAAATACATAACAGGAACACCAGACCAGATGTGGTGACAATACTCAATGCATTTAACATAACACTTATTTTGGAAGCAGGCTCGGAACAAGTCTATGGCGTTTGAGAAATCTTTAGCTTGCAGGATGCATCAAGTTTGCATATAAGTGCCGAAGGGTATTTTTAGAATCGTTTTTGAGAAACAACAGCTGTGAGACTTTCAATATCACCAAACGCTTCAATAATGGTAAAGAATTTTCTTGGAAGAACAGACACTGGAAAAAAAGGACAAACAAATTTAAGAAACACGAAATATAATTACTTTTTTGTTTTTAAAATCGCTGAGAAAACCGAAAACAGAATTTTGTTATATTTTAAAACTAGCAGCTGGTCGATCAGAAAAAGCGTTCAATTAGAATGGAGCAAAAACAGCATCATGTTTACATGTAACTGAGTCTATCTTCTTCAATTACTTTAAAATACTTTCATGAAAAAGCAGTTCGAATTAATGCAGTTAGTACAGAAGTTGTCTGTATTTATTCAATCGAAGTTAGCCGAGGATATGAAAGAGTAAAACAGACAACATGAAGACACACTTCAGACCACAATTATTTTGAAGTTTTTGAAATTCAGTATATCAGAGAGACGCTCTCATAAAGTTGAGCATCACCCATGCTGATAGGAGGCAGGCAAGTTTATATATGGCGTGTAAATTAAGAGCAGTTACGTTTTGGAGACATTAAAGTTTACAAGCCACTTCCTGCTCCAGTAGATAGGAGTAAATAGTTATGTCATCAGCCTAAATAACTAATTAGATTCTGATGGACCGAACGTGTGAACAATGCTGACAGGTTGCAAACAAGGAGGAAGCTTATATCTAACATCAAGAAGAGGCAGATGAAGTTTCTGGGACGCATAATAAGGACAGAGGGCTTGGAGAATCTGATAATCACGAGTCGAACAGAAAGAAAGCAAGACAAGAGAAAACAACGCGTGTCATACCTAGCGGGCTTAATAAGCGAGTGGATGAGAGAACGTGGTCTGAGGGAGGTAGCAGAGGGAAGGATCTGGTTGAGTGCTGCAAGGGATAGAGGAAGGTGGAGAGCCATGATCGCCTACATTCTGAAAGGACATGAAGTATAAAAAGAAAGAAGTTTGAAATGATTAAAAATGGGTCGTGTTTCTTTCGGACGTAGGGGATCATAGTTCTTCTGAACATCTTTTGTAGTTCTAAGAACATTTTTGTTTTTTCTTATCCTAACCATTTTCTGATATTTACCCAGAAAAAAAAAGAAAAAATATTAGGAACAAAGGAATGAGTATTAAACGGTTACATAATAATAATCCTCTTATATGCCTGGACAATGTTACATTCATTGTCATGTACAGGGTGACCCTAAAAAACAATCCAATAAAACCAAGAGTAATGGAAGAAAAATATTTTATTCATAGGAATGATGGAATTTTAATTTTTTAAAAATTAAGTCCTGTAGATGGCGTCCTCCTGTACGAATGCATTTTTGAAATCTGCTGTTCAGATTCCTCATTGACTGCTGCAACATCTCAGCTGGGATACTGTGAATTTCATCTTGAATTCTAAATGGCAAAATGTTTACTTGCTCAAGGTCATTGTCTCGCAGTGTTGCCACTTGCTCATGTTTGCTCTTCAAAAATTCCCGTTTTTTGGGGATCACCCTGTACATGATTTGATTTAGAGTAAAATATAAAAATACCACGTGACCGTCACCCTGTTTTCTTCCTACCGGCCAAGGACTAGCCAGTAAGGACATTGATGAATAGTTGACACCATAGGTCCAACGATCTTGCGCGGACAGGATGCAAAATGCCCTTTTACCGAAAGGACAAGAAACCGAACTGACTCAACGCCGAACGGACAAAAAGCCGAAGGGACACAGCCGAACGATTTCTGGCTCACAATTTTTATATACTCTTATTTATTTTTGTTTTGTAGATTTTAATCAGTTAATTGCAACAATTTTACATTAAAAACCTGATCACATTATTTTTATAGGTTTACAATATAAAGAAACCTATTTAAAAATGAGTTTTATGTATCTATTTTTTTCAGAAAATTAGTCTATGAAATGGTGATTTTGTAGGAATAAAATGATTAGTGTATATTTTAATTTTCGTATATCATTTTGTCCTCTTTGTCCGTTCGGCTTCTTGGCTTCTTGTCCTTTGGCAAAAGTGCATTCGGTATCCCGTCTGTGTACCACAACGATAGCCTACTGAGAATAGTACAAAATAGTGGGTAAATTAGAGAAGTTTGGTTAATTTCTTACACTTGTCCGAGCAATTAATATCCTCAATCTCTATCTATAAAAGACAGGATGTGTGTGTGGGGGGGTCGAATGCACGGCCGCAATTTTCGACGGATTTGCACCAAAATTTATATGCAGATGCTCCAAGTTAGCGGGAAGGCCAAGACCGACTTTGCATTTCCCAACTCCCATCGATAGTGGAAATATTCAATTTTCCTGCTTCTACGGCAGTTTTCATGTAGTTTGCGATCATTTTATACTGGCCAGAGTGAGAACCTATAGCTGGCTGCCACGAATAGGCAGGAAGATGCTATTGGCCAGCGTGAGAGCCAACAGCTGATTGACACGAATGTTAACTAGCATGCTAGCATGCAAAAAAAATCGATAGCTGCATTCGTCACAAGTGGGAAAAATTTAAATCTGCATGGCACTTTACTCCAATTGGCTCATTCGCTTGCTTAAACTCAACGTTAATTCTGATTCCGCAGAACTGAGTTGGGTGTGAAAAAGTATTTGAAGTTAACATTCTTTTTTTCATTCGGTTTTTCTAGTTACGAGTCCTTTTTTTAAAGCTGATCTTTTTGTGTTCATTTTGTTTAGTTCTTTTTTCGTAACAGATTTAATGTTTAGTATAGAGCTTAGAAAAAATTCACAGTGTGAGATAGGCAAGAAGTAAGGCATGTAGGCACATCAACACAGCAAAGGGTACTCCTTTAAAGGCAAGGAAGGGCAAAAATATTTTAAGTCAAGTGATAGCGATTGATTTTTGAATCAAGCAAGGGCAACGCCGGACCATGCTGCTAGCATTAGATGAAAGAAAATGTAAAATTATCCACAAGTAAATCTGAATTCTAACAAGTATAGTGTAATCAAGAGAGATGTGAAAGATTTAGATCGGATAACCGGAAGTTACTAAGGATAGTCCTGAGATTAATACAAAATAATTTATTATTTTCCTACACTTGTATGATGGATTTATATCCTCCAGTATTATATAATGCGAAATGATCCCGATCCGTGTGTGTTCAATATAAACTACATGACAGATTTTGTCAATAAAATGTGGATGAAGCCAAATATTGATCCAGTGACACCATAGATCTTGACCTTGTGCCAAACACAGTCCAATCTCGCTGTTGGTGAAAAAGATTTTTCAAAATTCACTACCTTAACATAACTTGTGAGCCGTCAGTCGAAGATCATCCCACTCCACAAAAAAAAAAAAATGAAAAATGGCAGCTGTCCAAGATGAAAGAGGATTTATTTTTCATTAAATTATGATAATGGTAATATCAGCCGTTTTCCTTATAAGGAAACATTCGGCTTTTATTGATCGAGCAGCCAGTACTACTATCGGTTGATATTTGTAAAATCTTCAGGAAAATAGGTTTCTCAAATGCAGTAGCTGTTATCGATCTTTCCGGTATTGATGGGGAGTTTTCCTTTCTTCCATTTTATTTGTAGTCGTGTGGAATGTCAGCATCTTGTTTATGTGATTATTTTCTCTTCGAGTTACTCAAGCGATTTTGGTTTCTCTTATTTTGTACAGTTCTTTGCTTGGGATTCTGTAACGCCAATCCACGAAGAAGGGCAGTCTTTGCCAAGATTGAAAGGCGTGTCTCACTCAGAGCAATTTTTAATCATTGACCTTCGAAAGTTGTTGCATACAGCCGACAGTTTAGACATTTCTGAACGTATCTGGCTTTATACATGGCATCCATATCAAAGTCTCGATCTAACGTGGCTATTTAAGAACATGACTCAAGGATTTTTTGGCAGTTTGAGATATTCGGTGGAAATGGTTCTTGGTCATTTGTCCGAAGGACATTTGGCCGAATGGAAATTTAGCCGAAGGACATTTGGCCGAAGGAAATTTAGCTGAAAATGTATGTCACACTATTTATCGTAATATGCTACATATATTTATATTTATTTATTGTATTAATTTATAAATTTTCGTTTTTTTTTTTAATCTATTCTGTATATATTATATTTTACTTCAAATATTACTGTAAGAGAAGTATTTTGAGAAAAAGCACATTTTATACAGCAAAAACCTTAAGCTTTGACGATATAAAGATCTTTCAATTTTGTTTTTAATGATCAATATCTTAAAGGGATGAACTAGTTTTTATCTTAATGTTAAATACGAATTTAAATGATTAGGTGCTAGTTTTTACCCAGATCCACTCAAATATTTAAACAAATATTGAAATAAGAAAACTATTAACTTTAAATTTAGATTAAATAATTTAATCACTTGAAATTCAGTGAGAATTATTAGTCCTATTCTAACTTATAATATTGCTAATTAAAAAAACTTAAAGTATTACTTGCTACTAATTTTACTTGTACTTTCAGGAGAAATGTCCGTCGGCCAAAAGTCCGTTCGGCCAAATATCTCTTCGGCCAAATGTCTCTCGGCCAAATGTCCGTTCGGTCAAATGTCTCTCAGCCAAATATCCGTCGGCCAAATATCTCTCAACCAAATCTCCGTCGGCCAAATGTCTGTCGGCCAAATTTCCGTTCGTCCAAATGTCCGTCGACTAAATGTCCGTTCGGCCAAATATCCGTTCGGCCAAATGTCTGTTCGGCCAAATATCCGTTCGGCCAAATGTCTGTTCGGCCAAATGTCTGTTCGGCCACGCGTGGAACTACCTATTTCGTAACTTATTCTATCTTCAAATTTCTTTTCTATTAAATTTGTTATAACTGATTCATTTGCTGATGTATTTGAAGTGCTTAGTTTTTGCCAATCATAAATGCTGGATTTCTTTATAATGAATTCAGGGTATAAACCACTGCTGTCATTCCAATTCTAGATCATAGCTTCTGTTTTGGAAACGTTCACCTTGAGTCCGATTTCTTGGAACACAAGACAGAGGAATAATAACCGAAAATTATAAGAAAGAAAAAAAAAACTCACAGAAGACTGACCTGAAACAGCAGAGATATATGCTTCGACGGATGGAAGCTATATGGGCCCAAAATCTTTCCACTATCACTACCATACAAGGATTTTGAGAATACATAGCAGTTCAGAACTCTTTTGTTTGTTTTTGACGAGATTTTCTGTTTCTTGATATTTTGTTTAGATTTGGGAAGGCATCTTTTGGTGTTCCAATGAGCTTTCGTATTTCTGTATCATCTTTTTTTTTTTCCTCTTTTAAAACACTTCCCAGGTAGTTCAATTCTTGTAGCTGTTGTCAATAACTTTTGAATTTGTGAGTTTGCCGCCAGTCGAAAATACATCCCCTCCAAGAAAAGAAGAGAAATTAACCACAGATGGCCAAGACAACATGAAAGCGGATTTATTTTTATTAAATTATATTTAGGTAGAACCGAAACAGACAATAAATAAATAAATAAAATAACCCAAAAAATATTTTCGTAGAAGAATGATGCAAGAAAAAAAAAAATTTTGAAGAATTTTTATCCAACCCTGAATGAAAGAAAGCAGACAAGCGTCCATAATTAGTGATAGCACTATTTTAACATGTTTTTCGTTTTTTTGGTTTTTTTTTCTATGACCCGGTGTTCGCTTTCAATCGTGGTGGCATATGCAGCTACCATGATACAGTAACGAAAACCACAGAGAGTGTAATAACTTAATTTTATGGCGAACATCTGTAAAATAATATAAAAATAAACAAAAATGATTTCTTTCTCGATAAATTTTTTCTCCATTCTGTACCGTTTTTCTTATTCGTAAACGCAATCTCCGCTCTCTATATTCTACATATAACACCTCGTCGTTATATAATGGTTAACAATCTGATCTAGAAGACCTTTTGTGCTGGGTTCGATCCTTACTGGCAACTCATACTTGTATCCTTCTGCCAAATCTAAGTTACATTATTTTTTTTAATTATATTTACACTTTAAAAAAAACTAGGAGCCACTCGAGGTAGAGTCTTAACGAGAAAGAAGCATATTTTATACGAAGGTGTGGATGATAATGATTGCATATTAGTAGCATTATTGCCTTGCTTGGAGGGGAATCATTAAAAAACGAATCGTGCTACATTTATCGTTGGACTTATCATTTACGCTTTTTTATATTCAGCCTACTTTTACATGAGATTGTTTTGCAAGACTATTCACCCTGTAAAAGTCCCAAGAGCCACTCAAGGTAGATGGTTACTGAGTAAGAAGCACAGTTTATGGGAATATGAGGGGAAGATAACGATTAATCCTAGACTTAAAAAGGTTAAGATTGTACTGATCTGGAAAGCACCCTCTTGGGAGTAGGTCACACAAAACTGTGGTTCATGGGAAAAAAGTTGATCAAGTGCAACTTAAATATCACCGATGGAATACATAGGGAATGAGGGTGGTTCGCCACAACGGGCGTGGCACGGCGAAGGTTAGAATTGCTGGGACGAAATAATTGTAGTTCGCCTGAACACTTTCCATAGATATAGCGATAGAACAGCGAGAGGCTTGCGACAATCCGTCTATGAGAATGAGACTGCACGATGGAAAATAATTCATCACCCACAAGGACGCGGAGACGCTTTTGGTATCTATCGACTGGGCATCTCTTGTAAATAAGAAAGACGACTTATCATGAAGCAATTGATAGTAAATTAAACACTTAATTTATTATATGTGGTCTTGAACAGAACTAACTAGTAAATAACAAGGCAAGGGCTGTCTATATTTCTACCTGGCGGCATTTAAGCTAGCTCCTGCCGATGGCTCGTGATTCAGTTTTCATTACAATAAGTAGGGAGGAGAAAGATGCAATAGGCCACAATAAACTAGAGAATAACACAAATTTGATTGCTGTATTTAAGTATTGCATTAATATTTAAGCTTACCTTTCAAAAGTTCAAAAATAATCCTTCTGCCACCACTTAATTTAAAGACAATTTGATGTACGTAGGTCCTTACTTTCCGTACAAACAATTATTTTTATTTCATGTGTGACTTTCGCTGGATTCCGCAATTAATTTCGATTATTCCCAAATTTATTTCTAAGTTACAACATTTGTTACCGTACAAAAAAAAATAATAATATTGTCGAAAAAACTCACGTAAAAATGACCGGACAATTTTATTTTGTGAACGGTATGTTTTTCATTTGAACATGAGCTATTGAAAGTTAGAGAGTTGTGTCCCTTTAATTGTTTTTATCAGTAGAATCCAATATGGCGGAATCCGAAAACAATCACAGTAATGTAAACTTGTAAATCCAAAATTTCAGGATTTGCTCACAGGGTCAACCTGATTCCAAAACGGTATGATATGTTGGGCTACGGCCTTTAAGAGTAAAGCTGAAAACACGGATAATTTTATTTTGAGGAATTTTTTTTCATTAGAACATTCTTCGGACTCTTGTCCACGTCGTTATTGCCATGACATTCACGACGTTTCGGCCGTTCTAAGCTCCAGCCTTCTTCAGGTGATATACGTTGGAATTTCGAACTGAACCCTTTATTTCGCTCACCAATGTAGATTGTTCTAGTTCCACGTGCCATGCCTTTTCTGGATATCTTAGTTACCAGTTAATTCTCTTTAGTAACTCAATCCTCTAAGTTTTTATTAACCTCTGCTATGGCCAGATATTGAACTCACAACTCTTTGGCTCAACTCATTGGATTACTTCAACCGACGACATATGGCTCAGTGGATAACAGTTAACATTAGAATAAAATATGAAAATCTAAAAATACACGAGAAAATAAATAAAATAAATTTTCAAAATAAGAAATAAAATACTAGCAAATTTTTCCCCCTTTTATTTGATGGGGAAGCTCCCAAGTAAATTAAATTTCGGCATTAGGTAACCCATAAGGAGTTGATATGCCGTTAAACAAAACAATCAAAAAAATCTTAGCGCTGTCACAGACTTAATTATCCATGGGGATAAATCAGTTGAGCTAGGTCGCCAAATTTTACGGGTAACATGGTTAGGGTTTGTTTATCAGACGTTTCTCCTAGTTACGATTGAATACGAACTGCCCTCTCCTCCTAATGTAGGATATGTTGCTGATATTTTCGTGGCGCGTTACACATCTGATTATTGATTTCAACACAGGATTTGATTGGCAATGGCCATCATTGAATTTCTGGACTTACTGGGGGTAATGTAGAGAACTTTTTTCTTTTCTTTTGGCTACTGAATCCTCATTCATGCAAGACAATTTGTCCGCTTTTCTTATCTGAAACACTAAGGGTATGGAGACATTTCAGAAGCTCGCAATCTTCGAAGATGTGTAGATGACGGCCAAAGCAACGACAACGGTATGACTTTTTCACATTCCGTGGTAGAGACGAAACTTCCATAGTGAGGTTGAAAAAAAGGGATAAGATTTTTAGTCAACGTTGATCACCTTTCGTTTTCTAAAGAATCTCTACCACCCCTCTTTATGTGTGTGTCTTTGTCTCTGTCAGTCTCTCTCTACACATACGCAGACATATATATATATATATATATATATATATATATATATATATATATATATATATATGTGTGTGTGTGTGTGTATATAAACAGATAAATATCTAGCTAGATGGATAGAAAGATATGAAGACACTTAGATAAGAACAGAATTGAATAGATAGATAGATAGATAGATAGATAGATAAGAACAAATATGAATAGATAAGAACAAATATGAATAGATAAGAACAGATTTGAATAGACAGACAGATAGATAGATAAGAGCAGACTTGAATACATATATAGACAGAGGGTCAGACAGACAGGCAGAAAGATAGATATATATGGTTAAATATAAATAACGTTTTTCATCTGTAACTTCTTAGACACAAAGTAAACAAAACAAAATATGACAAATATTTTCAAAACCATTTATTCTTTATTTATTCAAATAAAAGATGTTGGGACGTGTGAGTGAGAGACTGTCTTGTGGCCTTTCCTCTTTCTTCTGTGAGTAAAAAGAACAAAAGATTTAGGGTGTGTGCCAAAGATATAAGTGGAGACTGGATGCAAAACAAATTCCTTGATCCAAACCATATGCTCGAGAAATAGTAATAACAGACACCTGAGGTTCATCAACAAATAAATTGCATCAGAACCCCCCCCCCCCAACAAAAAAACAAAAAACAAATGCTAAGTCGTCTACACAAAGAACTAAAGAAATTCAAAGTTTCCTCTCTCGGTTTCTGCGAGTACGCTTCATTGTTTTGCTGGCTTCCATACATGCCAAATCAAAATGCAAGGTACTTTGTATAAATTTAGTGCAGTGGTTAGGCTTACGGAAAGTGGAATCTAAAAGCGAGTTTGAAATGCAGTTGGTTTCCTTACATTCAATTAAGAAGAAGTACTCTTAGGAAAGGTATGAATCCATCTCTTTCCTCGCTCAGCTATGGGTTAAATAGCAGGAAAGAACGGGTCCTATAGCCTTGGATGTCATCCAGTCTAATACAGAAAGAAGGGGCAACCTTCTACGGGATCATCTTCTACCAAGTCAGTCATGAATCGAAAGAGACATGACGACCCAAGTGTGTGTCATGTATGATACTTAACTGATTAATTAGAGATAAGGAGAACAGATACTACACTTTGATCCCAGTCCGATGATCAGCAAGTGGAAGAAAAGTATAACTCGACTAGCATTGGCTGTTCGGTGGAAGAATGGCAATTGCTTCCACATAAGGAAACTGCTAATAATATCTTTAGTATAAGAGATGTATTGACGAACTGGGTCTTATAGTCTTGGTTGGCAACCAGTCTACTGCAGAAAGAAGCGGCAACCTTCTGCGGGATCATCTACCGAGTCTGTCATGAATCGAAAGAGACATGATCGCCCAAGTGTGTGTCATGCATAACACTTAACTGATTGATTAGAGATAAAGAGAACAAATACTACACTTTGATCCTAGTCCAATGTTCAAGAAATAAAAGAAAAGTGTAACTAATAACACGATTAGTATAAGAGATAACTTGAATAGGAGGGCAGGCTGGCTCCTATAGTTTGGGGTGTCAACCAGTGTATGACAGAAAGAAACGGCAACCTACTGCAGGAACAACTGCCGAGTCAGTCAGGAATCGAAACAGACATGATTGCCCAAGTGTTTAGGATGTATGGCTCTTAACTGACCGTTAGGAAAAGTATGGGTATGTTTCGTCCCCACTCTATGGGTTAAGTAGCTGTGTAGATTTGATTCTATAACAGTGATTTGCAACCAGTCTAGGAGAAGCGCAAATCTAAATTCAAACAGGGTTAGATATAGGGGGATATTGTGTCTGCAATACAAAAAAGATAGATTTCAACAATTCTGGATGATCCCACTTTAGAGCGATTATCCCGAATACTTTTGAAGCTAACGGATTATCGGCACAACGGCTGAGGAACAAATGATTTAGGGCATAGGCGATTATGGCTCTCCACAGATTTCTCTTTTCTTTAAGACTTCCTAGTTGCTTACTCGCTCCGTCTATGGCATTCTCAGTATCCTTCTGTAGAACCACATTTCTGCTGCCTCTAGTTTTCTCTTCATCCGTGGAAATGTTTGTCCCAGTATTCACTGACATATAAGAGGATGGATATCACATAATACAGCTTTATATTTTTTTGGCTTCTAACGAATTTTTTTCCGTTCCTTAGCAGTTCACTTAGCTTTTTAAATGCTTCTTTCGCTAGTACAATGCGTACTTCGGCTATCGGCGTCATATTTTCTACCCTCTGTTAAAACCCAGGTATTTAAACTGATTTGATATTCGCATCTCCAATTTGTGAACACACGTCATGGGCTTTTTCTTTTCTTTACTTTATATGTGCCGTGTCCCTTCAGGACGTAGGCGATCATGGCTCTCCACTTCTCCTATCCCTTGTAGCTCTCAATAAGTTTTATCCCTTTGCTACCTCCCCATAGACCACCTTCTGTCATCCCGTTGCTTAAACCCGCTAGGTATATCATACGTTGTTTTCCAGTCTCTTTTCCTCTCTGTTCGACCTGTGAGTATCAGATTCTCCAAACCCTCCTTTTTCATTACGTGTCACAGAAATTTCAGTTGCCTCTTCCTGACGTTAAGTATAATATTCTTTTTTGTTTGCATCCTCTCCAAAACCTCATCGTTGCTTACACGCTCGGTCCATGACTTCCTTACCATCCTTCTGTAGAACCTCCGTTGCCTCGAGTCTCTTCTTCATCTTTGAGGAGACAGTCGAACATTCGCTGCCGTAAACGAGGTCTGAAATCCATCGCTGAAAATGTATTTTCATGCTGGAAACAAAAATAAAGAAAAACAAAAATCATCTTTCAATCTTCAAAATCTTTTCTTGAAATCGACTTTAAAGTTCTCACCTAAATAAATTCACGACTGTGTCTTTCCCGTCATATATTTTCATTTCCAGTGGTTTATCATCTACCTCTTCCTGATGTTAAGTATAAGCTTCCTCCTTGTTTGCATCATCACCAAAACATCATCGTTGATCAAACGCTCGGTCCATGATATCCTTAGCATCCTTCTGTAGAACCATACCTCCGTTGCCTCGAGTCTCTTCTTCATCTTTGAGGAAACCGTCCAACTTTCGCTGCCGTAAAGGAGGACTGATATCCATTATTGAAAAGGTATTTTCATGCTGGAACTAAAAATAATGAAAAACATAAATCATCTTTCAATCTTCAAAATCTTTTCTTGGAATCAACTTTAAAGTTCCCGCCTAAATAAATTCACGCCTGTCTCTTTCCCGTCATATATTTTCATTCTCAGTGTTTTATCATCTACCTCTTTCTGATGTTAAGTATAAACTTCATCCTTGTTTGCATCCTCTGCAAAACATCATCGTTGCTAAAAGCGATTGAGTTGAGAAACAGACAGACACTGATATGCATTGGTGATTAGGCATAAAGGGATGAGTGTGAGACAGAATCGAAAATTTGTCGCCCGAAGGTGGTAACTGGCGGTCAAGGGTTAATTAACTGGCTTCCCGCTGCATGTCCCCAGGAAAAAGACATGACCGTGTACCCTTCTTTTAGACCAATACGAACTATAATAGCATATGCTCTCCATTAGTTTTCTCTCCTTTCGATTCACCTCAAAATTTCAGTGATATTTGACATTAAAACACATTTTAACCTCCGTTTAAGTGCTTTATTTGTTCGCGCATGACGCCTCCCCAACCCTTGATTTATAGTTAACATGACAATATTATAGAATTAGGACAGGTATAAATATCGGCCATCAAGATGGTATTAGGTTGGTGCAAAAATAATGACGTAATAATGTCGTTTGTGACGTTAAAAAATACGTCAAAAAACGACATTATTACGTCATTTTGCACCAACCTAATAATAGTAAAAATAACCTCTGGTGGCTCTGCTATTTACCGTGAGCTCCTTGATAAAATTCAAAGAAGAACCGTCCGATGTAAGACGATAAACTACATCCGCGTCCTGGGTAAGACGATAGACTACATCCAGCAGCAAGATCTCTGATCATGAGGTCTTGAGGAGCGTAGAACCATCTCTTAATTGCTGGTGTTCCCAGGAACACCATGACCCGGAGTGGTAGTTTTAGTTAGGGTTCCAACTATGGGCAAATAGTTGACCCCTAAACTGGGGTCAAAACACTATCAAAGGTTAAAAATAGGTTTTTATACCAAAAATACATTTTTGTGAATAATTATTGCCAGCAATGATTTTTTGAAGAAAAAATATGATTACAAGCAATACATATTTGAAAAAATTATTTCAGCAATAAAAATCTTGTCGGTGTTAAATAACCTATTGACGTTAATATGCTGTAATAACCCCCAAAATCCAAAGAATACTCAGCAATATTATTGGTCATGATCTGGTAGATCGACGTGGTGTAAGGGTTAGAAAGCTTGTCTTGCTAGATCAGTTACGGCTGAGTAGTGAGTTCAATCCTCACTGGGTTTTCCATACTTTTGGCCTTGTGCTACATCTAAGCCGGGCTTAGAAAATCATTATGCATAGAAAAACATTGTAAACAAATAGAGAATATAACTCGAGCAGAACAAGAAAATTAAATTATTATTAGCTGACCTCATCATCAGCAAAAAACAAATCAACTGCAAGATTCAAATTATTGTAGACCAATATTCCTTATGGAGTTACTGTTTTCCTGATAAATCCAAATTTATGAATTCATTGGATATACCACTACGTGCTTATCAAGAAGACTCACGTTACATCTCTCACACAATAGTTCAATTAGGACTCATTTAAACCTACAAAAGAACCTAGCAATCGCCGTCCTTGTGGAAAATGGACCATAATAGCCTCATCCTTATGGAAAAGAGGGCTAAAATAATGGAAGCATTAATAATTAAAAAAAGAAAAAGTCAGCACTCATATGTATCAACTATGAACACGGCCACAATATACTGACCGTGTTTAAAAAATAAGAAATATTCCAATCATTATAGAGAGATATATAGAAAAAATCTACATATTCACATCAAAATAAAAAAAAAAAATCCTTGATAACGGGCTATTAGAGTAGACGAAAGCGCTCGGAAATACAGAACATTTGGACATTTTTTTACAGAAGAGAAAATATTTGTACGAATGCAAGAAAAACTGAATAAAAAGCCTAATCGAAGATGTCCTTAATCAGATGTCCTTAATGAAACTTGTATAAATGAAAGATTGCTTCCCAAATACACAATATATATATATATATATATATATATATATATATATATATATATATATATATATATATATATATAAGTCTAAAACACTGATATTTCATGATTATAATTTATTACATTGAAATCGTAATCAGGATCCAATTCATCAGACCTACAAATTCAAAAAGAGAACAGAAAATATCTTTTTGAATTTGTACGTCTGATGACTTGGGTCAGAATTACAATTCTATTTATATTATATTCTTGCTCTGTCTTGGGCATAGACCTCTACCTGGATTTTATCCCCTTGGATATATATATATATATATATATATATATATATATATATATATATATATATATATATATATATGAACAATTTAAACAAGTTTTAACTACTTATTTACAATTGGATTCTTTCATACATCCAGACAAGATTTTTGTGTCATTATTAAATAAAGAGCGAAAATTACCGTGTTGATACATATTGTTTTATTCCAAGTACTTTTGACATTAGCATAATGTCATCATCAGGGTGTTGTTTATTTCAAGACATACATTGTAATGTTCATCATTTTCAAAGACAAATTCCTGTGTTCATGTGAAAGTTAATATTTTTTTATTACTTGTGAAGTGAAGAACACTGAGTGCGATTGGCTTGGTAATTTTCTTTCTTCCTTTAATAATGGCACCAAAAAGCTCGTCCATGAATATGAAAAAATCCAATAGAAAATAATTAGACAAAACATGTTTAAATTATTCAATGAAACATGTCTCGATGAAAACATGCTGCAAAATATGAGCATATTTATACGCAATATATTATTATTATTATTATTATTATTATTATTATTATTATTATTATTATTATTATTATTATTATTATTATATAATTTTATATCTTTATTATTATATTGTTATTAGGACCTTGAATACGTTCTCGCTGATTTTTCATGAAAAGTAATGTTTTATTTACAAAAAATAGTAAGAAGCATGTCACTGAAAGTATTGTCCATTGTTAGCCACTACTTTTTCCCATCTTTCTGGCAGCATTTGAATTCCACGTCGGAAAAACGACACGTCTTTTGAGGCTAACCACAAGTCGAACTATATTTTGGCATCTTCATAAGAATGAAAGTGCTGCTCAGTCGGGCCATGTGCCATCGATCGGAACGAGTAATAATCGGACGGGGCAGTGTCTGCTGAATACAGCGGGTGGGGTAGCACTTCCCATTTAAGCCTTTTGCAACATGTGGCCTAGCGTGTTCATGTTGCAAAATCACCTTATTGTGTATCTGCTCGTATAGCGGCCGTTCTTTTCTTCAATGCTCGGCTCAAACGCATCAATTGTGGCTGATATCGATCCCCCGTGATGGTTTTGGTCGACTTGAGCAGCTCATAATAAACTACACTCAGCTCATCCCACCAAATCCAAAGCAGAAGCTTCGAACCATGGATATTCAGCTTTGCCACCGATGTTGCTGCATGGATGGGCTTGCTCCACGATTAGGGTTATCCCAGTGTATCCACTTTGCATCGCCGAAGCAGCTGTTCACACGTGATAAGACACCATTCGACGTCTCTCGGTTTCAACTCGTATGGCACCCATTATCCTTGCTTTTGAATCATTCCTAATGCTTTCAAACGTTTTGAAACTGTTGTATGATCAACTGCTAATGATTCTGCAAGTTCGACTTGCGCCTGACATGAGTCTTCATGAAGTAATGCCTCCAATTCTTCGTCTTCAAACATTTTCTTTGCACCAGAGCGTTCTTTATCTTCAACATCAAAATGATTATTTTTAAAGCGTCTAAACCAACCTCTTCTTGTTCTTTCCGACAGAACATGGCCGCCGTAAGTCTCAACAAGAATTCCGTGTGCTTCAGCTGCGGATTTCTTTTGAATGAAGTAGTGCAGTAAAATTCCCCGCAAATTCATTTTCTTTGGCACGAAATCCGACAGGTTTAACGCTATAGAAAACAAAGTTCTTTACACTTCGGCGAATTTCAAGCTTGCTTACAGTACTTCCCTACAGATGCGTTACCAACTGAAACTACTCGCACGCAGTTTTGGGGACGCCATCTGTTGGAAAACAGGGAGAAGGTATTCAAGGTCTTAAATTAATGATAAAAACAAATGAAAACTACTGATTTCACTTTCTTCAGAAACAGTCATTCACTCCTGTAGTTCACTGCTAGTAATAAACAATTTTTTTTCTCTCCTGATGATGACCATACTGGCCGAAACTAGTCGGGGATCATAATTTAAATAAAAAAAAATAAAAAAAATTATTAATATACAGCCCACTGTGACTTTAATTTTTTAACATTTTTATTGTTCAAAACGTATATATATATATATATATATATATATATATATATATATATATATATATAAGTCTATTACACCGAAAAAATGCCGAAATCGCTACACAAATGCAGTCGTCTTTCGATGCGTATTGAGCCCCTTTTTAAATTAAAGGTTGCAGACGTTGGAATTGTACTCATCATACCTGAGTATGAATTGAGCGCTCTGGCTGGTGATTTTTCGTTTATATAAATCACGTATATATTACGTTAAAAGATACTAATTCCCGATAGCTTATGAGCAGAGTCACTGACTGATACCGCCAGTTACCACATTTCGGTTTTAAACAATCGAATATCTAGCCACATTGATGAACTGTGATACTGCGAAACAGTCTCTCTCTCTCTCTCTCTCTCTCTCTCTCTCTCTCTATATATATATATATATATATATATATATATATATATATATATATATATCATTATTTTTTATTATAAAAGATTATAATAAAACATATTGAAATCGCTACGCAAAAGCTTTCATGTTTCAATACTTTCATTATACTTCTTCAGGCGATGGTAAGTAACTGGTGTTTAAAGGATTTTTAAGGAAATTTAAAAACAAGCGTTACCTTTTTTTCCGAAGGTTAAAAGATGGGGAATAAATTCATAATTAAAATTAGACTTGTGGGTATGTCTTGATTAACCAATTAAATGTTAGATCTACGATAAATAGAAAAGTAAGCTCAGAGGGTGGAGGTGGGTGAGTTATTTTTACATATTTTCAGTAATAGCCAACAATGGCCTGTCTATGTTCCATGACATGAAAAAATAACTCAAAAAATAAAAAAGAAGAATGTATCTGTATTCCACATATGTTCCTGGTGTGAGTTTAAACAAACGCCATCTTTTTGTGTATATCTTAATTCTAATTCTGTAAAGTGAGAATTTAACCTTGATATGTTGGGAACTTTCGAATTTTTTCTTCTGAATTCAAGAAAATTCGAAGTTTAACTGCTTTCTCGGCGTAGGCATGTATATAGGTCTTTACCGAAAGTGTTTTTTTTTTTTTTTCAGAGTGACAAATAAACACGTACAAAACGTAACTTTCAAAAACCTGCTACAGACGTGTTTATTCGTCGATCTTGATTCTTTTTATGCCATTCTGAGCTTGAAACGGATCCAATTGTCAACTCCCTCTGGTGGAGGTGCTAGCCACCGCTAGGGTACTTCAAGGTACCTCAGTTTCTTCATTACTATATTAAAAACAAATAAAACAAAGTCGTCTGAAAATGAAGCGTTTTTCCAAAATTAAATAAGGGTCAAGAGTCCAAGCAAAATCGTCATACTATATGAAAAATATAAACGTAAGTGTCGGTTTAAATTGGCACTTGAAGGATAGGGTAAATCAATTGGCGAGTGTCAAAATCAACGAAAATAAGACAGAAGTTACTAGATATACATATATTTTTACACTGTCAAATGACATGTCAGAGAGAGAGAGAGAAGGGGAGGGAGAGAAATTATCTGAAAAAAGTTAAACTTAAAAACTTAATAAGAGTCCAATAAAATCCTCATTAACCATAAATATGAGTTGACTTAATTAGGCGCTATCAGCAAAGCACACGGACGCCTGTACGGTCTGTTTCTCATTTCCGCCCCACCCACACGTCTTCCTGTCGGCAGGTTTTGGGCCAGTTGTTCAAAATGGGTCTAAGCATCGAATTTAAGCAGGAAAGAAATTGTTCCATGTTTATTTACGATCATTGAAATCATTGGTTATTTCTTTTCTTCTTTAACTTAGGGTTGGGAAAAGGAAAGCGGAAGAAAAAGAGATAGAGAGGGAGAGGGAGTTATTTTAGAAGTTGTTGAGGTAAATAGATAAAGAGTAATATAAATGTAAAAGACTAGAAGTTGCGTAGAAAAGGCGAAACAATGGAAAGAAAGGTAAAAAAACAAAGACGGAAGGAAGGAAGGAAGGTCGAAAGAAAGAAAGAACAAAATGGTGAGAAAGTGATAAATATACAATAGAAAAGAAAGAAAGAAAGAAAGAAAGAAAGAAAGAAAGAAAGAAAGAAAGAAAGCAAAAAAGAAAGGAAGAAAGAAAGAAAGAAAGAAAATAGTGGGAAAAGACAGAAAGGAAGTGACAAACGCAAAGGACAATGTAGAAAGTGAAGAAAGAAAGAAAGAAAGAAAGAAAGAAAGAAGGAAAGAAAGAAAGAAAGGAAATAGAGAGAAAAGACAGAAAGAAAGTGACAATCGCAATGGACGAATTAGAAGAAAGAAAGAAAGAAAGAAAGAAAGAAAGAAAGAAAGAAAGAAAGAAAGAAGGGAGGAAAGAAAGAAAATAGAAAAGACAGGAACGTAAAGGTTGATTTCAAATGTAGGGAGGGATGAAACAAAGAAAGAAAAAGAAAGAAAGAAAGAAGGAGAGAGAGAGAGAAACTGAAAGGAAGTAACAAACATGGAAAGGGAGATGAAGTAAGAAATAATGAACAAAAGAAAGAACAAAATCACAAAAGAAAGAAGGAAAGAAAGAAAGAAAGAAAGAAAGAAAGAAAGAAAAAAGAAAATAGAAAGAAAGAAAGAAAGAAAGAAAGAAAAAAGAAAATAGAAAGAAAGAAAGAAAGAAAGAAAAAAGAAAATAGAAAGAAAGAAAGAAAGAAAGAAAGAAACACATACAACCAACGCACAATGCAACAGACACATTTCAGGCCCACCGACGTGAGAGCATCAATGAGTCACGGACAAAAAGGAAGATATCAGGAGAACTACCCAAACCTCTAAGTCAGTTACCCTGACCCCATTGCAGGAGTCTTTTCCTCTTTCCCTGACCCCCATGGCGGGCGTCTTTTCCAGTTTCTTTGCCGAGGCGAATTGGTCTCTACAGTCAACATTCAGTCCTGCTCATAGATGTCAATGACGAACCCGACTCCCCAGTATCTCGTATGTCTACCGTATGAAACTGAAGTGGACGTAGAGTAATGTTAAATAGAAAATGTTCTTTATCCAGACATTTTAGAGAACTTCTATTACAACATACCTTTCCCTGTTATTTTCTTCTTTTTATGTACCGTGTCCCTTCAGAACATTGGCGAACATGGCTCTCCACTTCTTCTCTATCCCTTGTACCTCTCAATAAGTTTTTTGTCTTGCTACTTCTCCCAGATACGGTTCTGTCCTCCACGAGCTTAAACCCGCCAGGTTTGTCATGCGTTGCTTACCCTTATCTCTCTTTCCCTCTATTCGACTTGTGAGTATCAGATACTCCAAGCCTTCCTTTCTCATTAGGTGTCCCGGAAATTTCATCTGCCTCTTCGTGGTGGTAAGTATAAGGCTCCTTCTTGTTTGCATCATTTCCAAAACCTCATCGTTTCTCACACGCTCGATCCATGATATCCTTAGCATCCTTCTGTAGAACCATACCTCCTTTGCATCAAGTCTCTTCTTCATCTTTGAGGAGACTGTCCAACATTTGCTACCGTAAAGGAGAACATATATTACGTAGCAGTTAAGTACCCTTTTCTTTGTTACCAAAGAAATCCTCCTGTCTTGTAATACTCTGCCTAACTTTTGGAAGGCGTCTTTGGCCATCCCAATCTGTCTTCGGATCTCAGTGTCGCACTTACCGTCCTCTGTCAAAACACTTCACAAATATCTAAATTTCCACACCTGCTTTATTTTGCAGGACTGGTATTCGTCTAATTAAAGAAATACAGGTTTGAAAAATCGAAATTAGGTAAAATGGAGTACCATTTTCAAATGTGAGCATTTCTTATAAAAGCATTTTATTTTAATTTCTTTTTTTGATAACTGTCAGATTTATATTTCTACGAAATAAAGAAAAGAAAAGAATTTGGTGACTATGGTCTCAATTCATTAAGGATTTTCAGATTTTTAATACTTCCTTCTAGTTTAATAATTTTCAAATCAAAATAATGAAAAAAGAAAATGGAATGATATATTTTATGACATCAAACGTGTGAGATTATATAAAAAATAAAAGCAATGGGTAAAAAAAAATTTAACATTCAGTCACTTTCTCACTGTCGAAAAGATGCCTCCACAGACCATTTTTAGAAATACTTTCACAGTAATTGTTTGGGTGCTATGGTACCTGGATATTTTTTTAATGTAAGGCGCAGTATTAAACTGACAACCAGGTCTCATCAATATACACTTGATTTGGTTTGGCTTGTTTGTCTTTTTGCGGTATATCAACACCTCAATGGGTTATTTAATGCAACCAAGGTTTTTATTGCTGGTAATATTTTTTCTTCAAAAATCTATTTCTGTTAATAATGTTAAAAAAAATCTGGTATTAAAAACTATATTTACACTTTCATAGTTTTTTGACCCCTGATTAGAGGTTAACTATTTGACCATAGCTTGGACAATAACAAGTACTTACCATTACGGGTTAGGGTGAACCCGGGAACACCAGCAATTAAGAAGTGGTTCCACGCTTTTCAAAATACCACCAACGGGGGCTTTGCTGTCGGAAGTAGTCGTTCGCCTTACCCAGAATACCAGTTGAGCTGGCTAGATGTAACCGTAAATTCTATGCTAACAGTTTCTTTTCTCGCTTGTGGAACTCCCTTCCGGCTTCATGCTTTTCAGCCGACTTTAATCTGCAAATATTTAAATGCAATGTCAATCACTATCTACTGTACTCATTTCTCCCCTCCAGCTGCTTATTACTGTTTTTGTTCCTAATTCTTCCAAACCCTGTAATCCCTTGTGATTTAGTGGCTTTACTGCCTTGCTTGGGGGAACTTGATTTTAAAAATTTATATACTTAATTCTTATATAGTATATTTGAATATATCAGTAGTATAAGAAACGAGAAATAGAGGTCAAGATCAGTAAAATCAGGTAGTTTTGAAGGATTAGTAAATTCTGTTTGCTTACAAAGAGACAGTTGTTGTCCCGAAATTAAAAAAAAAAAAAAAAAAGATTCAATGCTATTTACGTGATATTTGAACCAATCATTTAAAACGTTTTTAGAAAAAAAAAACAGAATTATGCATAAGATATTGGCCAATCGCTGTTTATGAAATATTCTGGATATGTGTCTCCCTCTTTGCTTTTTCTTTATTCTAATAAGGTGAGAGATAAGATTTAAACATTTTACATTTTTTTTATTTATAGTTAAAAGAGAAGTTATTTTGGTATTTGGCACCGACGTCATTAGTTCATGTTGGCCTAAATGTCAAGGTTAGATCTGCTGGTTTCTAAAATCAGCCAGGAAGGCAGGCACGCCTTCTTAACTCGGGATATTGATGAATAAAGGCGTTCCAGAATGGATCTAAAAACAGATTTAAGAATTTATTTAAATATCAAGTAATTCGGAAAGTTTTACCAGAAATTATTTTTTTCCCTTAAATACAATACGACTTTTTATCTAGAAATGGCCTCAGATATGGAGGACTTTAATGTAAATGATTTTATTGGGGCACAACAAAACTAAATTACATCAAATTGACACAAACCAAGGAAAAAGCAAATATTAATTCCACTACGATTAGCTTTATACAGTTTGGATGCGTTTTCAAATCACTGTCAAGTTTCCGAGAGTAAATTCTTTATTTTTCTCAAAGAGAAATGGAAAAAAGAGAATTGAGAAGAGATTAATGGAAAATCAGTCCGCATTCCTCGAGACTATCACGTTAAATCAATCCCACGTGCTGGGAGCAATTCACAGACATTTCTTTTACTTATGCTAACCCTATATAAGGCCCAAGAACCACTCAAGGTAAAGGACTCATGAAGTATCTTGTCTTGTGAGTAGTAAGAATAAGAGGTATAGTTTATAAGTGAAAATATCCTTATAACGAGTAATTCTTACCTTCTCCTTTACTAATGTTCCCCTATACAAGGCCCAAGAGACAAACAAGGTAGAGGGTTCCTGAAATAGGTTGCTGTGTGAGTGGTAAAAATAAGAGATCGGTTTATGGAGATATATGGGAGAGATATCCTGATAATTGGTACTTCTTATCTCCTCCTTTACTAATGCCTTCTCTATACAAGACCCAAGGGACACTCAAGGTAGAGGGTTCTTGAAATACGTTGCTGTGTGAGTGGTAAGAATAAGAGGTAAGAGACACAGTTCACGTGGATATATGAGAAATATACCCTCATAATCAGTACTTCTTACTTCCTCGTTTACTAATGTTCCTCTATACAAGGCCCAAGAGCTGTTCAAGGTAGAGGGTTCCGGAAATAGGTTGTTGTCTGAGTAATAAGATTAAGAGGTGGGTTTAAGAGAAAACGTGGGCAAGTTAACTCTAGACTTGAAAAGGTCAAGATTGTAGAATTCAGGGAAACCACCCCCTTGGGAGTCGGTTCAACGAAATCGCGCCTATGAAGAATCTGTTCGAGTGGAATATACTTGTGACTAATTGAATGCATGGTGTGTCTTAGGCGTGAGGACTAGAATAAGTGGAACAAAGGAATTTAGTGATCGGTTCGTAATGTTTAGGCTGTAGGAAAACGGCTTGAAGGGTGGAAATAATTCATCACCTTCAAGGCCGTGTAGAAACAATTATAAGTTACATTTATTTAACCATTAGAGTACTGTAAAATGACTTTTTCATCTTTTTTTAAATCATTTCACGCCATAATAATAATGTTTAAGCGATATACAACGAAGATGCAAATAGTTGTTGAGAGTGAAAGAGAATGAAAAAAAAATTAGTTCAGCGAAAGGACAATAAAAAAATTGTGTTCAGTATGACACAAAATGGCGACTGACGTTTCATTAAAATTTTTGAAGATCGTATGTGGCTGGGAAGCAAGAAACCGGCGAGAAATGCGGATAAAAATAGTATTGGAATAGAACTTACGGCTATTAGAAATGTACCCTCATAATCAGTACTTCTTACCTTCTCCTTTAATAATGTTTACCCTATACAAGGCCCAAGAGACAGTCAAGGTAGAGGGTTCCTGAAATAGGTTGCTGTGTGAGCGGTAAGAGGTAAAAGACACAGTTCATGAGGATATACGAGAAATATACATTCATAATCATTGCTTCTTACTTCCTCCTTTACTAATGTTCACCCTATACAAGGCCCAAGACACTCTCGATGTAGAGGGTTCCTGAAATAGGTTGTTGTGTGAGTGGTAAGAGTAAGTGGTCAGAGGTGGTTTTGAGAGGATACGTGTACAAGTTAACTCTAGACTTGACTAGGTCAACATTGTAGAAGTCAAGAAACCACCCACTCGGGAGTCGATCGGTTTAACGAAATCGTGGCTATTGGGAAAAAGCTGTTCGAGTGGAATATATTTCTGACGGATTGAATACGAAGCCTCAGTGAACTTGCCATGGCGGGTCTTAGGCATAAGTGGAACAAATGAATCTAGCGACGAGTTAGCAATGTTTTGTCTGTGGGAAAAGCGTTGAAGGGTGGAAAATAATTTATCACGCACATGGCCGTGTAGAAACAATTATAAGTTACATTTATTTACCTATTAGAGTACTGTAAAATGATTTTTTCATCCTTTTATTTGAATCATTTCACGGTATAATAATAATAATAATAATAATAATAATAATAATAATAATAATAATGTTTAAGCGATATACGACGAAGATGCAAATAGTTTCTGAGAGTGAAAGAGAATGAAAAAAAAATTTAGTTCAGAGAAAGGACAATAAAAGAATTGTGTTCAGTATGACACAAAATGGCGATTGACGTTGTATTCAAATTTTTGAAGATCGTATGTGGCTAGGAAGCAAGACGAGACATACGAATAAAGACACTATTGAAATATTAGGTTGGTGCAAAAATAATGTCGTTTTATCACATAGTAAAATATGTGAGAAAACGACATTATTTTTGCACCAACCTAATATAACTTAAGGCTATATCTAGCTATATAAACAATGAAACGACGAGATCCAGTTGATTATATGAAATACAAGGTGATTGAAAAAATAACTCTCCATTTTATGTATTTATGGCCAGCCAGCAGTTCTGACTTAACACAATGTGACATTTCTCTTTGAACTGGCTGAAGGAGCAACTCTACTAAATCAGTACTTCTTACGTTCACCCTATACAAGGCCCAAGAGACAGTCAAAGTTGAGGGTTCCTGAAATACCAAATACAAGACTTTGGGAGAACTTGAAGGGTGAATACAAGAAGTTATTTCTTCCAAACCACAAGTGGTCCTGATAAAAACCAGCTGGGTGGCTAGTGAAGCTATTAGCGAAATCTGATGACCATATCGAATTTGAAATAAAACCTCATGCTAAACCCTTTCCTCTCATATCCATTTCTTGTAAAAATTTTAGTTAATAATTAAATTACAAGTATTTTAACACGGGGAGTTACTTTTCAATCACCCTGTATGTTTTTTTAAAAGTTCCATTGACGGATCGAGTAAGTACCAAGGAAGTCTTCAAGAAAATGAAAACAGAAGTAAACTTAGATATAAAATCACGAAAAAGTAGTTGGAATTTTTTGGGTACATAATGATGGAGGAGGACATGTAAAAATTGACACAAAACAGATCAAAGGGGTCGGGTGAGGCTGTGGTCTACCTATTTGCTAAGATTGTGTGATTGGATGGCGGAAAGGGCATATCAGGATTAGATATAACCTATATAAGACACTTTTTATTTATCATATCCAGTTTTAAACGATATTAGTTATACGTAGGGCGTAGGGTGAGACTTATGTTTTAAAATTGGATTACTGCTTTTAAATTTGGTTTTATAATCAATGATAAATCTTAAATGAGTAAAAAAAAGTGATTGAAAAGTAACTCCCTATTTTATGTATGAGTGGTCAGCCTGGAGTCCTGACTTAACACCCAGTGTCTTTTTTCTCTGGGGTTGGTTAAAAGAGCAAGTCTACTATACCAAACCAAGACACTGGAAGAACTTGAAGGGCAAATACAAGAAGTTATGTCCTCCATACCACAAGAGTTCTTGGTAAAATCAGTTGACATGATTCCTGGACAGCTCAAAAAGCTGGTAGTAAAATCTGGTGCCCATATCAAATTTTTAAATAAAACCTCATGCTAAATGCTTTCCTCTCATATTCTTTTCTCGTAAAAATTATACTTAATAAATAAATATTTTAAAATGGGGCTTTAATGTTAAATCAGTCTGCATGTTTTTTTAAAAATTGCATAGACGGATCGAGTAAGTACCAAGGAAGTCTTCAAGAAAATGGCAACAGAAGAAAACTTATACACAAAATCAGGAAAAAGGTAGTTGAAATTCTTTGGGAACATAATGGCGTTCTGTGTATGGCGATAAACTACAGGGGGATTGAAAAGTAACTCCCTTTTTTATGTATGTATAGCCAGGAGTCCTGTCTTAACACCCTGTGATTTAAAATGAGTTAGATGAGCAAGTCTACTATACAAAACCAAGACTTTGGAAGAAATTGAACGGCGAATGCAAGAATTAATGTCTTCCATACCGGAAGAGTTCCTGGTGAAATCAGTTGACGCGATTCCTGGGCAGCTCGAAAATCTGTTAGCGAAATCAGGTGCCCATATCGAATTTTAAATAAAATGCTTTCATCACATATCCATTTCTTGTAAAAATTATAGTTAATAAATGAATTATAAATATTTTAATATGGAGAGTTACTTATCAAACACCCAGTATCTTACGGCGAAATAATGTACAGTATTAAAATTTATTTGACAAATAGAAGATTTGTTCCCGCCGTTGGAATTAGCAATCACAGTATACCACATTTCTCTTTCGTTATTAAGTCAAGAAAATTTGACATTTTCATTTTATGTCTTCACTGAGGCATATCCGAAAGGCTGCCACTCCACACATTAGTATCTTTAATAATCAAGACATATTAATTGTTTATTTTGGGATTCGATTGTGGGTGAAAGTCGGGGATCTTTGTATTACCAACTTTGTGTAACTGAGTAGATATATGACAGCTTATATTATTTACGCTTGCACGCACACGCATGCACACACACAAACAGACTGCTGATTACGCTAAATAATATACGCTCTTTCCCAGAAACTGTACCTAAGGTCTGTTTAGCATAGTTGCTGTATAAATAACAGGTGGGATCTGTGCGCGTAGAACAAGTACAATGTGCCTTAGCAAGCGTTTGCAATAGGAATTGGCTAGTCGAATTCAATTGGCCATTATTATTATTATTATTATTATTATTATTATTATTATTATATATAAAACGTTAAATCCTATGAAAGGTAGAAAACCGAGTTTCACGATCACGGGATCTCCAGAAAAGAACAGTAACGTAAATTCAATCTTACTAAATATAGCATTTATTATAAAATGATATCTGCAGATAGCGTCTGCGTGAAACTTGAGTTACGACTAAAGCCACTCTTTCTTACGATTTAACGCTGTTAAGGT
>OZ010596.1:45222469-45352469 GCA_963932145.1 Acanthosepion lycidas | reverse complement strand
CTTAAGGAAAGTCAAGATGCCAGGTCAGGACCTATCATATTGCATATCTGTTTTTGGAATTTGTTGAAAGCCTTGAGATGAACAGCGTGTGTAACAGGAGATGACAATGACAACAGTATTCAATGCGAGGACAAATGGTTGATTTCTAGACTTGAATCGTGTTTTTTTTTAATCCAATAGCGATGGAATCATATTTTTTTAAATAATTATAAATTTATATACATACATACATACATACATTTATATATATATATATATATATATATATATATATATATATATATATATATGTATGTATATATATTTATATATATGTTTATGCATATATATATGTGTGTGTTTGTGTATATATATATATATATATATATATATATATATATATATATATATATATATATATATATATATATATATATATATCCTCGTTGTCTTTATGTCGTACATGCATTTGGCCAATATTTAATGGCTTTCATGCATTTCTGTCAATTTCTATTTAGCTCCCTGATATTAGAACGCCTGCAAAATATCCATAGCTATAACGGGTAAATTAAACATTTTGGAAACAATTATAGCAGAGCTTATTCACGCATGTTTTCAAAAATCTCCATCACAACTATTCCGGTGCCAATAAGTTTGTCTACGCAATTCACCATCGAGAATGTCCCGGGGGAGATCAAAAGTACAAGGATTAACAAAAAATACGGAGCCTCTCTTGATGAATTTCAACCTAACATCAAGAAGCCAACTCAAGAACTGGAAAGAATTAATGTAAAAATAAATAGGCATATGTCTATATTATTCAATGAAACATGCTTGAGTGAAGCTATAATGCATATATATATATATATATATATATATATATATATATATATATAAAATCAAACAACGGGCTCAATGTAAGCATATAAAATATACACGGAGAAAACAGTAGGCTATATGTTTATAAGTTAAGTCTACCATTAATCTTTGCTTTAAATATTGCTGCCAGACTGATCTGGTGTTCGTGATATATATTTAGAGATTCTTGATATATTTCAAAGATAAATCTGCAATTTTGTTGGTCCTGATCTGGTATCTCGGCTTCACTCTCTTTCCCACCGCCATAACGTAGCTTCTCTGTGCCTTTTCTATAAATACTTTCATGGTAGTTGCTCTGATGAATTTTAATCCTATGGTAGCTAAATTTTATGAATTTCAAAGCAATACTAGATTGGCAGTAATGTCTCATCATTTTAGCTGAAATGGCTAGATGTAACCATAAGTTATATGCTAACGGTTTTTTTCAATCGCACCTCTCGCGTGTGGAGCTCTTGCTTCCCAGTCAAATTTGATCTTCAAAAATTTTAATGCAATGTCAATCGTTATCTTCTGTTTTCTTAATTATTGTTCTTTTATTGTTCTCTCTTCTTAATAGTATTTAGATCTTAGCGACTTTATTGCCTTGATTGGGGTGACATGATTTAAACAGCGTATGTTTTACTATTGCACATAACCAAAAGATTCAAGTGAACTCGTAGAATTGGCCAATGTCACTGACGCCCAGTCATTCAAAAACTTTCTCCCGCAGCTGGTACTATATATATATATATATATATATATATATATATATATATATATATATATATATTCTCTGTAGTTCACTGCTAACAAGAGGATTTTTTTTCTCCTGATGATGGCCATGTTGGCCGAAACTAGTCGAGGAATCTAACTGAAATAATAAAAATAAAAGAAAATTAATATACAACCCAGTGTGTCTGAAGATTTTAATTTTTTATTGTTCAAAACACACACAAACACAGTCTCACACACACACACATATATATATATATATATATACAAGTAAGATGAGAACGAATACAGTACAGTTCGAACGTTCGTAATATTTAATTCAAAAGAGATTTCAATATATACATTAGCGAATGAAAACCATGGAAATCTTATAAATTGTAAAACACGTCTACATAAACTAGAATCAATCGTAACGTTAATCAACCCGCATTAATAAAATTTAGAGTAAAAATGGACTTATTTCATTATATAAAGGATAGAAAACGAGAAGACTGAACAGAATTTTGAAAGACCTGACATTAACATTTCACGCAACAATTAACACATCGCTGAACGTAAAATACTAAAACCTTTATAAATTCATACACCTCCTTGTATAACTATGACCCCGATGTCAAACACAGAGCTATTCAAGAGAAAATAGTTATTATGCTTAATAATTTTTATTGGAATTTAATACAATTTATTTAAAAGTATATATATATATATATATATATATATATATATATATATATATATATATATGATAAAGAGAAAGAACAGTAAGATAAATAATCCGGTTTTCTTATTAATATATAAAATATTATAAAGAGCAGAAATAGAGCAGTAATATTATAAATTTTCTAATTCTAAAATATGGTTTCATCGCTACACAGCAATTACCATGTTTCAAAAACAGTAACTAAAAACTTCAAATTCAATTATAGAATTAAATTAAAGTCTCTAGTCCTGTTTCATTTTCAACCGAATTTTAGAATAACATGTTTGGTCCATGGGAACCTCGGAAATTTTCTGTAGAACCGCGTTTCTGTTGCTTCGAGTCTCTTCTTCATTTCTGAGGAGATTGTCCAGCATTTGCTGTCATACAGAGGGCGGGGGGACAGATATCACGTAACAGTTCAATGTTCTTTTCTTCGTTTCTAACGAAGTTTTTCTGTCTCTTAATACTCTGCTTAGCTTTTCGAAGGCATCTTTGGCTATCCCAATACGTCTTCGGATCTCAATATCACACTTTACGTCTTCTGTTAGAACACTTCCCAGATATTTAAATGTTTGTACTTGTTTTGGTTTTACTATCTCCGAACTGTAATTTTTATTTTCGGCTGTCCCTTTTGCTCACAACAATGAGCACACAAGACTAAAATTATTTGATAACTGCTGATTAAAACTGGAAACGCTCAGACACTATTGGACAGATTATGGTAATAAAAATGCGAAAATTAATCAACTGATGCCTACAGAGTTTACAGTTTACTAAAATGTCTACAGTCTATTTCGAGTCCAACCTTCAACATGAAGAGGATCTGCGGAGTACCTAGCCGCGTCTACTACCCACAATCCTCCTTCACAGTCATCCTCATTCCCGCAACCAGAGGGAAGAAAGAGTATAAGGAGAGAGGATACTGTCAAAATGAAACTGCTGTTTTTTTAATCATATGAGAGAAACCTTTCTGCCTTTTATCAGCGTATTTCTACTGTTCAAGAGGCTACGCAGAGGCCTAAAACTTTTTTCTAGGATCAGTTGAAGACCTTTGAGACAAACCAACATCCACCCTAAGTCCTGGGAAACTGTTGCTACTAATCGGCCTTCCTGGCGAAGGACCATCCGAGGATGGGAGCGAGACTTTCGAGTTCGACCGTCAGCATGTAGAGGATCTGCGACGTGTCCAGCCGCATCCACCACCCACACTCGTCCTACACTCCTCCTTCACAGCCATCTTCGTCACTGCCACCAGGAGGGGAAAAAAGGAATAAGGAGAGGGGATGTGAGCAGGTGCTAACTACTACTAGAGGCTCTAATCAATTCTAAATTGGTTAAGCATCTCACCTGACTTCTCTAAGTCAACTGCTTCTCTAGGTCAATGTGTTATCGATTATTACTGAAATAGTCTATCACGCTTTAGATGAGAATGGTAAAACTTGGGCTGTTGCTTTAAATATCTTGAAGGCATTTGACAGGGTTTTACATGCTGGTCTTCTTCACAAGTTGAAAGATTATCATATTTCTGAACAAATTTTTGAACTGATTCAGTCTTTCTTATCAAATCGCGAAATGAACGATGTCTTGAATCGCCACTCTCCAAGATTCTATTTTGCATAAATGCAGTTATTCCCCAGGTCTATATCCTGGGACATTCGTTCTTTCTAATTTTAATCAACGACCTTGCACATGGCATCAGTTCTCTACTCTTTATCTATTCTTAATATTAAGTTTACAGTTTACTAAAATCTCTACAGTCTGTCTGTCTTGTGCAAATCTTATTCGACTGTATGTCATATTTATCAATGAGATTAATATACAGTACTGTCGCCATGGGGTTGATTATGATACAGTCATTTATATCAGTTGTGCTCTTGAACTGATCTCTTCCTCTTCATTAATAAACAATTAAATGATGACGCATTTGATAAAAACGTATCCCCAAAGTCGTTGTTATTTCACGTTGACTATTTATTAAACAGCAATAAATCACCCACCACACGAATCTGACAGTTGCCGCGTCTTTGGAGTATGAGTCATTGTGAAATGACTGTTTTTAAATACGTAAAATGAATAATCTTTAATTGCTGGGTCAAATTAGCAATGTATTAGGTTGGTGCAAAAATAATGACGTAATAATGTCGTTTTTTGACGTTAAAAATTACGTCAAAAAACGACATTATTACGTCATTATATTTTTTGCACCAACCTAATACTACAACCTTTAATTATCTCCGAATTAATTCAGCATCTCACATTTCAGGGTCGGCTTTCAAATAAACAATATGGCTTCTCTAGATCAACTGCTCATATGTTAACGATTATTCCTGAAAAAAAATCTATCAAGATTTAGTTAAAAATGGTAAAGCTAGGGATGTTGCCATAGATATCTTGAAGGCATTTGACAGGGTTTTACATGCTGGTCTTCTTCACAAGTTGAAAGATTATCATATTTCTGAACAAATTTTTGAACTGATTCAGTATTTCCTATCAAATTGCAAAATGAAAATTGTCTTGAATGGCCACTTTTCCTGGTCATTTTTTTTGCATTAATGCAGGCATCCTCCAGAGCTCTATCCTTGAGCCTACATTGTTCCTAATTTTCATCAATGACCTTCTTGATGTAACTTTTTCTCAACTCAATATCTATGCTTATGACACAACTATTTATTCCTGTCTGATGGGTTTAATAAGGAAAATTGGCAGTTGGTCTCAAAATGGACCTACATTTCATTGTTAAATGGGGCATGAAATGGCTTGTTAATTTTAATAATGCCAAAATGAAGCTGCTCTCTTTTAATCAACGTGTCCAGCCACGTCCACCATCCACACTCGTCCCACACTCCTTCACAGCCATCTCCGCCACTGCCACCAGAAGGGGAGAAAAGGAATAAAGAGAGAGGATGATGATCCTGCTGCTTGGATATGAGCAGGTGCTAACTACTACTAGAGGCTCTAATCAATTCTGAATTAATTAATAATCTCACCTGGATTCTCTAAGTCAACTGCTTCTCTAAGTCAACTGCTTCTCTAGGTCAACTGCTTCTCTAAGTCAACTGCTTCTCTAGGTCAACTGTTTCTCTAAGTCAACTGCTTCTCTAAGTCAACTGCTGGTGTGTTAACGATTATTGCTTCAAGAGTCTATCACCCTTCAGATAAGAATGGTAAAGCTTGGGCTGTTGCTTTAGATATCTTGAAGGCATTTGACAGGGTTTTACATGCTGGTCTTCTTCACAAGTTGAAAGATTATCATATTTCTGAACAAATTTTTGAACTGATTCAGTCTTTCCTATGAAATTGCAAAATGAAAATTTTCGAGTCCAACCGTCAGCATGAAGCAGATCTGCGACGTGCCACGCCTACTACCCACACTCGTCTTTCACAGCCAACATCGTAACCGCCACCAGAGGGGAGAAAGAGAATAAAGAGAGAGGGAGAGAGAGGATACTGTCAAAATGAAACTACTCTCTTTAATCATTATGAGAGAAAGCTTTCTGCTTCCTAGCATATTTCTATTATTCAAGAGGATACGCCGAGGCTCAAAACGAAGCTTCAAGAATCAGTGGAAGACATACCTGAGACAGACCAACATCCACCCTTAGAGCTGCGAAACCGCTGATGCTAATCGGCCTTCCTGGCGAAGAACCATCCGAGGGTGTGGGGCGAGACTTTCGAGTCCAACCGTCCGCATGAAGAGGATCTGCGATGGATCCAGCCGCGTCCACCACCCACACTCGTCCTACACTCCTCCTACACAGTCATTTCCGTCACCCGACCAGAGGGGAGAAAGGGAATAAAGAGAGAACATGATGATTCTTCTGCTTGGATGTGAGCAGGTGCTAAATACTTATACTAATGGACAACATATAGTTTTGTACCACTTGCACCCCTGAAGATGATTTTGGAAGAAGATCGAAAGTCCTTGGGAAATGAAAATAAAATTAATTTAAACAGCTCTAGTACATTTCTCTCATCCTTTACCATCAATACATGGAAGTTTATTCGTGAGTATGAACGGATTTGTTAAAAACCCAACATAATGTTTGGAATTTATTCAACCAGACATGCCTATCTCTCTCTCTCTCTCTCTCTCTCTATATATATATATATATATATATATATATATATATATATATATATCACCCCAAGCAAGGCGGGATGCCACTAGTACGCAGAAGTTTACAGAGTGGGAGCATGAGTGAAGAGGTGGGATTGGAGGAATAGTTCAGGGCTTCTGGTGATGTCGATTGATATTACATTTGAATAGTTGGAGATTATAGCTATCAGGGAAACAAATAATAGGAATGAAATTCCACAGATGAGAGGTGCGAGACATGAAGTTATTAGAGTAGAAGAGACGGCTACATTTAACCGTTTCAACAGTGAAAGGGTGGGACCGTGATGCCAGCCTAGTAGCACGCTTAAATTTATGCAGTCTAAGAACTAGCGATAGAAGCTCATCAGAGCAGTTACCGTGAAAGTATTTGTTGAAAAGTCAGAGGGAGGCGACGGTACGTCTGTGTGAGAGCGGCTGTAACCAAGATGCCAGATCAGGGCCAACCATATTGCATATCCGTCTCTGGATTTTGTCGAGGACCTTAAGGCGAACAGCAGAGACACCAGACCATATATGGCAGTAGTATTCCATACAAGGGCGAATGGTTGATTTGTAGATTTGAAGGATGGACTCAGGCGAGAAAAAACTTTTTGGCGCGACACAGGGAACCAACTTTCCTTGCGGTGGATATGGCAATTGATTCAATGTAATAGTTCCATCTCAGTTCAGAGGATAGTGTGAAACCAAGCAGTCGTAAAGAGGTGCTCTCGTGGAAGTGAGCATCAGGCATTCTAATGGGCGCCTGGGGTGGTTCCCTGTGGTGAGTAATAGAGAACAGATTTGTTTTAGAGCCATTAAAGTTAACCTACCAAACCAATTCTTGCTCCAGTCCACGACCGACTGGAGGTCCTTTTCGAGACTAACGGCCAGGTTAGTTTTGTCAGCGATACCATATATATATATATATATATATATATATATATATATTGTTATTTGTGTTCGGGAGTACTTAATAATATTGTGAGAGATCTCCATCGACTACGATCCTGGGCTTGTTTATTACGGATCAACCACGTTTCAGCCATGCTCTTTCTCTGTGGTCCTGATTGGTCTACTTCTCCGTCTAAGTCCTCCTTCTGGCTTGCACTCCGACACGACCAATCATCTTGCGAATCTGATCTGCTCTGTATTTCTGTAGCGTGTAGATAATGGATGGAGTGTTGCCAGCCTCAAGATCCACCTTTAATCCTTTCACAACACGGCCTTGGGACCGACTATAGATTTATCTATATTCACCTAGAAAAAAATATTTCTAGTAAAGATGCATTTCAAAAGCTATGTAAAGTATTAAGAAACAGAAAAATTCGTTAGAAACAAACAAAAGAGTATTGAAGTGTTACGTCATATCTGTCCTTCTGTATAGCAGCAAAGGCTCGACAATTTGTCCAAAGATGATGAACAGACTTGAAGCAACAGAAATGTGTTTCAATAGGAAGGTGCTGAGAATACCATGAACATGTGAGCGGCGAAGATGATTTAGAGAAAATAGAAACAAAAAAGAAAACTTATACTTAACTTCAGATCGAGGCAAGTGAAATTTCTTGGGTACGTAATGAGGAAGGAGGACTTGGAAAATCTGACACTCACAGGATTGAATGAGGGAAAGAGGGACAGAGGAAAGTAGCGTGTAACGTACTTAGTGATCATGAGAAGAATATATAGCTAAAAGATACAGGAAGATGTGGAGGGCTACATTCCCCAATGTCTTGAAGGGACACTTCACATAAAAGAAGATCCACAGTACAGAATGAGGGAAAGAGGGACAAAGAAAAGTAGCGTGTAACGTATTTGGCGAGCCTGAGTAGCACATAGAGCTACAAGGTACAGGAAGATGTGGAGGGCTGTGATCACCAACTTCCTGAAGGGACACGTCACATAAAAGATTCACAAAACAGATTGAGGGAAAGAGAGACAGAGGAAAGCAGCCCGTAACATACATGATGAGGAAATGGATGGTAGAACAGGGTTTAGGAGAAATAACAAAAAGACAAAACTTATTAAGAGCTACAAGGGACAGGAAGATGTGGAGAGTCATGATCGCCTACGTCCTTAAGAGACACGGTATATAAAAGAAGAAGATTCACAAAACAGATTGAGGGAAAGAGAGACAGAGGAAAGCAGCCCGTAACATACATGATGAGGAAATGGATGGTAGAACAGGGTTAAGGAGAAATAACAAAAAGACAAAACTTATTAAGAGCTACAAGGGACAGGAAGATGCGGAGGGCCATGATCGCCTCCATCCTGAAGGGATACAGCACATAAAAGAAGAAGAAAATTGAGCAAGATTTATCATTACCATCTTTACAACTGATAGGTTAAACATTTTTTTAAACTCCGTACCGGAATCAAAGACCATTTCCATGATAGGGACGAGACAGTTCGGTTATCAAAGCGAGAAGACTTTCAGAAATAGGACTACGACCTCTGCAGATTGTGTGTGAAAGCCTCTTGTTATTGAGTCTCTGACAAACTGTGGGGTGGGAATCAACATTTGAAAATAAAATAAGACAAACGAAAAAAAAAAAAAGAAAAGCGAATGATAGCATGTACAATCCAAAAAGAAAGAAGACAGAAATCACGAGAAGCTTTTAGGAATAAAGGTCACGAAATGCCATTTGCATATTTCTTGAAGGTAATATTGATACCTGTCATGTTCTGTGACAGTCAAATTTCTCCAGGAGACGAAGACAAACTGCATAAAATGTCGGACCCTTTCCAGAAAGGTCACGTGAACCGAAGTTTCAACTTGAAATCGGTTAAAAAAGCAGTTTTGGATCAAGAATGATACAAAGAATTTAATAGACCATATTTTTCTTTCTCTCTCTCTCTCTCTATCTCAATCTCTCTCACTTTCTCTCTCTGAATCTCTCTCTCGATCTCTCTCAGTCTATCTCGCTTTCTCTTGGTCTCTTTGACTTTCTCTTTCTCACTCTCTCTTACCCTCACCCTCTCTCTCAATCTCTCGAACAGGTGCACGTACAGAGACACATACACGCGCGATCACATACAAACACGCCCTTGCACGCACAAACACTCCCACACACACGGAAACATACGGAAACACATAGACATACACGCCCGTGTTCAAACCCAAACACGTGCACCTACACACGTGCACAGACGTACAAGACACGCGCATATACACGCATGTACACTCAGGCACACGTACGCAATTACACACGAAAGCTTGCACACGTAAACACAAGCACGTACATCTGCACGCAACCACGCACACGCCTATGTATACATGCGCATGCACAAGAACACACACATGGAAGAAAAAAGAACACACCCATGTTCATACACACGTACACACACCGGACCATATATACGGAAACACACACACACACACACACACAAACAAACAAACACCCGCGGTCTGACAGACGTTTCCCACACCCGGGAAAGTACGGGCACACACGCAATGGACACAGACAAAGACACGCATGCACCTCTGAACACGCACACATCGACACGTACACACACACGCATGCTCACTAGCACGCACATGCACTCGCGCGCACACACACACGCGCACACGCACACGCCAGCACATAAATACATAGACATATACACACGTGATCACACAAGATGTATGCACAAATAAAACACACGCTTACGAACACTCACGCTCACGCCCACACACCTATACACATGCTGACACACACGCACAAACGCTCGCGCAAGTACATACATGCATACGCACAGGCATAAACATACGCAGAAATAATTACAAACGCAATGCACAAACAAAACACCCACGCACGAACGCACACATACGCATGCATCCACACCTACGCACGCGCATCCAGGGCAACACACGCGTAGTGTCATACACTCGTACGAACTGACACATATACACACGCATATACACACATGCACACACATATGCACATATACATTAGTTTACTATTGACCTAAAAATACAATGGTATTTTTATTGTTTGATTGACCCGTTTTTTTACGGTTTATCAACCTTTTGCAAGTTATTTAAAGCCAGAAGATATTTTTAGATTGCAAGAAATATTTTTTGGAGTTAATACTATTTTCGTGATATACCTCTTACAAATTAACCCATAGCTGGAGGAGAAAAGATGAATTCTTACCTTTCCCAAGGGTATTTGCACGTAAGTGAATATAACGAACCGAACATGAGATAATAATAATTTACGGATAAAATTCCTACTAATTAACCCATAGTTAGGGAGATGAACAGGTGAGTTCATATCTTTCCCAAGAGCAGTTGCGCTTAAATGTATACAACGAATCCGATTGGAATTGGAACTCGGATTTCCGATTTCCAATTCCGACAAGTATCGATTACACCACCTGCACATCCAAGCTTACAACACGTGGCATTTCCAAGCAGTTACACATCTAGGTACTAACCGGACTCGACTTCAGTGATCGTACCTTCAGGACGTAGGCGATCATAGCTCTCCAGTTTTCACTATCCTTTGTACCTATCAGTAAGTTCCTTCCCTCTGCCACCTCCCCCAGACCCCGTTCTCTCATCCACTTGTTTAAGCCCGCCAGGTATGTCATGCGTCGCTTTCCCTTGTCTCTCTTTCCTGCTATTCGACCTGTGAGTATCAGATTCTCTAGGCCTTCCTTTCTCATTACGTGTCCCAGAAATTTCATCTGCCTCTTCCGGGTGTTAAATATACGCTTCCTCCATGTTTGCATCCTCTCCAAAATAGCGTTGCTTTACACTAGGTCCCTGATATCCTTAGCATCCTTCTGTAGAACCAAACCCCTCCGTTGCTTCGTGTGTCATTTTTGAGGAGACCGTCCAATATTCGCGTCTATAAAGCAGGACAGATGTCACGTAGCAGCTCAGTACTCTTTTCTTTGTTACCAAAGAAATCCTCCTGTCCCGTAATACTCTGCCTAACATTTGGAATGCGTCTTTGGCCATCCCAATCTGTCTTCGGATCTCAGCGTCGCACTTACCGTCCTCTGTCAAAAGACTTCAAAGATATCTAAATTTCTGCATCTGCGTGATTTTAATGTCCCTAACCAATAAATCGCATTTCGAACTTATCCTTTTACTGATGACCATACATTCTTCTTCCTCTTTGAGGAGACCGTCCAATATTCGCTTCTATAAAGGAGGACAGATGTCACCTAGCAGTTCAGTACTCTTTTCTTTGTTACCAAAGAAATCCTCCTGTCTCGTAATACTTTATTTAGCTTTTGGAATTAATCTTTGGCCATCCAAATCCGTCTTCGGATCTCAGCGTCGCACTTACCGTCCTCCGTCAAAACACTTCCCAGATGTTTAAACTTCTGAACCAGCTTCATTTTTATATTCCTGATATGTAAATAACATTTCGGGCTCATCTTTTTACTGATGGCCATGCATTGTGTCTTCTTGTAGTTTATACGTCGTCCCTTCATCTCGCTCTCCTTCGCTACTTTCTGCTGGAGATTTTGTAATTTCTTTTCCATCCTCGTTATTGAAAAGGTATTTTCATGTTGGAATAAAAAAATAATGAAAAATAAAATCATCTTTCAATCTTCAAAATCTTTTCTTGGAATCAACTTTAAAGTTCCCGCCTAAATAAATTCACGCCTGTCTCTTTCCCGTCATATATTTTCATTCTCAGTGTTTTATCATCTACCTCTTCCTGATGTTAAGTATAAGCTTCCTCCTTGTTTGCATCCTCTTCAAAACCTCATCGTTGCTCACACGCTCGGTCCAGGATATCCTTAGTATCCTTCTGTAGAAGCACACCTCCGTTGCCTGGAGTCTTTTTATCTTTGAGGAAACCGTCCAACTTTCGCTGCCGTAAAGAAGGACTGATATCCATTATTAAATAGGTATTTTCATACTGGAACCAAAAATAATAAAAAACAAAAATCATCTTTCAATCTTCAAAATCTTTTCTTGGAATCAATTTTAACCTAAATCTACCTCTTCCTGATGCTAAATATATGCTTCTTTCTTGTTTGTCTTCTCTCCAAAATTTCATCATTGCCCACACGCTCGGTCCATGATATCCTTAGCATCCTCCTGTAGAACAATGCCTCCAATGCCTTGAGTCTCTACTTCATCTTTGACGGGACCGTCCAATATTCTTTGCCGCAAAGGAGGACAGATGTCACGTAGCAGCTCATTACTCTTTTCTTTGTTACTAAAGAAATCCTCCTGTCTTGTAATACTTTGCCTGTCTTTTGGAATGCGTCTTTGGCCATCCCAGTATGTCTTCGGATCTCAGTGTCACACTTACCGTCATCTGTCAAAACGCTTCCCAGATGTTTAAACTTCTGAAACAGCTTGATTTTAGTATTTGTAAATCGCATTTCGGGCTCATCTTTTTACTGATGACCGCGCATTCTGTTTTCTTGTAGTTTATGCTTAGTCCCTTCTTCTCGCTCTCTTTCGCTACCTGTTGTAGGAAGTTTTGTAATTTCTGTTCCATATCTGCTATCAGTATTGTGTCACCTGCGTATTTTATGTTCTTAAAAGCATCGGAAGTCTGTACTGATCACATTCGCTTCAGAAGACTGGTCACTAACGATGGCGTTCCAGGAAGGAATAGATAATCGGTCATTCCTTTGAAAATATAGCTTTCCTCCTGTGAAAATAATTGTCGTAAAAACTGCAGCCATAAAACTCTTTGAGCTTCCATTTTATTTAATCATTTCTCTCCAAGGAAGGAAATAAAGCCACTGAGACCGAGACAGAGGACAAAAAAGAACAGGAATGAAGGAGACAGAAGATGGTGACTGACGTCGCATTAAAATTATTGAAGATCTTGGTTGATAGGAAAGCAAGAAGCCGGAAGAGAGATCCACATGACGAGAATTATGAGAGGATAAATTATTGGAACTGTTGCGCTTCGCTGACACTGAGTAATTTCAATAATAAAATGATGAGACCTAACTGCCAATCTAGCACTGCTCTTAAATTCGCAGAAGCGAGGTACCAAAAGAGTAAAACTCATCAGAACAAGTATCATGAAAATATTTATAGAAAATCTACGTTACACGCGTGTTTTATTTGTGCGTGTATCTTGTGTGATTACGTGTGCATATGTTTATGCGTACGTATGCCGGAGTGTGCGCGCGTGTGTGTGTGTGTGCGCGCGAGTGTATGTGCGTGCTAGTGAGTATGTATACGTGTGCGTGTCGACGTGTGCGTGTGCAGAGGTGCTTGTGTGTGTGTGTTTGTGTTTTTTGTGCATTGCCTGTGTGCCCGTACTTTCCCGCGTGTGTGAAACGTCTGTCAGTTCGTGGAGGTTGGGAAGTGACTGAAACCAAGATGCCAGGTTAGGATCGAAAACGTTGCAGATTCTACGTTAGATTTTCGCCAAGAATCTTTAGATATATATCAGAAGCACCAAAATGAGAGAACGCACAAAAGAATGTCTACATTCCAAAAACCAACATGTACATTGCATAATAATGAGACAGCATTTTGGATAGTTGTTCCTATCAAGCCCGAAGATTCAATTTAGATAAAAAAAAAAAAAAATAAAATTTCTCATTGGTCGAAGTATTTTTTCAAAATAAGCTTTTCGATTGCTTTTCCACTTTCTTTCTTTCTTTGTTTTGGTCAATATCTTTTATCAGAAATATTTTTTATATATATATATATATTACCAATCTTCAATGCTTGTCATCTTTCGGGAAAAGATGGTAATGGACATTTTAATATTCGATAAAAAATCTCCTAATTTACCTGCATATCAAATCGATTTATATATACGCCCACGCATATAACAACAACAACAACAATAATAATAATGATAATAATAATAATAATAAAACCTGACAGGCTAGGTCAATATAGTCATTATATATATATATATATATATATATATATATATATATATATATATATATATATTCATTTATATATATATATATATTACACCGAAAACAGGTCAAAATCGCTACACAATTGAGGTCGTGTTTCGATGTGTCCAAATGCATCTCTTCGGGCTATTGTAAATTACTGGCGAGTGAATGATTCATTTAGATTTAAAAGCAAAATACGACTTTTTTTTTTACGAAAAAAAGAGAAAAAAGACGGCGTTATAAGGTGTTTGGGCTTTACTCTGATCAACCAATCAAATGTGCCTTACGTTAAATTTAAACTAAGCGAACAAAAATTAGAAATTAAAAAAATATATTTTTTTATAAATGAGTCATAGCAGTTAGGCAGATACAAATTGTTACATAAATTATAAAAAACTAGAAAATGCCATTTCCTAGGAAATAAAAAGGGGTAGAGAGTTAATTTAACAAAATGCTAAACAAATTATATGCTTTGTGAATTTCCTACATAACATTTTTATAGTTGATAAATAAATAGCTTCTTTAAGAAACTAGTAAATAATTTAAACATATACAATTATTTGGTAAATTAATATGCTGTTAATGCAAAAATAATTTCGTTTTCTCACATAGTAACATATGTTAGAAAACGAAATAATTTTTGCACCAACCTAATATATTAAATGTATATTCATATAAGATGTTAATAACACTAACTAATCAATGGAAAATGTCAAAAATACCAACCAATACATCCGTACAAGATGTTACTAATACTACCAGAAGTTTGATACAATTATATTAAATCCGAATTAATCTTACAAATAGAAAGGCAAACCCTATATGGTGAAACCCGGTACAAAAAATCTAAGAAAAAGCATAATCAAATTCCAAAGGTTAACTAAATTGTAAGGTAAAAGATAAACTATGTCATATATATATATATATATATATATATATATATATATATATATATGTAAGCAAATATATGGATATAGATCCGACAGTATGAAGAAAAATATACGAGAAAAAAACAAACAAAAATCCTTATATGCAATAATGCTGTTTTAATGTTAATATGTCGACGTCGGACGTTTCGGTCAATAAACCATCTTCAGGACATATTCAATATAAAATATAAAATATAATTGACATTATCAAATTTAACATGACAAAGACGATGGACACAAGAACAAGACTTATCCAAACAGATAACTAAAAGTTTTGGATATGTCTTGTTCTTGTGTCCATCGTTTTTGTCATGTTAAGTTTGATAATGTTATTTATATTTTATATTTTATATTGAATATGTCCTGAAGATTGTTTATTGACCGAAACGTCCGACGTCGACATATTAACATTAAAACAGCATTATTGCATATAAGGATTTTTGTTTGTTTTTTCCCGTATATTTTTCTTCATATATATATATATATATATATATATATATATATATATATATATATGCCAATAATTCAACCTACCAACTCCATGACAACCACCTTCGAAAATAAATTATTCAAGCTTAACCTAAAATTCAACATCATAAAAAAACTAAGAGATTTAGTTAGCAGGAAACGAGATGACAACAAGACAGAGGCAGGGATAGAGAGAATTGATTGTACAAAATGCCTAACAGTTTACATCGGTGAAAATATTCAGAAACTTAAAAAAGAAAAAGAAAAAGCAAACAAACTATATGAACATCGTAGAGATATGCTACATAACAACACTTTAAACGTACTGGTGGTTTACCGTAATTCATCTAATCACAATGCTGACTTAACAATTGCAAGTCTGATCAGAAGAGGAAAGAATTCACTCAGGAATTCACTCAGGAGATAATGCAGAGAGACTGCGCTAATCCCACATACCTAAGACCAGGATCATCCGTTATATCACCAATCATTGCAAAAACAATGATAGCACAAAGTGTTATACGAACGTGTAGAGAAAAAGCATTCATCTATTCGGGGTGGGATAGTTTAAAATAAAACAGAATCTAACGGCTATAAAGCATGCCGGAAGTGAAGACAGTTTCCCCTGCCGAAGAGGGTGCGCGTGTGAGTTCTACTGAAGAGCATATATATAAATAATTTTTTTTAAATATTTCGAATGTTCAGGCCGGTAGGCGAAAATAAATTAATACAATGTTTAATAAATAAACAAAGAGTCTACTCAAATACTACAATCCACTAAAATAACGATTAAGTAATAATACCAATAATAATAATAATAATAATAATAATAATGATAATATATCAGGTTGCATGATATTGGTAACCACTGAATATAAAATACGGTACTACAGAGTGGGACAATATCTGCACTGGAAAATCTGCAACATTTACGGAAGAGAAACTGCAAGAAATTGGTATGAACACCCCACCCAAACCCGGTTACAGAGATAATAGGACCTGTAACAGTTTTATGGAACTTCACAATACAAACAGACAGAACAACCAAAGCTAATCGCCCTGACATCGTGATTAAAGACCCCAAAGACAAAATATGCCTGCTTATTGACATGGCAGTCCCCGCAGACTGCAATGTATCTTTGAAGTGCGTCAAAAAACTATCAAAATACAAGGACCTTGAAATCGAAATCTCCAAAATCTGGCGCATGGGAACATCAACCATTCTAGTTGTATCTGTTACTCTCGGATTGATTGGAAAAGATTCCAATAGACTCTTTTAAGGAATAACCTGGTAGCCTATGCCTTAAAAAAATACAAAAAAATTGTACTCATAAGTACAGTCCACAACTTACGAAGGATTTTATCTATGTAAAATATGTGCGATTTGTTTTCAAAACTGCGCAATGGAAAATGTCATAATGTCATTTCTGACCTTAGGTCTCTGGTCGGGACCCGGAAAGAAAAATATATACACCAAAAACCAAAGTAAATAACAATAATGATAATAATAATAATAATAATAATAATAATGTTTTTTCTTTCGAAACTGTTTGTAAAACATCACCCAGCAGGTGTTAAGAGAATACGTTGGCAGACAAGATTGCTTAATCCCAGAAAGGGATCCAAAAGAAGATGAAAGATTAAATTAGGAATTAAATAATAAATGCATAGAGAGAACATAATATTATATATATATATATATATATATATATATATATATATATATATATATATATATATATATATTTATTTTGAACAATAAAAAAAATTAAAAAATTAAAATCCGCAGACACACTAGGTTGTAGATTACTATTCTTTCGTTTTTTTATTATTATTCCATTTAGATTCCTCATATATATATATATATATATATATATATATATATATATATATATATATATATATATATATATATATATATATAAGAACTCTCGCCGTCGGTTTCAACGTATGTGAATCTGACAGCTTAATTGAAATGAAATTTCAGCCTGCCAAAGATGTATGAGTTTTTTTTTTTCTGATGTCATGTGGATGATCTTGAAGAGTAAACTCTCGTAGAATTTTTGGCATCATTGTAACTCTGGACATCCTGTGAAACTGTTGTCTAACGTTACTGAAATTTTATTTCAGATTAGTCAACCCTTTGAGATGGAATCCCAAGAACACAAGAATAAGCATGTTCAATATCTCCTTGTTTTTAATCAAGGTCACAAAACCGCCCAAACTGTTCAAGACATTTGTGTTGTGTATGGCGATGAATTCATGAATAACAGAATGGCGCAGGAAATGGTTTCCCCGTTTCAAGAAAGGTAAGTTCAAACTCACAGACCCTCAGCATTCTGGCTGACCTGTTCATTGCTGATGGGAACCAAATGCACGCCCTGATTAAAGAAGAAACGTGCCAAACCAATAGGGAATTGGCTTAGAAGATGGCAAGCTCTCGTGTTACTGTCGCTCGTCATATTCCACTCAATGGGTAACGTTCAAAAACACGGCGTATGTGTATCTCACGCATTGACCAAGAAAATGAAAGGTACTTGTGGATACAAAGAAAGATTTCGGTTGGGAGGTTCTGCAACACTCATCATATTCTTATCATTTAGCCCATTCAGACTACCACCTCCTTCGGTCGCATTCTAATAATTTGAGGGGTGTTTCGTTCAACAACGTTGTGGAGCTTAAACAGTGGCTTGATGATTTTTAGAGTCAAAATCTAGTGATATCTATCGTCGAGGTACTGAACAGTAGATCGTTGGCAGGAGGTTGTAAACAATAAAGTAGAATATATTTTCGAATGATTCTTCAGAATTTTTAATAAGTATTATTAAATAATAATAATAATAATAATAATTATTATTATTATAGAAAATAAGTATTCAAATACATGATAAATAACAAATGGATTTATGTATTAACCTTATAGATTATCTTTCTCAGACGTGGTCAGCCGGTTCCCTAAATGGCGGATACCTCCACATGAGGCTGATTAGACCAATATGAGAATCAGACACATTTCCGGATGGAAGTAGAATATCTGAAAAATACCTTGGCTGTTAGAAGAGGATGAATTCTCGGAGTGGCATCTTCAGCGGACTTCTTGTACGGCGGTCTTCTGCTAATTGTACCAATTTTGCTTCTACGGATTTGAACAGCGTCTACGCCTACATGTCGCCAGCTCTTCCGATGAACAGCTTCTTTTCTGATTGGCTAGATAAAATATTACAGGTCAAGTGACCAGCATAGCTACGCTGGCCGTTGTTTGCGAATTTCGACATGCGGTGCCTTTTACAACCATTGCAAATTGAGAGCTCTTTCTTGACAGGACAAGTTGAATCGTTGAAGAGCTGGCACCCGGTGACGGTATGGGCCCCAGGATGCACGGCTATATAGCAGGGTTGTATTTTCTTCTGTGATTTAGCTTTGGGTTAAAAGGACTATTGATTGTCAATACAACTGATACAGGGTCATCTAGAATACCTGTAATAATTTACCTTCCTAATGAGAAACGTTGGTTGGAGATCAAGCTAGTCGACCTTATTTTTGCATAGATGCTATTAAAATCACAGAAGAATCCTTTCTCTTCTGTTACTCAGGGTTTATTTTGACAGATGACTTGAATGAAAAAATGTATAAATGCTTTTGTAACGCGTTTCGGCCTTCAAAAGAACTTCTTCAGTCCAAATAATGTATTTTTATTCATGGAATAGTTGATGTGAGGGTGGTGTAATGGATAACGAATCGGAATCAGAAATCGGAGTGCCGCGTTCGAGTTCTGGTTGGGTTTGCCACATTCACTTAGAGTATAGATAGATAGATATTGATCAAATAGTAGGATTTATATCTGGAAATATCATTGTTATTCTTAATGCAATATTCACTGGCAAAAAGTTATTCTTACAATTAAAGTAAAACGGCTTTAAATAACCCTAAACCAACAAATCTCAAAACCTCATAAAGCCCTAAAAAATCAATCAATATTGATGATATCATATATATATAGAGAGAGACATAACAACAATATAAATAATCGTCTGTTAGAATTAAAACTCGAGAGAAAATCAGAAGACGCAGGGTCGATTATATTTAAATACAAATTTTTAACACTCAAACGTCCGATGTGTCGAGATTGTCCAGCTTCTAATGTCAAGAACATTACGTAACAGTTCAGCGCTCATTTCGTTGTTTCTAAAGAAATGTTCATATTTCTTAATAACTTGCTTAGCTTTTGAAAAGTATCTTTTACTCTTCCAGTGAGCCATTTAGGTGTTGCATTTTCATTCCCCTGTTAGAAAACTTAGATATCTAAATTGGCTTACTTGTTTGAATCTGCAATTCGTAATTCGCATTCTGGTTTGGTTTGGTTTGTTTTACGGCATATCAGCCCCAATGGGTTATTTAATGCCGACAAAGTTTTCATTGCTGGTATTATTTTGTTTTGTTAAAAATCTATTTCTGGTAATAATATTTTTTTCAAAAATGTGTTGCTGGTAATAAATTTTTTCAAAAAAACTATGGTTGGTAACATTTTTTCCTCAAAAATGTATAGCTGTTATAGTTTTTTTTTAAATTTATTACTGGAAATAATTATTTTACAAAGTATTTCTGGTATTAAAACCTGCTTTTGCACTTTAATGGTGTTTTACCACAGATTGGGGGTTAACTATTTGTCCATAGCTTGGACCCTAACCTGGGAACACCAGCAACTAAGAGGTGGTTCTACGCTCCTCAAAACCTCCTGATCAGAGGCCTTGCTGCTGGATGTAGTTTATCGTCTTACCCAGAACGTGGATGTAGTTTATCATCATACCCAGGACGCGGATGTCGTTTATCGTCTTAACCAGGACGCGGATGAAGTTTATCGTCATATCCAGGACGGAATTCGCATTCTGGGCTGTTCTTTTCGCTGACAATAATAAATTCTATCTTCTTACAATTGGTGTTTTTAATCCTTTCTTCTCACTTTCCTTTACTAGGAACTCCTTTGTAGGAATTTCCTTTCTGTGTCTACTATTACTTGCATATCTCATTGACTCAGTGGGGGGGGGTCAAGTAAATATCTAATTGCATACCTCATATTGTCAAGATTGTGGCCGCCAAAAACGAATCCTGGCAGGACTTCTAATTCGCTCAGAATCGACCCAAACTGTAAAATTCAAAGAAGTCTGACGAGGAGATACATCCTCGTCTTACGCCAATTTTTTTGCGCATTTACTTTTGCTATGCATGTGGTTTTTCGTCGAGTATAAATTCTTGGTTAAGAAAAGCAACCAATTTAAATTGGAAACTGAAATCTTCATTTTGGATGATTTGGTGTGGTTTGAATACAGTACAGTGCGAGGGTAATGTGTCCTCCGAACCTCTCCGGGAATCTATGATATGCCCCCCACGCTATTAATCTCAGTTTTCATAAGGTAGTATTTATTTATTTATATCTATCTATCTATCTATCTATCTATCTATCTATCTATCTATCTATCTATCTATCTATCTATCTATATGTTGGTCCGAAAGTCTTGTCACAAAAAAGTAGAGAAAAATAGAACAACTAGTAATCCAGTAATACAAAGCATATGTACTGGATTCCGTTTATTCACTTTCAATGACGCTGTCACACATCGAAAACTATAGTGTGTGTGTGTTTGTGTGTGTGACAAGACTTCCAGACCACCATCTATCTATCTATCTATCTATCTGGTGGTCCAAAGGTCTTGCTATCCCTTACCAAAAAAAAGTAATGAGAACAATAGTAGAACAAGTAATACAGTAATGCAAACCACATGTACTGGATTTATTGACTTTCATTGACGCTGTCCCACATCGACAAGGTCTGTATGAATAACATCCTTTTCGTGGCACAAAATGATGCGACGCCATGTCCTGTGTAAAATTTTACGAAGCCGTGCTTTGTTGATTGTTGTAAAGGCTCCCCGAGCGGCATTCTTAAGCTGATGGGTATCTTGGTATCGTTCATGTGAAACTCACTCCTTGGTAATACTTCTACAGATCGTTGAAATAGAAAAAAATATTATTATATAGAGGTGACAAGACATTCGGACCACCCTGTATAATGAATTTTGTGTTTTTTCCAGATTCAGCATGAGTAAAATAAATTCACGGATTTGGACAAAAACAACAACAAAAAAAAAAAAAAAAAAAAGAAAAAAAGATCACAGAATGACGTCAAAATCTGCGAAAATCTTTCGCCCTTTCATGATCAGTTCTGTTTTGTTTCATTTTTAACATATATAAATGTAAGAAGAAAAAAAAGCAGCTGTTGATAATATAGCGAGGGTCACAAAGCACTGCCCGGGGTCGCAATCAGGCAACGGCCTCCACCTGGTCGTGGAGTTCGTTGGTAGTACGCGCCGGCCTTGTTTGAACGGGAAATCAAAAGAAAATATACAGAGGGGGAAGGTGACCGTTTGTTGATTAAACATTTTATAAATTACCCTCCCTGGTTAGTCTCGTAATGCTGAAGCACTTACACTAATTAAATAGGGAGAAACTTCTTCGCAATCATTTCAGATATAACTTTTTCGATTATTTTATGCCACTATACCAAATTACCTAAACGTATAAGACTACTACTTTCCATTTTAGCGATAATGACTTCAGCTGGAACAAATATAAATAAAAGTGATTTATTTTTCGCGGAAAAAAACGATTCCCGTAGACCTGTTTTAATACAAGTGGTAAATAAATAATTTAATTAACCCTTTGCCTGTCCAGGGGCATTTTCTTGTGTACTATCTAAATGCTCATACTTGTTTTCAGATTTATAACTATTGCAAGGCAACTCAGCTTGTTTGGCAAAGAGAATCTGCTGTTATATAGTGTTTCGTATAATAAAACGTCCAAATCATAAGTTATTTACACTACGCTTTGTGTATCACATGTGATACGCAGGTTTTTATTATGTGAAACACTATATATGAGCACATTCTACATGCCAAATAACCTGAGTTGTCTTGCAGTAGTTATAAAGCTGAAAATAGGGAAACGTCCTGTGGTCATATTTGTTGCACAAAATATTAGATTTTGCCTTTCCTTAGAGATCCTGCTTAATAGTAGACTCCTTTCTTAAACGTCCTTAATTTTAGCATTTTTTTTTTTAAATCATGGCTCGTCTACACCATATATGATGCACGGACGTAGAAATAATATGCCATGTGCATCATACGTGAATAGTCGATTCGGTTTACGACTCCTCTTGTTGTTCTCTACCACTACAAGAGACACATCAAGCTGAAAATAGAGTACTACTGCTATATATGGGTTGGAGATGCACAGTCTTCTCTTTTCAGTCTCAATCGAGTTCAAAAGAGTCTCTGTGTCTTTGTGGGTGACAAATTATTTTCCACCCTACAACACCTTTTGCTGATGTGACATTGCAAGCCATTCACTGTTCAATCGCTGTTTTCATGAATAATGTTCAGATCCCTCACCTCTACGAAATGTTATAATTTATTATCCACCTTAAAACAGTTTTAACCCTTTGCCTGTCCAGAGCATTTACATGTCTACTATCCGAACGTTCATACTTGTGCTTGTCAGATTTATTTCTATTGCAAGGCAATTCAGTTTGTTTGGCAAATAGAATGTGATGATATACAGTGTTTGGCATAATAAAAACATACAAATACATATAGTTATTTACAGTACGCTGTGTGCATCACATGTGATACACAGGTTTTATTATGTCAAACACTATATATTAACAGATTCTATTTGCTAAATAAACAGAGTTGCCTTGCAGTAGTTATAAATCTGTAAACAAGCAAGCGTCCTGTGGCCAAATTTGATGCACAAAATATTAGATTAGGCCTTTCCTTGGACATCCTGCTTAATAGTAAACCTCTTTCGTGTGTAGCAGATATGATTCACGGGCGTGTAAATCACATGACCTGTGTATCACATATGATAACCTGTAAACGGGTTGATAATCAATAGAAAACAGATCAATCAACCTTTCAATCTTCGATACACTAATATAAAGTAAAGCAAATTTTAATCTTTCATTAAATCGCGTTCAAAGCCTTGTACACGCTCTCCTAGATAGACTGCCACCCTGATCTGAACATCGGTATTTACAAAGATCATACTTGTACTATCCACACTTGTATTCGGGTCTATAACTGTTACAGATAATCAGTAGAAAATAGATCATAATAATGAGTTCGATCCTCACTCTGTACCCGTTACTTTAAGAAGTGTGACATATTTTCTCTCTCAAGCCCTGGGTCAAACCATGATATGGTTTGTCAGGCACTTTCCAGATTTGCCGCACGCGGAGATGTAAAGTGTAAGGGTTAGCATATATATATATATATATATATATATATATATATATATATATATATATATATATATATATATATATATATATATATATATATATATATATATATATATATATATATTAGGTTGGTGCAAAAATAATTTCGTTTTCTAACATATGTTACTATGTGAGAAAACGAAATTATTTTTGCACCAACCTAATATATATATATATGATCAGTGTGGCTGGACATCAGATTGCTTCAAGCCGGGATTGAAACTCCGGCGATTTAGCATCAGTCAGAGATTCTACCCCTAAGCTATCGGCGCAAAGCTGAGAAAGGAAAATTTTTTAACGTATTATATACGAGATGTATACAAACGCCAGTAATCAAGAGAGCTCAATTCATAATTGAAGAGCGATGCGTTAATAGCAGCAGCAGCGTTTTTTTTTTTAATTACCCTTTCTCTTCAGGAAGAAAGAGCAGATTGAAATTTTTTAAAATTTTACCAAAACAAATGCTAAGAGACAAAAAACACATTCAACACATTTACCAACAAAAAGAAGCTTTTAAATACGATTAAAAAAAGTTATTTTATTTTAATAACTTTGAAGCTTTTCCTATCTAGTAATGTGTGAAATGCGTTTCTTTCACTTAGCATTTTTATTTCATTTTCAATATCTGGTCATTCTTTTGAAGTGTTTTTGAACACAAACTATTCGAGAATCAGGAACATTCTCTGTAAAAAAAAAAATTTACGCTTTGACCAGGAGGTTCTTCGTGGCTGAGAGGTCAACGCACGTCAGATCTAATGGCGGTTTTCTCTAGGTTGATGGGAAACGCATTCATTGCTATCAAGGCATCTCAAATCTCCAGGACGATAAATGAATATACAGTTTAATAAATAACTAAAATGGATACCCATATTTGAGCTTCTACTCAAATATGGGCATCCATTAAAAATAACCCGTAAGAATAAATTAATTAATATATATTCAGCGACCGATATTATCGCATAGAAAACTTCTATGCAAACATAACACGATATCATCTTTGATGGTGAACATCTTTGTTGTAATATCCATATAAGCACTCTGAAGATGTGAGTCGAAAGCTTAGATCGAGGAACAGTATAATAAAAGTATATCCAAATGTTGGACAGTTTTTGTCTTAATTTTCTCTCGAAAGCAACTATACGAAGCTTAGAACGGCTCATGATCAAACATAATAGACATTTGTTGTCTGTTATGTTCCACAATATATGTTTGAATAATGATCTGCTGCCGCAAAATATGTATGCATAAATAAAAAGAAAGAACAGTAAGGTTTAGGGTTTCCTCCTACAAAACATATCAGGATTTTATTATTATTATTATTATTAGTAGTTTTTTTTATTATGCTGTTTTGTTGATAAAATTTCTTTCTCTCAGATGGTCATCTGTTATGAATTTACGAACTGCATCTGCTATTCAGCGACTGCTATCGTCACATAGCAAACTTCTATGTAAACATAACACGATGTCATCTTTGATGGTGAACATCTCTATCCATATAACAACTCTGAAGATGACTCATTTGAGTCGAAAGCTTAGATCGAAGAGCAGCATAATAAAAAATATCCAAATGTCGGAGAGTTTCTGTCTTTATTTTCTGTCGAAAGACACTATACGAAGGTTAGAACGGCTCATGATAAAACATAATAGACATTCGTTGTCTGTTATTTTTTAAAAAGATATTTCTGAATAATAATCTGCTGCCTCAATACACACACACATACAATATATATATATATATATATATATATATATATATATATATATATATATATATATATATATATATATATAATAAAAATGTAGATTTAAAGTATGGCATAATTATGGGTTAAACTGTAAACATAGCCTGAAGATTGTATTTAAGCATGAAACAGACTGTTGAGTGCTGACCTCAATGTCCACTTTTACACATACACATACACACACAGACACACATACACACAGACACAGACACACACACACATTATATATATATATATATATATATATATATATATATATATATATATATATATATATACTCATGTATCATGCTACCTTTAAAGATCTAATTTTGAAGCTAATTTAACTATGGTAAATGGGTATAGAGTTTGTAAAATGGTGTAACCAAGGCCAGCAATACATCTGCTAATATTATATCTCATGTATGATGCGATCCCTTTAAAATTCGTTTCAAAATTAGTTCTTCAAAAGTCACATGATATGCGAATATATACAGTATATATATATATATATATATATATATATATATATATATATATATATATATATATATATATATATACATATTCATTTAAAAATTATAACATAAATATGTTATAAATTCTCTACAAAAATAGCCTCCGGTGTCTTATCAAGTGATGATGTTGAATGTAAAATAAATAAATAATTATATATATATATATATATATATATATGTGTGTGTGTGTGTTAGAGAGAAAAGACAATACGCAAACGTTTTTGGTTATAATGTGCTTTTTTTAAATACATGTTAAACATTATATTATAAAAATCCACATTATAGCCAGAAACGTTTGATGTTTCTCTTTTCTCTTTAAAATATACACTTTTCTCTCGTTGAAACAACTATAGTCTTATCCTTATATTTATATTTATATATATATATATATATATATATATATATATATATATATATATATACTTCTGAAATCCCAAGACATGATATTTTGGTGGGTGTAAACCGTCTAGTCTACCCAACCTTTAAAAGAACCTTTAACTAAAAAAAAAATAAAAATATTTCTCACAGATAAGGGCGCTAAAAACTGTGCAAAACAACTCTTTTGCCCTTCTTAAATGAATCCAAGAGAATAAATGTCTCTTGCTTGGTAATTACGGCAATTAAATGTCTGATGAGACGTGTGAATGACATTAACAGCCTCGGGCCTCTCATGATATTGCTTTCGTTCCTAATCACGAGAAAATGCTATTATTGACACCACAATGGCTTCAGCTTGTCGTCCCAGAAATACCAATTTCCCTTCTTGAAATACATTCACACTTCGGCATGCATTTTTAAAGATGAAATCAACCTAACATTTGCATCGTGATTATCGGGTGTCCTCACAGGGAGAACGCGTGCCTTGAGCCCCTATTGTGACTTAAGACGAACCTAAACTTCAAGTGGAACTCGTGCATACGACGTTTCGGCCGTTGTATGCTCCGGCTTTCCTCAGGAACTGTCTGTATTTCTGAGATGCAGTAATGTAATTATTTATACTATTTACATTGTTCAAGCTGTTGTCCTCATCTTTATTGGCATATTAACGACGTTTCGGCCGTTGTAGGCAACGGCCTTCCTCTGGTTCTGTCTATATTTCTAAGATGAGGTATTTTAATTATTTACATTATTTTTATTGTTCGGACTGTTGTCTTCAACTTTATTGACATATTCACGACGTTTCGGCCGTTGTATGTTCCGGCTTTCTTAAGAATCTGTCTGTATTTCTGAGATACGGCATTTTAACTATTTACACTATTTACATTTTTCGGACTGTTGTCCTCATCTCTATTGCCATATTCACGACGTTTCGGTCGTTGTACGCTCCGGCCTTACACAGGATCTCTCTAGATTTCTGAGATGAGGTATTTTAACTATTTACACTATTTTTATAGTTCGGTCTATTGTCCTCCTCTTTATTGCCATATTCACGACGTTTCGGCCGTCGTATGCTCCGGCTTTCTTAAGCGTCTGTCTATATTTCACAGATGAGGTATTGTAACTATTTACACTATTTTCATTGTTCGAACTATTTTTCTCATCTATATTGCCATATTCATGATGTTTCGGCAGCTGTATGCCCCGGCCTTCTTCAGGTGATATACGCTGGAATTTCAAACTGAACTCTTTATTTCATCCACCGGGGTAGATTGTTCCAGTTTCACGGGCCCTTGCCTTTTCTGGATATCTTTTATTTAAAGTTATCTCCCTTTAGTAACTCAATTGTATAAGCTTGTTCACCTTTGCTGAGGCTAGTTAATGAACTAGTAACTCTTAAATTGTTGTTATATTCATATAGACAACTAAGGATGCAAATCTGGGACGAAATAAGCTTATTTTCCGAAGAATATGGACTAGTGGCTTTGCATCATTACCGAGCGGGCCCGCAATTTTCACTCATCACGATTCACCGGTGATCTCTCTAGAAGACCCCATTGCTTTGAACGCGTATAGGGACTTAAACTGAACACAGACCTCAAATGGAACTCGTACATACGATTCATCAAAAAAATGGTCCGTTACCGTACTTCTCTTGTGAGTACCTGCCTATTCCTGCTATCCTCTACTTTTGAAAGAGCCAAGAAAGAGCCAAAAATAAATTGCTGACACCTAGGGCTATGAGCTGCCTGGTTTTTCCTTGTCTTTCCACTTTCCACTTGAGTCCAAAAGCGTCACCTCGTCCATATGAGTGAAGAATTGTTTACCACTCTACCCTTTTATCAAAAAGTGAAACATTGAAATCCTTTCGCTGATCTGTCATTATTTCTATAGAAAGTGCGCACCTTTATTCCACCAATTCTCGATCCTTCAACGGCTAAGACCCACCCATCCCACGCATATTGTAATGAACTACCCTTATCCCTTTTGCATTCCATCACTGAAATGTATGCTCCCCCCACCCTCAAGTAGCTTTTTCTCAGGAACCACTGCTTTGTGGAAGCGACTCCCAAGAGGATGCTTCCCGAATCATTATAATCTTAACACTGTTCAAGTCTAAGATTAACTGATATCTTCGCCACATATACACATAAATTGTGCTTTTTAATCTGTAAAACTCTACCTCGAGTGGATCTTATGTCTTATACAGGGTGAACAATGAAAAAAGTCGTATGTAAAATCTGAATATAAAAAAGGTAAATGACTAACTGTAACAATAATTCTATTACGATTAGTTTCTAATCATTTCACTCCAAGCAAGGCGATAATGCCACTAAGACGCAAGGGGTTACTCGTAATGAAAATGAATGAGAAGACTTTAGTAAGGAGAAAGGACAATAAAAGAACAGGTTTCAGGAAGACAAAAGGTGGCGATAATGACACTAATACGTAAGAGGTTACTGGGAGTTAAAGAGAATGAGAAGACTTTAGTGAGAAGAAAAGGACAATAAAAGAACAGGTTTCAGGAAGACATATGATTGCGACTTAAGTTGCCTTTAAAATTTTGTAGTTGGCATGGATGCAAGAAATCTGAAAAGAGTTCGTCATTTCATGTATTAGACACCGTCTTCCAAGCATTCTACTTAATGCTTCGATCTGATAGAGGAATTAAATGGTGTGATGGCGGAATATATTTCATGTAACGACTCCAGTTAATTGCATAACTGTCCAACAGAAAATTGTATGCCTGCTATGTTGATCTCAGAGCAGCCAATCACCACATCGATAGAGTGTTCCTTTTCTCATCTATTAGAAACTGCCTTAAAACAATGGCTTCTCTTTCTAGCACGAATTACAACATTGTGTTTACGGTGGAGTAATGGATTGAGGTATAGGAGAGCCGATTATGAATACTAGTCGAATGCGTTTACATTCACTTACGTGTTAATAGCCTTGGAAAAGGTAAGAATCCTCTTCTTCTCCTCCCAGCTATGGGTAAATAGCATAACAGACCGGGTTCTATAGCAATGAATGACAACTGGTCTACCGCAGAAAGAAATGGCAACCTACTGCGGTGAATAAAAATCTGCCTCGTCAGTCATGTATCAACAGACACATGATCGCTTAAGCGTGTATTATGCATGGCACATAACTGATTGAAATTCACTTACGTGCTAATACCCTTGGAAATGGTATGAATTCTTCTCTTCTGCCCCCATATATGGGTAAATATCAGGACAGACCGGGTTCTATAGCCATGGATGGCAACTGGTCTACCACAAAAAGAAATGGCAACCTACTGTGGGAAAAAAATCTGCCTTGTCAGTTATGTATCAAAAGATACATGATCGCCTAAGCGTGTTTCATGCATGCACATAACTGACTGAATAATACAGCCGCATAGTACAGCAATGTCCATGGAATATTTTTTTTTGGGGGGGGGGGAAACCGGGCTCTATTATTCATCAAAATCTCAATGTCATGCATATATTTCGCTAAAATATTTAATTTTTCCAGATATTCCAGAATAGAAATGAGCCATTGGCGTTTCTTCTACTAATTACCGTTTCAAAACTTACTTTCGAATTTTCAGAGAAAGAAGCTAAATAGACATGAATAGTCCTGGCAATTTATTTTAAGGTTTAAATTAATCTATCATACTTTTTGTTTAATATAACGTTATTATATTTCTATATATTAACAAATTATAAGAATAAAAAAAAAATGTCTTTCATTAAGAATGATGAGAGAAACAAATATCGTCAACATTTGGCATCAACACCTGCCTACATTATCTATTGTCCCGTCTGAAGCATCAACACCATTGTCCTCTCAACACTATTCTCCTCTTCGATGTATCAACAACATTATCTTTAGTTCTGACTCAGCCATCAACACCTGCCTATATTATTTATTGTCCTATCTGAGTGTATTTGCAATCTTCCTGTTTCAAATCAGTTTTTTTTTAAACTGTGTAAAAATTTCTGTAAACATGTATAACACGGCCCCCTTTTTTTATTAGGTTGGCGCAAAAACAATGTCGTTTTCTCACATATGTTACGTTTATATATGATTTCTGAATTAATTCATTGATATCTATATAGCCATGTTATATATCATCCTGAAGCGCGTTTTTTTTGCTCTATCGAATCGTGTTATTCGTTACCGTTCTCAATCTCTTCATTCATTTTTTTGCAGGCTTTTTGACAGGAAGGACAAAATTCAAATCCGCACGATTTTCTTGTTCCAGTTCAAACTAGGCCGAAAAGCTGCCCAGACAGCTCGTGATATCAATGATGCGTTTGGCCCAGGAACCACTAACGAACGTGTGGCACAACGGTGGTTCAAGAAATTTCGCAATGGTGACGAGAGCCTCGAAGATGAAGACGTTCGCGTCCGGCCGACTGCGGTTGATAACGAACATTTGAAAGCCTTAATTGAAGCCGATCCTCGCAAAACCACACGAGAAGATGCTGTTTGAACTCGAGGTCGACCACTCAACAGTCGTTCGCCATTTAAAGCAAATAGGGAAGTCAAAAAAGTTGGATAAATGGGTGAACGATAATCAAAAAAATCGTCAAAAAACGACATTATTTTTGCACCAACCTAATATCTTTTATTTTTATTCAGAATTTCCTGTATTATGCACAATTAAAAAAAAGAAAACGTAATTTTTTTTTCTAGACTATGCTCTGCACACACAGATGTATAGATGAGAAGTGAGGGGGTACTGAATATTTATTCATTTCCAAACAACATCTGAACTGAATCGATAAACTATAAACAGAATTCCTACATTATCTCCCCCTCTCTTTTCGGAGAGAGAACAATATAGCGCTGATCAGTGGGTTATATCCATGACTATTCATAGTTAGCATAGGAAAGATCTTGAACAAAAAGTTAACATCCTCTAAGAAGTCATCCAAGAAATTATGATCGAGAATTGGAATGAAAGCAGTGGTGACATTTACCATTCTTACAACGTTAATATTTCGGCACGTGAAGTTAGCAAATAAACACTTTAACTATATCAGTGTATGGTGATCTTATAAGCGTCGCTTAGATGCAGCACAAGGCCGAAAGTATGGGAGGATCGAACTCATTACTCAGTCGTAATAGATTTAGCGAGATAAGCTTAATAACCATTATACCCCACCGAGGTGCCTATATGTTGATATTCTTGGCGTATTCCATTTTGGATATTTTGGATGCGGCCCAAGGCCGAATGTATGGGGCACCCAGTCGTAATTGATCTAGCGAGGTAAGCTTGATAACCATTAAACCACGTCGAAGTGCTCTTTATTTTATATAAGCACATACTCTGCTTACAACGTTAATATTTCAGCATGTGAAGTTAAACACTTCAACTACTTCGGAAAAGGTAATCTTATAAGCTTCGCTTAGATGCGGTACAAGGTCAAAAGTGTGGGGCACCCAGTGAGGATCGAACTCTCTATACAGTCGTAATTGGTACAGCGAGACACGCTTAATAACCACTATACCAGGCCGACGTGCCTATATGGTGATTTTCTAGGAGTATCTTAGATGTGGCACAATGCCGAATGTATGGGACACCCAGTGAGGATCAAACTGACGACTCTGTTTTACTTGATCTAGTGAGACAAACTTGCTAACCATTACACCACGTCGAAGTGCCCTTTATTTTATAAGCGTTGCTTAAATGCGGCACAAGGCCGAAAGTTTGGCGCACCCAGTGAGGATTGAACTCACTATTCAGTTGTAATTGATATAGGAAAACAAGCTTTCTAACCTTAACTCTAACCCTAACGCTGAGGCGCTGTCTATTTCGGTGTATGGATCAGGTATAACATATTTAGTATCGGTGATAAGGAAACTGAACGTAGAACAGGCTGCGTCAGAAGAGATTGTCCCTAACTCTATCACTTAATAAAAAGCCAAACGATTAATCTAACAACAGGAGACTTGTTCTCAAATAGCCTCATCAGATCGAAACTTTTATAGGCAAGAGCCGACCCAAACGTTGCTGGCATCCCGGGAAATCTGTACTTCGACATCATTACAAGTAAATTTTTTTTTTAATTTTCACAAAGAGAAAACATGAGAATCTAGAACAACGAGTTTATTACAATATACAATTCAATACAAGCTAAAGAAAACATTCATTATCCTACCTAAAACATTTTTCTAGCCTTTAGATCTGCAAATCTTTTTCATGACTGTTTCTACACCTATCTTCTTTACAAAGATATTGACAAAATAGTCAAAGAATTTAATCTGTCTTGAGTTACGGACGACCGCAAGTATGTTTTTATAAACTTTAGTTTTGGAAGATACCAAACACAAGACATGACAGTATAAGAGCTCGCCGGGCAACTGCCCAAGTTGCCAGTACCTTGAGAAGGCCTTGGCACTAAGAGTTGTTTCACCCAGCAAATTGTTAGGATAGGAATGATATTGATTAAAAAAAAATCGATATCTTCTACCAAGAATTCCAAGAAAAAGGACTCAAGATAAACATTTTCAAAACAAACTATAATCTGGAATTGTAATGAAAGCAGTCAAGGTAAATTAAATAGAATTAGTAAATACTGTATGCTACAAATAACTATGTATGGATCGATTATAGCAAATTAAGTATAGGAGAAAAGGAAATTGAACATAGTATAGATTGTGCCAGGCAGTGACTCGCCAAAGTGTTGGGCAAATTGAACTTCGACATCATTACAAATATAATTTTAAAAATTTTCACAGGGAGAAAAAACTGACAATATAGAAAAACGAATTTATTACAATATACAACTTAATACAAAACTAAAGAAAACATTCCGTATCCAACCTACACTATTTTTCTAGCCTTCAGATCCACAAATCTTTTCATGGCACTTTCTACGCCTGTCTGCTTTGAAAGATCATTTTTTTCTATTGACAAAATAGCCAAAGATTATAATCTATCTTGAGTCTTGGACAACCGCAAGTATGTTTTAATAAGCTTTAGTTTACTAAAGTTTCTCTCTCCGGTGCCTACAGCAATGGGTATAGCAAGCATTATTCTATTAGGTTGGTGCAAAAATAATGACGTAATAATCTCGTTTTTTGATGTATTTTTGAACGTCAGAAAACGACATTATTACGTCATTATTTTTGCACCAACCTAATAAATAAAGATTTGACATGGCGTTCTGTAAGTTTTAGTGTTTATGAACCTAACAGCTTCAATTTGACGCTTTAGAGCCCGAGAAAAAAAATATTTTTGCAATATTCAGTTCAGTCAAGAGATCACATCTATTAATATCACTAACTTATTCGCCAAACCTTGACATGCTAGTTTTATTTTATTTTTAGCTGACAGATCATTCAGATTATTTATAAATCCTCATACGTTATTGAAACTTATTAACTGTTCAAATCTCCCTGATAAAGAATTAATAGCTTTGGTGAGTATTACATTGAGCACAAGATTTTATAATGTTTTTTGGTGGGGAAAGTCTTCTGCATTTGGAACGTCATCTTGGGAGCAAAATATTAAAAAAAAGATCCTCCTTTTTCTGCTTATCCCTTTACTTCTAAAATAACATCTAATTCTGTATTTAATTCTTTTTCTGACTTTAATGCTTTTACATTACCTGAGGAAAATAGGGCCGCAGGCTATCGTTGCGGTTTTTGTGACAAGCCAGTTTTTAAGTGAGTTGGTTATTAGCCTACTGCGCAGCCCCCAACCTGGAGGATCAGGTTTTGAATTCAGAGTTGTCCTTCTCCTAGACCCGTTGCCACCCAAGACTATAGAACCCAGTCTGTCATTTCCACCTTCTTCTTCCCCCGACCATCTATGGAGGAGAAGAAGAGGACTCATACCTTCCCTAAATGTATTAGCACGTAAGTGAATGTAATGGATCCGACTGGAATTCGAACTCGGCTCTCCGATTCCTCAATCCGAGCCGCAATCCATTACTCTACCGTGCCTCTTCAGGCCAGAAGAGTTGGATTCATACCTTACCCAAGGGTATTAGCATGTAAGTGAATGTAATAGATTCGACTGGAATTCGAACTCGGCTCTCCGATTCCTCAATCCGTGCCTCCTGACAACATTTAATCTTCCCTTTTTTTTCACAGTAGGGTTCACCCTGTACAAGGTTCGGAAGCCACTCGAGGTAGAATGTCACGTTAGGGGTTAGTTTATACGGATATGCGGAGAAGATAACGATTGCCTCTAGACTTGAATAGGTTAAGATTGTAGTGATCGGGGAAACATCCTCTTGGGAGTCGGTTCCACAGGGCAGTTGGAAGAAGCAGTTAGAGTGGAACTTTTTGCCGATGGAATACAGATGGAATGTGGGTGGTTTGCTACTATGTAAGTGGCATGGCCGGTCCCAGTCATCAGGGTTAGACGTAGCGGTGCCAAGAAATATAGTTAGTCCGAACAATTTTCATTGAAGAAGCGATAGAGTAGTGAGAAGCTCGCCACATCCCGCCTGTGAGAGAGAGAGGTTGGAGGCATGGTGTCTTATTCAGGGGACATCCGTTCATTATGAGTGGCGCTAATTCGGGGTCCAATCAGCAGTGATGGAATGTAACCACTTCGGTTTTCGAGATATTGAATAGAACCAACCAGATTTTGACCCACCATTCATCCTCATTATAAAACTAATTTTGCCTCCCTCGGTCTTGCTGGCAACTCGGGCTACTGCTTGAGCTGGCAGTACCTTGTGCTGGTCCTGTTTATATGAATACCATAAATGGCGCCAAACATTTTTTCTTCTTTCTTAAAGCAATTCACCCCAAGTTAGGCAGGATTGCCACTAGCACACAAAGGGTTACAGAAGATTGAGAACAAGAGTAAAGAGACATGTTTGGGGAGAGGATACAGAGAAGGACGGGGAACAAGCTCAGGGTGTCAGATGTCGATTGACATTACACTTGAATATTTGAAGATTATAGTCATCGGGGAAGCAAGCAAGAGGAAGGGAGTTCCACAGAGTAGGAAGTGCGAGAAAAGACTGTTTGAGTAGAAGAGATGGTTACATTTAACCCTTTTCGACAGGGAAAAGGTGGGACCGAGGTACCAGGTTAGCAGGTCGATTAAATTCATGCAATCTGGGAAGATGTAGATTGTCAGAACAGTTGCCGTGAAAATACTCGTAGAAGACACAGATGGAAGGCAGGGCACATCTGCGAGAAAGCGACTATAGACGAAATGCCAGATCAGGACCTGTCGTATTGCATATTCCTCTCTGGATTTTCTCGAGAACATGTTCTGAAATATCTAAACTGTCAGCTGTATACAACCGTATTCCCAGATCGATGACTGAAAATGACTTTGAGTGAGTGAAGTCTGTAGGTGTTAGCGAAGACAATACTTCATCGAACCTCGTGGGCTGGCGCTGCACAATCACGAACAAATAAATGTACCGAATAACAGAATCGACATCACTTAGGGACTTTCAACACAATCAACATCCAAAATGGATATCTCGTGTAATTCGAAGAGAAAAAAAGACATTATAAAGTTGTTGACTTCAACACTACTTCAAACAAAAGGTTAGGAAGGAAACCCCCGTCAGAATTGGAAAGAGCGATAACAGTTATTGGATCTGTTTTGCTGACAAACTTTTAGGAGAAAGATTTTATACATTTCAAACGAATGTATCTCTGGTTCATCGGTTTATGAATATCGAATGTCGAATGAGGAAACGGATAATGTTACCATTTTCAACAGAAATGTGGATATGTGATACCATACTTTGCTTCCATCACGATTGCTAATGAGTGAAAAAAGCGTAACTCGAGAACCATTAGCTGTTCGGTCAATAAATGCTACATACGTCCCTATAAGAAATTAACATTAGACATGAGGAGAACAGATTCTACACTTTAAGCATTTCACTCCAAGCAAGGGTGGTGGGGAATGCCACTAGTGCGCAAGGGGTTACAGAGAGTGAGAGCAAGTAGTAAAGAGGGATTTTTCAGGAAAGGATATAGAGAAAGACGGGGATCGGTATCAAGGCATCAGAAGATGTCAATTGACATTACATTTGAATATTTGAAGTTTATAGCCATCAGGGAAGCAAGTAGAAGGAAGGGAGTTCTACTGTCGGGAAGTGCGAGAGAAGAAGCTGTTGGAGTAGAAGAGGCGGTTACATTTAACTGTTTCGACAGTCGAAGAGTGGGACTGAGATGCCAACCTAGGAGCAATACTTAAATTCATGCAGATGGGGTACCACTGAAAGTAGCTTGTCAGAGCAGTTGCCATAAAAATATTTGCAGAAAAGACAGAGGGAAGCCACAGCACGTCTGTGAGAAAATGACTGTAGATAAGATGCCAGATCAGGACCTATCACATTGCATATCCGTCTCTGGATTTTGTCGAGAACATCGAAATGAACAGCGCGGGGGTGGGCACCAGACCATATATAGCAAGAGTATTCAATGCAAGGACGAATGGTTGATTTGTAGATTTGAAGGATGGACTCAGGCGTGAAAAACCTTCTGGGTCGACACAGAGAACCAACACCACCGTGTCATTTGACACAAGGACAGTTTAATGTGGGGAATCTGGGCTACCTCCAAAAATAATTATATAACCGTCGGCAGTGCTTTCATTGGTATTGCTACCGATCTGCCCTCTTTAGTGCAATGAGGGAGGTACTGACGAGGGCAGCTGTTCCCCCAAAACCGGACAGCTGTCAGTGACATTTTCAGTTGCCCTTTGACCGAAAACAATGACAAAACAGAGACACAATTGCGAGGTAAAATGTGGTTTTGTCCGTCCGAGGGCAGATACTTCACTTTGATCACAATAAATGAATGAAAACGTAATCCGAGTAGCAAAGGCTGCTCGGTCAATATAATGCTGAATAATACCTTATAAGGAAACGGTCCATATTACCATTTTTATTATGGGGATCAGAACAGATTACACAGCGTTTGTTTGTCGCTCGACGCTGGCAGGATGTGACACAAAGCCAATTTGATGTAGGAAGCCCAAGCGTATGCCTCCGGGTCTGGTCCAAAAATAACCCAGCTCCTGGAATCATCGGTTGCGCTGGTAAATTAACTACAACCTTTTAGTGCTATGAGGGATGGACCTCGGCGGGCTGCCGTTCCCCGGAAGCGCCGACCTATCAATATTTTTCAGTTGCGCTCTGTCCGTAGTTCGTAAAAAGAAATTCCAAGTCTTGGAATGGCCTAGTCAAAGTCCTGATCTAAACCCAATTAAAATTCTGTGATTTAAGTGAAAGAATTCAGTGCATCCAAGAAACCCAGGTGAAATCGTGCAATTGTGGGTGTTTTTTTCCAAAAAGAAAGGCCCCAAATTGGCACTCACGACTGCCAGAAACTTCTTAAAAATTATAGAAAAATGGCTGACATTGTAATGTCAAAAGTAGCAGTCACTAAATATTAAATGCAAGTGTTCACTTACTTTTGAATATCTTAATTTTTAATTAATATTTTTATTCCAGCTGGACAGAATTTTTTTTTTAATGTGTCTGTAATTGATTTAATGAAGGCTTTTCTTTAGGAATATCTAGTTTAATTAAGATTAGTTGATCATCTGGAAAAAGAGTCAATTTAAAAAAAAATATTATCTTAGGCGTTCACTTACTTTTGCACATCACTGTATGGGGCCCATTACTAAAGATGATCGAAACATGGCCGATTTCTGTAGCGTTCCAGTAAGTACCTGATTCCTCCTTTTATGCTTCATCTTTACAAGAGTAAGACCAGACCGAAAATGAGAGGGTTACAGCCATATCACTTGCATCTATTTTTATTAATATTATCCTCATATTTATGAGTTCAGTACGGATCTGTTCCTTTCTGAAAATCTAATGATCACCCAGTTTTAATGATCACCCAATTTTAATAATCACCCAATTTTAATGATCACCCAGTTTTAATGCTCATCCAATTTTAATGATCACCCAGTTTTAATAATCACCCAATTTTAATGATCACCCAGTTTTAATGATCACCCAATTTTAATGATCACCCAGTTTTAGAATCGTAAAATAATATTTTATCCCTATTTTATAATTAACAATTTCGTTTTAATTGTTCTGGTTAGCTTTCCTCTTTAGAACAGACTTTACGAATTTATGCACAGTACTAGATTGGCAGATAGGTCTCATCATTTTACAGATGAAATATAATCGTAAGTTCTATGCTGACAATTTCTGTCGAACTTCTTGCCGGTGAAAATCTCTTCCAGGGAAACGACCAAATCACGTTGACACACCAGTTCCCGTACGACCACCGAAGTTGAGCAACGTCGAGCCTGGTCAGTACCTAGATGGGTGACCGTTTGGGAATACCAGGTTTAGTTTGAATGTGCAAATGTTGTAATGGATAATAAATTGAAATTGAAGAGTCGAGTTTCAATTCTACTTGGATTCATTATATTTATACGTGCAAATACCCTGGGGTAAGATATGAATCCACCTCTTTTCCCCCGGCTATGGGTTAAATAATAGGAGTTGTTTTAGTAAATCATTAACTGTTTTCCACCCTATAGTCCGTTTCTCACAGCCGAAACCAGAGTCGCAAGCCTCAATGATCGGATAATCATTAATTAATCTCCATGGGAAATATTCCTTAGTTCTACCAGTTCACAGTTAAAACATGCCATGTATATAGGTAAGAACCAATCAGAGTAACTAGATATTCCATTAGTTAGGAGGAAGTCCTACTCGAACAGCTTCATCGGAAGAATCACTACATTGTGGGAAAAAAAAAACCAGAGGCTGATTTCTGGAACTCCACAAGCTTGACTGTTGTGACCAAGTAATGTTTAAGAAATAACAACACAAGAGGTTGCAGATAAATAGTGCATTGAACAGTAAATACATCAGAAGTGTGTTACACGAATTCAGAGTGTGTGTTGGTTGACCAACGTTCAGTCTATATCACCGTTAATATTTAGCAGCGCCCTCCACATCGAGGGTAAATGTGGCACAAGATTGAGTTTAACGTGGGTCGTCCGAGCACTTAGCCTCAGCCAAAAATTCTCCGTAGAACCCGCATAAACGGGGTCTGTCTACCTCCCCGGACGAGACTCCTTCGGCATAGCCTCGTCTAGGTACCTCTCTGCCCAAGGCAGAGAGTTCGACAGGAGCTGTAAACAGCCTCAGTAGAACAGTCTATACCACCGTTATATTTAACGCCCCCCCACCGCCCACACACACACGTGGGTCGTATGTGGTGCAAGTTTATTGTGGGCTCTCCGAGTCCCTCGGTTCGGCCAAAATTATTCCCTTAGAACCCGAATAAACGGGTTCAGTGCATGTCTACCTCACTGAACGAAACTTTGCACTTCGACAAAGCCTCGTCCGGGTTCCTCTCCGCCGAGGCGGAGAGTTTGCGAGTTAAACAGTTTATATCACCGTTATATTTAATGCCCCACCCACGTGGGTCGTATGTGGCACGGTTTTGGCGTGGGTTCTCCAAGCCCGTAGGTTCGACAAAATTATTCCCTTCGAACCCGCATAAACGAAACCGGACGAAACTTTGCCCTTCAGCAAAGACTTTCTGCAGGGGTAGATGTTTGACAGTAATGAAAAGGCGAAGGTACTGTTCCCCCGAGGCTTACTTTTCCTACTAACTTTATAGTAAGTGGAAGAGTCCACAATAGCCTCATTACAAGAAAGACACCACAACATCAACTTATTTAATTTTAGGGTTAACTGTTACCTCGTCTACATATCCTGCAATCATTACTTCGCGCTCATATAATATTCACTAACTCCCAACCATGGATTACTCTTGGGCCTTGTATTGGGTGAATATTAGTAAAACCAATATAAGTATAGAAAAAAATTATAGAAGAAGAAAGAAGAAATAATACAGTTAGTAAATAAGAAAAAAAGTCCAACGATAAAAACACTTGTTTTCTACTCAACGTGAAAATCTAATATTTTTTTTCTCTTCAATTAAATCTTCGTTTAATATGTTCGAACATTTTCTGAATCTGATTTTCCATGTACTGCCTGTTTTCTGTTCACACTTAACTCATGTCAAGTGAGACATATACACGTGTCTGATTAGGATTGCACACAAGGCGTGATACGCCTTTGAGCATTAGGAGGTATTCTGCTATATTTTTTGTATTCGTCAGTTTCTATGTTCATCTTCTAAGTTATAATGAATTAAGAACTTCACATAATATACAATTTTTGATACTATTACATGTGAAAGAAGATAGACACCGATAAAAATATGTTTTAGAGAGACAACACCAGCAATAAAATCCCCTGGAAGTTGGCGATTCAAATAGTAATGTTCATATTAATCGTTGCCTTATACGGAAACATTCGGCATTCATTGGCCCACAGCCAATGATATAGTTAGTTGAAATTCATAAAATGTAGTGATTTTCCAAGCGTAGCTTAGATGTAGCACAAAGTAGAAATTAAAGGGCACCCAGTGAGGATCGAACTCACTACTCCGTTGTAATTGTCCTAGCGAGCCAAGCTTGCTATCCGTTACACCACCTTGAGGTGCCCAAAAATTCGTAAAATATATGAAGGATGGACAAACCTTCTGGCGCTACACGGAGAACCAACTTGCGTGTGGTAACTGATCGTTGATCAATTTAAAAGATTAAACAATAAAATAAAATTATCAGTAAAAACGAGATAAAATGTTGCGTTCATATCTATATTTTGTGTATATATCAATTATTTATTAATATTAAAGAATATTTTACGAAAACAGTTATCGGTTCTTCTAATATCCATATGATATGATCTTTCTTTCTTTCTAATCTTTTCTTGGAAGTTGTCTGGAACGTCAAGATCCAGATTGCGGTAGAGAAAGACGCCTTCCAAAAGCTAAGCAAAGGATTAATAAACAAGAAAATTTCTTTAGAAACAAGGAAAAGACGACTGAACTGTTTTGTAATATCAGTCTTCCTTATATGGCAGTGAATGCCGGACAATCTCCTCACAGAGGAAAGAAGATACTCGAAGCAACAGAAACTAAGAAAATAATACTGAACTGTTATGTAATATCAGTCCTCCTATATGGCAGGGAATGCCGGACAATCTCTTCACAGAGGAAAGAAGATACTCGAAGCAACAGAAACTAAGAAACTAATACTGAATTGTTACGTAATGCCGGTCCTCCTATACGGCAGTGAATGTTGGACAATCTAATCACAGATAAAGAAGAGACAACAAAAACTAAGAAAATTGTACGGGCCTGTTATCTAATGTCAGTTCTCCAATATGACAGTGAATGTTGTACAATCTCTTCGCAAATGAAGAAGAGACTTGAAGCAATAGAAACACAGAAAAGAGTACTGAAATCTTACGTAATATCAGTCCTCGTATATGGCAGTGAATGCTGGACAATCTCTTCACAGATGAAGAAGAGACTTGAAGCAACAGAAACAAGGACATAGTGCTGGACTCTCATTTAAAATACATCCTTCCACATGGCATTGAATGCTGGACAATCTCCTAACAGATGAAGAACTGCCTTGAAGTAGGGGAAATGTGGTTCCAGAGAAGAATGCTGAACATGCAATGGATTGAAAATATGAGCAACGTCGAAGTTTTAGGAAAAATGGAAACGAAAAGAACACATACGTCAAATCAGAAAAAAGATAGTTGAATTCTGTAGGATGCATAATGGGCAAAGAAGGCTTGGAAAATTTGACACTCAAAGGGTTTATTGAAGTCAAGTGGGATAGGGCAAATCAGCGTATAACCTCCCTAACAAACTTATATATATGTTTTAAAAACAGGGATTAGAAAAGACAGCAGAAAGATTAAAAAAAACACTAAGAGCTACAAAGAACAAGAAGTTGTGGAGAGCTATGATCACCCACTTCCAGAAGGCCAAAAGCACATAGAAGAAGACTATACTGTGGACGACATGCGCAGTGTGTCAAAAGACCTACTGAAACTGGCTCTGATTTCACCTTTTACATGTAAGCCCACGAGCAAGTGGAACAGAGTTTACAAAACAGGCCAGGACCTGTACAGAACAACTTTGTTGCGGCTGCCAAAACCATTTTAAGTCACTTGCTGACTTCAAAAACCATTGTTATTATCACGAGATTTGAAGCCATTACTGAAGCTTGTCAGCGATGAACATACTTGTTTAACGAGTCGACATCTATCTATCTATCTATCTATCTATCTATCTATCTATCTATCTATCTATCTATCTGTGCGTGTGTCTGTGAGCGCGCCCACGTGTCTAAATAGCTGCATGTCGTGACGATTTCTTATTCAGCATTTCTTGCTCGTTCTTTTCATCAAGTGTTTTCGTAAAGACGTGAAAATTCCATGATGAAAATGACTGGCAACAGGACGAAATAAAATGAAATCCTCTCGTGCAAGATATGCGTGACAATAGCATCGTCGGTTAGATCTTGAATACTAATCTAGAAATTCTGTTTTTCGGAGAGCTGGTTCTGGTTTTGATTATTCAATTTGTAAGTATGCAAGAAACAGAAAGCGAGCAAGCAAGAAAGAAAATGTGTGCAAGAAAGAGAAAGAAAGAAAGAAAGAGAAAAAGAAAAAATGTACAAGAAAGAGAAAGAAAGAAAAAGTGTGCTAGAAAGAGTAAGAAAAAAAGGAAATAAGAAAGGAAAATAAGGGTGAAATAAAGAGAAAGAATGAAATAAAGAAAAACTGTCAAGAAAAAAAGGAAAGAAAGAAAATGTGCAAGAAAGATAACGAAAGAAAGAAAAAAGAAAAAATGTGCAAGAAAGAGAAAGAAAGAAAGAATGAAAAAGTGCGCAAGAAAGAAAAAGAGAGAAAGAACTAAAAAATAAATAATCTAGAAGATTGAGAAAGAAAGAAAGAAAGAAAGAAAGAAAAAGTCTGCAAGAAACAGAAAGAAAGATTGAAAGAAGGAAAGAAAGAAAAATGGATGCAAGAAAGAGAAAGAAAGAAAGAAAGAAGGAAAGAAAGTGTGCAAGAAAAAGAAAGAAAGAAAGAAAGTGTGCAAGAAAAAGAAAGAAAGAAAGAAAAGTGTGCAAGAAAAAGAAAGAAAAGTGTGCAAGATAAAGAAAGAAAGAAAGAAAGAAAGAAAAGTGTGCAATAAAAAGAAAGAAAGAAAGAAAAGTGTGCAATAAAAAGAAAGAAAGAAAAGTGTGCAATAAAAAGAAAGATGGAGGTTATGAAGTCAAGCTCTGTTAGAAACAAGGGTGGCGTGAACATGTTGCTAAGACATAAAAGAGACAAGAAAAGAAAACATTCATTAATGAGCGTAAGTCTTGCTACACTGTGAATAATGTTCCTCTCATTTGAGTAAATATGACCATCTCATCGAACACAGAAGTCTAATATAATGCTTCATTCCTCTCATTCCACCGCTTTTAAGGTTGGCACTTGGTCGAATCGACTTCAAATCTTCACCCCCCCCCCCACCAGCCCAGACTAATTCGTATCCTGTACCTCCAGGTTCTTATTGTGGCCTGAGGCTAACATAGGCTGGGATATACCCACTGGCATGTTTACGGAGGCGTGCGATTCAATTGTAACAAAATATATAATAAAATGTAAGAATTGAAATAGGAAATATTAAACCTACAAAAAATATAATAGTAATTCAATAAATGTTAAATATAAAAAAAATAATAGATTAAAACGAAGAGAAGAGATTGCGAAACAGTAAAGAGTTTAAAAATGGAAAACAAAGAAAACAAAATCAATCGAAACTGGTTTTGTTAATCTCTTAAATCGAATCTCCTTTTCCAGATGATCTCATGTTCGATGTAGTTCGAGTGTCCAGGAAATAAAAAGAGAAAAAAAAAGTTCTTAAAATAAATTAAAATTAAAATAAAATAAAGGAAATTAAATACCAAAAGTGGGAGAAAAATCGGTCCAAGATGGCGATAAAGATGTGGCAGTAATTTTTTAAGAGGCTAGAAAAAAATATTGGACAATGTTGGAAAGACAATTTTAATTGTAAAGTATTTCGAAATTAGATTTGTTTAAAAGTTTTGCCATTTCCTTTTTTCTTTTCTTTTGTTTTTCCTTTTCCGCATGTTCTTCGTTCCTCTCCGTTCGTTTCCGTTCCTCTCCGTTCGTTTCCGTTCCTCTCTGTTCGTTTCCGCACTTTTTATTTGTTTGTCCACTTTTCTAATTATCGCTATTTTTTCTTCTTCGACGTCTACTTGTTTATTTTTATCTTTTGTCTTTCTTGCACATTCGGATATAATCATTTTCCTTACTTTCTTTTTTTCTTTCTTTCTTTCAAATCGAAGACATACTATCTTTGTTTCTTTTTTGTTTATTTCTTTCTTTTTTCTTACACATTCGGATATAACTTCTTTCTTTTTTCTTCTTCCCTTCTTTCTTTCTTTCTTTCTTTCTTTCTTTCAAATGGAAGATATAATCTTTTTTGTTTGTTTTCTTTCTATTTTCTTACACATTCATTTATAATCTTTTTTTTGCTTTATGACTTTTTTCTTTCTTTCTTTCTTTCTTTCAAATCTAAGGCATAATTATCTTTGTTTCTTTCTATTTTTCAGATATAATCTCTTCCTTCCTTTTTCTTTCTTTCAAATCGAAGACATAATATCTTTGTTTCTTTTTTGTTTGTTTCTTTCTGTTTCCTTACACATTCCAATGTGATCTCTTTCTTTCTTTTTTTCTTTTTTTTTTCTTTCCAGTCAGACATAATCTGTTACTTTCTATTTTCTTATGTATTCAGATATATCTTTCTTTCTTTCTTTCTTTCTTTCTTTCTTTCTTTCTTTCTTTCTTTCTTTCTTTATTCTCATTTTTTCTTTCTATATTTCCATTCAAAAACTCAATCGCTTTCTTTCTTTCTTTCTTTCTTTCTTTCTTTTTTTCTTTCTTTCTTTCTCAGAAGTTTTTTTTCCATCATGCCTCATCTTCTTTCTCTATTATTTCATCCTCTTTTGCCTTACTTTTTGATACTTTTCACCTTTCTTTATTTTCTCACTTCTCCTCCTTCTCCTTCTCCTTCTCCTTCTTCTTCTTCTTCTTGTCGTTTCTCCTTCAGATTTCTTACTTCTTTTGATGTTTTATTCCTTTTCTTCGTTCTCTTTACTTCCAGCCTCTTTACAACAACAACAAAGAAGAAAACCAAACTTTGACACCTACAGATTTTAAATAACAAATAACCAATGCATAACTCGTTCACTTTGGACTTCAACGATGCATTTTAAATAATTAGACATAATCATTCTTAACTTTTCAATTTTCTTATTTTTCTTTTTCTATGTGCAATGACCCTTCACGATGTTGGCGATCATGGCTCTCCACAATTTCCTGTTATTTGTAGCTCTTAATAAATTTTGTCTTTTTGTTATCTCTCCAAAACCTTATTCCGCCATACATTTACTCAAGCTCATTCTTCTTCTTTCTATGTGACGTGTCCATTCTTGACGTTGGTGATTATGGCTCTCCACAATTTCCTGTCCTTTGTAGCTCTTAATAAATTTTGTCTTTTTGTTATCTCTCCAAAACCTTATACCGCCATCTATTTACTCACTCATTCTTCTTCTTTCTATTATTGCGCTTACTTTCATTTCGAAGGGAGAATTTGTTTTTATTATCTTGGATAAAAGATAAGCATTTCGAAATAAAAGATTACAATACAAATACTAGTCGAACATTGTATAGTATTTCTTTAACAAAGAATCAGAGCTAGATATATTGGCAGCCTTAGATAATTTCGGCATTGACATGTTTACAGAATTTACGACAATAGAAGACGAGCAGAAGACCTAAGTATATCTCTTTTCATAGCACCGAATAAGTAGCCAGGCTCAAATGAATGAACAATCAGCCTAATGAGTCTCATAACAAAACCTATGATGCAAATTCTCATGAATAGAGCGCGCAGCAGAATTAGTCTCAGAAAAATAGATATGAGGCAAGTGAACTATGGTTTCACAGAAGGGCGCAGAGAATGCCATGGGCCGAACATGTGAACAACGACAAAATTTCAGCGGAAAATAGAAACGAAAAGGCAGTTGGAATTATGAGCAAAGAGGACTCGGAAAATTTGACATTCACAGGATTGATTTGAGGTAAGGAAAATAACATATAACCTACCAAGCGAGCTTGAGTAAATTCATGGCGGAACAGGGTTTAAGAGAAAATTATTTAGAGCTACAAATGACAGGAGATTGTGGAGAGCCATGATCGCGAACGTTTTGAAGGAAAACATCACACAGAAGAAGATTATTCTTGATCATTACTAAAGACCCACGTTATCTGCACGGAATCGATGCCAAATAAAATGCATGAAACAATGTCTCCCTGCATTCTTCGAACTGAACTGCTGATATATATATATATATATATATATATATATATATATATATATATATATATATATATATATATATATATTTAAAGATATGTTTTTATGTCTTTATAACTGCCATGGGTAGACAAAAATTAATTTTATTATTAGCACTCATGATGATAAAAAACAGGTTAGCTAACCAGTTTCGAACCTCGCTCAATAAAGCGAAATCGAGGATAATAAACTGAAGTATCTAAAAAGTATATTGGAGAGAGAAAAAAAAATGTTTAAATGGTAATTAGTTGCAGGCCTAATACAAAGGCCTTCTGTTTACGTAGAGAAGGCTTCAACGATAGATATTTATGATGGCTAAACGTCTTATCTGAAAATTTGGAAAAAAGAAACTCACTTAGTTTAGTTTTTTTTTTTTAGATTAAACTTTTTGTGGGATAGATAATTATCCCATGCTGTAGCACGATTTGGATAAATTTGCTGTTACACCCGGGATACTGGTGTCTCCTCTTGGATAAAGGTAACATAGAATATTTTTATAAAGGTCACCCACCCTACGATTCAAAGTTAAATTTTTGTGATCTAGAAACTTAGCACTTCTTCCTGATTTCTGATAGCTCCAGATTGTGCTACTTAACCATCTCCACTTATAACCATGGCGAAATTGCTTGTGGGTGCTGATTTCACGTGAACCAGTCGTTAATTACTTGAAATTGGCTTAATTGCTAATCTAGTACTACACGTTTTTGTAATAATTTAAACCCAAGCAAGGCGATAAAGTCCCTAAGATTTAAAGAAGTTTACCGCGAGTGAGAGAATTTCAGTAAAACATTATTAAGCAGAGAGGATAAAAAAAAGAACAGGAGTCAAGGAGACAGAAGATGATAATTAACGTAGCATTTAAGTTTTTGAAGAGTGTAGTTGACAAGAAAGCAAGAAGGAAGCTGAGAAAACGTTACTCAGGAGGAAGGGCAATTAAAGAATGGGGTTTAAGGAGACAGATGATGATGATAGATGCTGCATTTAAATTTTGGAAGATCTAATTTGAGAGGAAATCAAGAAGCCAGAAGAGAGTTCCACCGGTGAAATTTTAAAAGAAGAAATCATAGAACTTATGGTTACAGCTAGCAATTTCAACGCTAAAATTATGAGATCTTGTTGCTTATCTTGTACTTAAATTCCTGAAGTCGAACGACCAAACAGGAAAGCTCAAGAGAAATAAAAATATTTGTAGAAAATGTTCAGGAAAGTTGCGTTATGGCAGTGTGAAATGACTGAAACAAAGATATTACGTTCGGACCCATAATACAGATATATATATATATATATATATATATATATATATATATATATATATATATATATATATATATATATATATATATATATATATATATATTAGGTCAGGACCATAATATAAGATGCTTCTGGGATAATTTCAGGATACATAGCAGAAGCACCAATCTAGATGTAGCAACAATTTTCAACACTATTTACATTGTTCGAACTGTTTACTGCCATATTCAAAACGCTCCGGACTTCTTCAGTTGTTAGAATTTCGAACTGAACACGTTAGTTAGTCTAAGGGTCAGGGGTTGGGGGTCAATTGTTCTAATTCCACGTGCCATAGCTTTAGTTTTAGTTAATCCGTTTTGATAACTCAACACCCCAAATTGTTCTCCCTGCTGTGGCGAGGGGTTGAACTCAAAACCCTTGGTCAAGTCACTTTTTGATCAGTCCACCAACGCGTTTATCCAGAGGGCCATGTATCATCTCAGAGACAAATATTCGACGCACAGACTAAAGGTAGACTAATTGTTTAGCTCGACAGGGTATAGAAACTTTCTTAGCAGCAGAATTGTCTCGATAAAATCTACAACCGTTAGCAACTTCGACAACCATAATTTTCCTTCATTTTTAGTTTAGATTTCTAGAAATTTGAAAAATGGTCATGTCTTTGAAATCTCAGCGTCGTCATTATCGTCAATAGTTTTCTTGCAAGCTTCCAACAGTAGGCCGATTGATTGGTTCCTACGGACTAAGTATCCGTTTTTAAAAGTTACGATAGAAAAGCCTAATTTAAATCGCTGTCGGATTTTAGATGGCAGGATATTTAGGCGTCTTTGTTACAGCTTTGGATTTATTTTGTGTGTTATGGGGGGTGGGAGATGTGACACTAAATTCGTAATCGTTTGAAATTGGAATCGTCGTTGACAATGAATGACGTCAGAGGTTTAATAGCCAAAAAAGAAGGGGTTTAAGACAATGATCGAATTACCGTATAATTTATTTCGTTACTATTTACGTTCATTCTAGGAGGATTAGATAATGAGCGAGGAAAGTAAGGTCTTCATTTTGGGGTTTTAAAGCCTGATCACAGGTAATGGGGTGGGCATCTGGTTTTATAAGATACTAATGCCGTTGGAAAAGGAATAAAACCAACTCTTTTCCCTCAAAGTTGTGGGGTAAATAGCAGGGAGAAAGAACTCAATAGTCTTTGGTGGCACTCAGTCTAGGAGAACAAATACTGTCTATGGAAAACGTTGAGAAGGCAATGGGAAACTACACCACTAACTTAACAAAGAATTCATGACAATTCACAGATAATAAAGAAAAGCAATCAGTGGAGAGGGCAACGCGAAACCGCTCCAATCTCTTTCACAGGAATTCATGGCAATTCACAGATAATAAAGGAAAGGAATCTGTGTAGAAGGCAATGGGAAACCACTCCACTCTCTTTCCCAAGAAGTCAGGGCAATTCTCAGATAATAAAGAAAAGCAATCTGTGTAGGAGGCAATGGGAAACCCCTTCACTCTCTTTCCCAAGAAGTCTTGACAATTCACAGATAATAAAGAAAAGCAAACTGTGGAGAGGGCAATGGGAAACCACTCCACTCTCTTTCCCAAGAAGTCAGGGCAATTCTCAGATAATAAAGAAAAGCAATCTGTGTAGAAGGCAATGGGAAACCCCTTCACTCTCTTTCCCAAGAATTCATGGCAATTCACAGATAATAAAGAAAAGGAATCTGTGGAGAGGGCAACGCGAACCCCCCCCACTCTCTTTCCCAAGAAGTCATGACAATTCACAGATAATAAAGAAAAGCAAACTGTGGAGAGGGCAATGGGAAACCACTCCACTCTCTTTCCCAAGAAGTCAGGGCAATTCTCAGATAATAAAGAAAAGCAATCTGTGTAGAAGGCAATGGGAAACCCCTTCACTCGCTTTTCCAAGAATTCATGGCAATTCACAGATAATAAAGAAAAGGAATCTGTGGAGAGGGCAACGCGAAACCGCTCCAATCTCTTTCACAGGAATTCATGGCAATTCACAGATAATAAAGGAAAGGAATCTGTGTAGAAGGCAATGGGAAACCCCTTCACTCTCTTTCCCAAGAATTCATGGCAATTCACAGATAATAAAGAAAAGGAATCTGTGGAGAGGGCAACGCGAAACCGCTCCAATCTCTTTCACAGGAATTCATGGCAATTCACAGATAATAAAGGAAAGGAATCTGTGTAGAAGGCAATGGGAAACTACTCGACTATCTTTCCCAAGAATTCATGGCAATTCAGATAATAAAGAAAAGGAATCTGTTGAGAACGCAACGGGAAACCACTCCACTCTATTTTCCAAGAATTCATGGCAATTCACAGATAATAAAGAAAAGGAATCTGTGGAGAGGGCAACGGGAAACCGCTCCAATCTCTTTCCCTAGAAGTCATAGCAATTCACAGATAATAAAGAAAAGGAATCTGTGGAGAGGGCAACGGGAAACCACTCCATTATCTTTCCCAAGAAGTCATGGCAATTCACAGATAATAAAGAAAAGGAATCTGTGGAGAAAGTTACGGGAAACCACTCCACTATCTTTCCCAAGAAGTCATGACAATTCACAGATAATAAAGAAAAGGGATCCGTGGAGAAGGCAACGGGAAACCAATCCACTATCTTTCCCAAGAAGTCATAGCAATTGCCAGATAATGATGCAAATGATGTTGTCGAGGGACATGATTACCTAAGTCTTGAAGGCAAATGATATTTAAATATTTAGTTTGGTACCTCCAAAATAAAGCCGCATCTAATTATAAGATGCATTAAAAAATAATTTTACTTTTGATCAATTGCTATGAAATATAGTGAATGTATGGATGTGTGGGTACTGTAGCAGAATGGTCTTTGCATTCCCTTTCACACAAACACCATTGCAAAGGTATGAATCTATCTGCCCACTCCCACCAGTTCAATCTACGTTCTCCTCATTTGGTTAACAATCAATCGAGGTGGAATGACAACACTGAATCTACAAACTGCTGAAGCTGCAGCCGCAACACTTGTAACCTAGAGAAGGTTACTGAATAGAATAATCACACGAAGGTTGGTAATGAACGATAACACTTAGGACAAGAACAACACATATAAGAATCGCCAGAGGGGCGTCGGTTATCCACCAACCGCCTCACGCTGTCAGATGTTAATGTGGGATATTCGAACTCGTTCCTCTTTGACCCCGTATAAAAAGGGGTCTGGCAGCTATTTCCCGAGACGAGACTCTGCCCTTCGACATAGCCTCGTCTGGGGATCCACTTCGCCCGGAGGCAGGATTTGACCACACAACTGGTGACAAATCTCCAACTGCAGGATACCTACCAACTGCCCGACGGGGCTCAGATATGGTACAAGACCGAATTTAATGTGGGGATACTCGAGCCCATCGCCTCTGCCAAAAATTACCCTAGAACCCGTATAAAACGGGGTCAGGAACCTGTTTCCCGAGACGAGACTCTACCCTCCGACATAGCCTCGTCTGGATATCCTCTCTGCCCGGATGGAGAGAGTTTGACTAGCATAGATGAAGACGAATCTCTAACTGCAGACCAACATACAGTATTAACTACTGTATTTATGTGAATGCGGACATACCAATTATCGTCCGTATGTATGCTACAGCAACGACCTAACGGGGTGTGTCTGTGGCTCTAGCGTAGTGAGGCGATGTCTATGTACTCCAGAGTGGGGGTGGGGTAACCCATCTAATACATATTCACCACTCAATTCGATGATAGAGGATTGCTGAATCGTAATCTTTTAAGGTCGTATAGGGAGGGAGAAACTGTTGCATATTACATATGGGATTGATAACGATTTTATTAATTAAACAAAGGGACATGATTATTTAATGATCAACCATATTTTGGATATTAATAATGTATTGTTTTTGGCGACTCTGCATTTTTATTTTTAGAATAATGATTTTCCAGATATAATCCTTACTATTAGGTTGGTGCAAAAATAATGACGCAATAATGTCGTTTTTTGACGTATTTTTTAACGTCAAAAACACATTATTACGTCATTATTTTTGCACCAATCTAATATTTAATCCATAGCTGGTGGCAAGAGTGATGGTGTCCTACCTTTCCCAAATGTATTGGAACGTAAGTGAATGCAACGAAACCGACTGGAATTCGACCACGGTTCTTCGAACCCGCTGTCACAGTAGTTCTGTACCCACTTTTACCCTTTACCATATATCAGAATGTCACCCCCTACTTTTCCAAGACTGTCCGATTTAAAAGACATATGCATGGATTATTGAAAATCTTTAATCTTTACCATATCAGTATATATATATATTTACATGGATTATTTTTTGATAGAGGTCTTCTTTTTTTTTTTAAACATTCGCGATGGGCTCCAAATATTGTAAGTAATAAAAAAGTAAAATTTCCCCCCCAATGCCTGAAATGTCCCCCTTGGGGAAATTCTCCTCCCTGGTTGAGAACCACCAAACGCACAAAGAAGAGGTCTTTGTGTTCGGTTCTGGATATAGTCATTTTATTATGAAAATAAATGTATTTGTTTCTATAACAAAATAATTACATTATAGTCTATACTTTTTATTACTTTTAATATCTACGATACCCACGGGATTCTCTTAAAATTCTGTCAGCGTGATCTCCAACTCGATTTGCAATCACATCTCTTGTCTCAAAACTGAGAAGCTAAATAAAAAGCAATGCATTATTGACTTCTCTTCCCGAAATTCGACGTTTTATCTGATGGCCTGGGGAAAGACAAAAAAATGTACAATTTCCTGAGTCGCTTTGTTGCGGGAACTAACGAAGCACTTGGGGTATTTGGTGAAAAAAATAAAATAAATGGCGGGAATATCCTTTTGTTCTGTTTATTCTTTTATTTATTCTCTCAAATCATCGATTTATAAATGGCATGGTCAAAAAAAGTCCGGGTTCAATCAAGTTAAGGTCTTCATTCATTTTGCATCGATTTTTTTTTCTTTCTTTCTTTCTTTCTTTCTTTCTTTTTTTCTTTCTAATAGACCCAGTCTCTTCTTTCTTTCTTTCTTTCTTTCTTTCTTTCTTTCTTTCTTTCTTTATTCATTCATTTATTTATTTATTTCTAATAGACCCAGTCTCTTATTTCTTTCTTTCTTTCTTTCTTTTTTCTTTCTTTCTTTCTTTCTTTCTTTCTTTCTTTCTTTCTTTCTTTCTTTCTTTCTTTCTTTCTTTCTTTCTAATAGACCCAGTCTCTTTTTTCTTTCTTTCTTTCTTTCTTTCTTTCTTTCTTTCTTTCTTTCTTTCTTTCTTTCTTTCTAATAGACCCAGTCTCTTATTTATTTATTTATTTATTTATTTATTTCTAATAGACCCAGTCTCTTCTTTCTTTCTTTCTTTCTTTCTTTCTTTCTTTCTTTCTTTCTTTCTTTCTTTCTTTCTAATAGACCAATCCTCTTTCTTTCTTTCTTTCTTTCTTTCTTTCTTTCTTTCTTTATTTATTTATTTACTTCTAATAGACCCAGTTTCTTCTTTCTTTCTTTCTTTCTTTCTTTCTTTCTTTCTTTCTAATAGACCAAGCCTTTTTCATTCTTTCTTCCTTCCTTTCTTTCTTATAGACCAAGCATCTGATTATTTGTTTGTTTGTATGTTTGTTTGTTTGTTTGTTTCTTTCTTTCTTTGTTTCTTTGTTTCTTTATTTCTTTCTTTCTTCAGATGTTTTTTCTAATTTACCTTGATACTTCTTTGTCTTTCTTCATTCAGAGAATAGGTTGTCTCCCTTATAGAATTGCAAATGGTTGCTATCAAACCAACATGGAGCCTGTAACAATATGGTCGATCTACATTTCCAGAAGGTCTGATACTCTTCTGAAGATATTTTTCTTATAAGTCTTTGTATTCGCGATTCTGAATGATATTGATCCGGCATAACCTCATCGAAAGCCAAAGACGAACTTCACTAACTAAATTGTATAAGGTCTTGCTATCATTTATTATCCTTTGTATATGATATGGCCTTTCTATGTATATAACATGGCCTTTCGATGTATACGTATATGATATATTCTATAGCATATGGTCTTTCTTTTATTTATTCTATCAAAGTACTAATCAGTAAAATAAATATATTTACTTTGTCCATTATGCTCTCTGGGTAATTATTTGAAAATCGTACCTTGTATTTCTGTAGCAGACAGAGTTTTACCATTTCGACCGTGTAGATCTACAAACGCCAACACTTTTGTTTAGTTGATAGATATTGTAATACATTCGTGAAACGGGTAATCATTGTTGGCATGAGTGAAGAAGCTATATTAGTAAGAAAGAAAGAAAGGAATTTGGGAAGAAAAAGAGAAAGAAAGAAAGAAAGAAATAAGGCTTGGTTAATTACAAAGAATGAAAGAAAGAAAGAAAGAATGTTTGGTCAATTACAAAGAAAGAAAGAAATAAGGTTTGGTCTATTAAGAAAGAAAGAAAAAAGAAAGAAAGAAAGAAAGAAAGAAAGAGAAAAATGTGGAAAAATGTAGAATGACACGTACGGAGAGAAACAGAGAGAGGAGAAGTGAATGAAAGACAGAGAGTAGAGATGAAGAGTGAGAGAGAGAGAGAGAGAGAAAGAGAGAGAGAAAAATGAAATGAGGGAAGGAGAGAGAGAGATCGAAAGAGAGAGGCAGCGAGCTTGAATCAGAGAGTAAAAAACAAAGTCAGACCGAAAGAGGTATGCATGGAGAGAACGAAAGCAAATGGCGTTAGATAGAAAACCGGAAAGAAAGAAAGAAAGAAAGAAAGAAAAGAAAAGAAAAGAAAAGAAAAAAAGAAAGATTAAGAGAAGAAGAGAGAAAGAGTAAGAAACAAAATAAGAGAGTGTGTGTTAGAAAGAAAGAAAGAACGTGGAGAGTATGAGTGAAAGAGCTAAAATGCCTAGAAGAAGAAGAAGAAGAAGAAGAAGAAGAAGAAGAAGAAGAAGAAAAAGAAGGAAGTAGGCAAAGGAAAATGGAGAGGAAGACCACCAGAGAGAATATAGAAATAGTAAAAAAGAGTGAGGGGAAGAAAATAGATATAATCAGAGTGAAAGACAGAGTAGCATAGAATAGAAGAGAGAGTGATTGAGAGAGAGGGTGATTGAGAGAGAGAGAGAAAGAGAGAGAGAGAGAGAGGACATATCAGAACAAGGAGAAAATGAGATAAGAGACATTTTCTGAGAGTCTTCGAGACTTGTTCAATGCATCATTTAATCCCGAAAACATAAATGGGAATCTTACCGAAAACGGATTTCTCCAGAGTTTTGCCGATTCCATATCATGACATTTTTTTTATCTTTCCAATCTCAAAATGATAAGTATCTGAAAACAGAATAAGAAAAGAGACATACGAAGAAAGAGAGAGAGAGAGAGAAAAAAAAAGTAAATTGTGTTTAGAGGGGAAAAGCAGATAAAAAACTCTCTTTACGTATTTGAAGCATATGACGTTATTATGAAGAGAGAAATGGAGAGAGTGGGGAAGATGCTGTAAAAAGAGAGGATGTCTGTGTGAATGATGAAGAGAGAGAGAGAGAGAGAGAGAAAACAAAAAAGTAAGACGTCTGAAAAAGAAAAAAAAAAGAAAGTAAGGATTTGTAGAGAGTGAAGAATAGCGTACCAACGAGTGAAAGTGACAAAAAAAAACAAAAAAAAACAAAACAAAACAAGAGCCACTCAAGCTAGATGGTTAGAGAGTAAGAGACGCAATTTATGCGGATATCTGGGGAAGATAACGATTAACCCAAAATTTGACCAGGTTAAGATTCTAATAATCGGGGAAGTATCCTCTTGGGAGTTGGTCCCACAAAGCGACGGTTCCTGTGAAGGATCTACTTGAGTGTGAACTTAAATCTTAGCAATGTAATACAGAGGGCATGAGGGTGGTTCGCTAAAATGAGCGTGGCATGTGGAGTCCCACCCATCAAGATTAGAACTGGTGGAATGAAGGAATGTATTTCATCTGAACACTTTCTATGGAATCAGCGATAGGGCAGCGAGGGACTTGCGACGTTCCGTTTTTGTTAAAAGAATTGTAGGGTGGAAAATAGTGTAATGACTCAACATACAAATCCACGTCCCTACCAATCATACTAATTAGGTGACCGTCCAAGCTTACTTGAGCCTGGGCGTCGACTTACATTCGTTTGGAAGACGCACATGTATTTTGTTAATTTCATATGAAGCGTTCAACGATTTTAGTTCGACATGTAGCGTTCAACGATAAGGTGTGTCCCTATAGTAAGTGATCAGAATGCGGCTGTTGTATCGAGAAGACATAAAAAAATATCCTTTTTCCGTGGGATAACTACCACATAAAACTGACTACTGTTATTTCGTGGACAAAAAATACAAAAAAAAAGAAACAAAAGAAAAGAAGTTGTATCTTCTGTGAATCAAATGCAAAGCGTTTTCAAGTTGAAGAACCCAAGAATCCACACTGACTGACCAAAGCAATTCTATGTGTGAAAGGAAATATCTCAAGATCCTTGTACTATGAATTATCTACACGAACTAAAACAAACGAGTAATAATAATCAGCAAAACCATTGATAACATTATATGAGAGATAAATGGCCGCTGATCAGCAAAATCTTTGATAACACATAACAGATAAATGGCCGCTGATCAGGAAAATCATTGATAACATTATATGACAGATAAATGGCCGCTGATCAGCAAAATCTTTGATAACATTATATGACAGATAAATGGCCGCTGATCAGCAAAATCGTGGCCTTTGATCATTTCTCTTATAATAATCTTTTTCTTTCCTTTTCCTTTATTCTTCATTTGTTGTTTCCTTCTTATCTCATTCCATATTTTATATAACTTTACATCTTGTATCTGATTTCTATGTCTGTTTTCGCATTGGTCCCTGAGTAGAAAATCCCTTTTTATTTCGTTTATGTGAATCGTATTCGTGGCCATATATTTGAATTTTATAAAAAGATAAAATTCGTAACAATAGACAGATAGGTATATATATATATATATATATATATATATATATATATATAGATAGATAGATAGATAGGTGGATAGATAGATAGATAGATAGAGAGAGAGAGTAAAAGATAGATAGATAGTTAGATAGATAGATATGAACAGACCGAGGCTGACAGATACTGAACAGACTGAGATAGATAGATAGATATTAGGTTGGTGCAAAAATAATGTTTTTTTACGTTAAACAAATACGTGAAAAAACGACATTATTATTGCACCAACCTAATAGCTAGATAGATAGATAAATAGATAGATGTAAACACACCGAGATAGATAGATACTGAACAGAGTAAGATAGATAAATAATTAGCTAGCTAGCTAGCTAGATAGATAGATATATATATAGATATATAGATATGAACAGACATTGATAGATATATAATGAACGGATTAAGATAGATAGATAGATAGATAGATAGATATGAACAGACCGAGATGGATATATACTGAAAAAACTAAGATATATATATATATATATATATATATATATATATATAGATAGATAGATAGATAGATAGATAGATATTTAATTAGCGTTGAGGCAATCAATGTGAATCGAATTCGCAAGGATTTAAAAATAGTTCACCAACAATGTGAATATCCACAAATCTTCATCGATAGATCAATGAAATGGTGATGTCATATTTATTGTCAATTTTCTAAGAACAAAAATCACACCGAAACCTTATTTTTTTCTTTTGTCTCAGTTTCAGTCGGCAAGCAGGCTGTCTAATCCAACTTTGAAAGACAATACTTTTCTTTCCATCAATCGCGTCTTCTATCAGATGGAAAATTGTTACCGTTGTGCTCAACAAGCAACCCTTATAGAAAAAAAAAATCCCTGATGAGGGAAAGAAAACTCAATATTTTTCATTAATTTCCATTTTTGATTAATATTGAATTAGAAAAGAAACATCGCAGTGATTGAAAGTTCTCTTACCCATTTGGGAATTATTTTCGCTGGGATAAAAAAAAATGTGATTGAAGATGAAATAAAGCTGACATTTCATCTCAAATTTGTAAAATAAATAAACAAATAAAATATTATTTCTTTTTCAGTATTCCAGCGATCTTCAGACACGACTTTTGGTTATCTTCAAACAAAATTTTAATCGGGTTTTCAGAGGCGTGTAATTTTTCTCTCAAAGTTGAAAAGACGTCTGCTAAAATCTAGCTCGGTTTTTCGAGGAAGACAATCCAGAATTGGAAACTATTTGTCGACCGCATAATAAACGTTTTACCTTCTAAAACGAGAAGAAAAAACTGAAGAATTGTAAATCCACTCAATCAAAAAAGGACTGGATATATTTATTCTCTCGACGATCATGGCTCTCCACAATTTCCTGTCCTTCGTAGCTCTTAATAAGTTTTCCTTTTTGTTATTTCTATTGAAACTTGTTCCGTCATCCATTTACTCAAGCTAATTATTCTTCTTCTGTATGCCATTTCTCTGCAGGGTATAGATGATCACGGTTTTCCACAACTTCCTGTCCCTTGTAGCGCTTAATAAATTTTGTCTTTTTGCTATCTCTCCGAAAGCCTATTCCGTCATCAGTCTACGGAATCTCTCTAAGCAAGAAGTTTTCCTTCTTTAAGTTGGTGAATGCTGCCATAATACTTGCCTTCAATTCATCTTTAATTGTTACAAGGAGTTTTGTTGGTCTCTCGTTCGAAGCCCACAAATATTAATCAAGGAGGTTGCAGTCTAGGGAGTGAGGTGTCTAGATGCAAGGGATGATGTGGTCGCAGCAGTTGTGTATAACAGCCAGGATCGGGTACGCTTTCTTGTGTGGCATGGTGCAGAGTAGTATTACTAGACATAGTGACGCAGGGCAGCACTAACTCCTCAAGTCACATGATGTAGGCTTCCGTGTTGAGTCCAAGACAATGTGGGACGATGAATGGGGGCATAACTTCGCCATCACTATCGATAACTCCAAACACCTTCGAAATCACCATTAGACTCATCCTACTCTTTCCGAATCCTCTGCACTGACCACAGATTAACAACGAAACACCGTGAAATGTTCGTATTGTAGTTTTGGGCGCGAATGCCCCAAAGTACAACATGCCGTTTCCAAATTTCTACTGGAGTGAATTGCGTCATGGTGCTCTTTTTCTCATAGATGGTCTCCAACTGGCCCTACTATAAGGTGCAGTTGACAAAATCAATAACAAACAATGCGCAAGCGAGAAATTAAAAATATAAAATGGCGACAATTTACCGATCGCACTTGTGTATATGTGTGTGTGTGTGTGTGTGTGTGTATATATATATATAATTTACTCGAAAATTATAACATAAATATGTTATAAAATCACTACAAAAATAGCTATTTTGTTTCAACACTTCTGGTGTCCTATCAAGTGATGGTGTCGAATGTAGAATAAAGTGTTTTAAAATGAATTGAACCTTTTAAAACCCTTTATTCTACATTCAACACCATCATATTTATGTTATACTTTTCCAATAAATAATTATATTTGCTCTACTTTGTATTGAGCACTCTTTTAAGAATAGTATTTGTTGGTTACTGGAATTTATTCTGTACATACCAATCCTATACTTGTATATAATATATATATATATATATATATATATATATATATATATATATATATATATATATATATGTAGATAAACCTAGTGAGCCAGACAAACCTGCTCTATGGTTGTATCGAGCTGTTAGTTGTTTATTCGTGTCGGGGTTTTTTCTTTGGGCTTTAAACCTGTATCTGTGCGATTTTTTTCTACAGACTTTCTTGTTTCTAGCTCTTTCTTTTTTTAAGACCTTTTTTTCCTTCGAGAATGATTTGATTATTGGCAAATAAAAAATTCGAAGGTTTTTCGAAACGAGTATATTTACCTACATATATATATATATATATATATATATATATATATATACACACCCACTTTTGGACTTTCTTACCAGTGTTTACCGTAAACCCACTTTTTCTGGGTTTTACTTTACTTGGGATTCATTTGCACCCAGACCGAGAAAAGTTAATATTATTAGTACCTTTAGTCCATGGGAGGCACGGTGAAGTAATGGAGAACGGCTCGGTTTTAGGAATTCCACTCAAATCCATTACATTCATTTACGTGTTAATACCTTTGGGAAAGGTATGAATACTCTTCTTCTCCGCCTAACTATGGGTAAATACCAGGATAGATCAGGTTCTATAGCCTTGGATGGCAACTGGTCTTCCGCAGAAAGAAATGGCAACCTACTGCAGGAAAAAAATCTGCCTCGTCAGTCATGTATCAAAAGATACATGATCGCCTAAGCGCGTATCAATAGCATAACTGACTGAGTACTCTTGCTCATCGTGCTTTGATGTATTCTGATATTCGACAGATCGGTTGAACTCACTGCCTTCGGGCAGGGAGGAACCCGAAGGCGGCAACGCCGAAGAGCGGATTCTCTTTCGGGGAGGTAAACCGAGGCTGAACCCGTTTATACGGGTTCAATGGGCATATTTTTGGCCGAGCCAACGGGCTCGGATATCCCACGTTAAAAAGGCCTTGTGCCACATGACGCCCTCGTGGTGGGGGGGGGTGACTGAATATCGTCAGTAGTTCAAGTCGAGTCAGTAGTTCACGTCGAGTGAAGAGTCGAGTCAGAGGCAGTCCGTAACAGAGTCGCGTTCAGACAATTACTGCAAGACATTGGAATAGTGATACTGGTCGAGACTACATTGTTCTCTCTACTAAACCTGATTGTTCATACTAACACTTCTACTTCTCTGTATATATTCCTGTTTGTAATATATCTGTGTTATTCCATACCTGTGTTCGAGTTCTTCTTTATTGGTTCTACCTTGGACTATCAGCGTGGTACAAGGAACCGGACCACAAAACTATTTTAATATTAGAATTATGTTCCTTGTCCTTAAAACTACTTTTTCCTGGCGTGGCAATAATAAAAATCTCTCTCTCTCTCTCCATCACTCTCTCTCTCTATATATATATATATATTCGTCAGTCTCGGGTGACTTATGTTGTACGATGGATGATGTTTCAGACGCTGTGTCTAGACAACTATTTCCCGTCTCTCCAGAGCACACCCCCTGAGTAGGTAGATAAGAGACAGTCGCCTACGAAGTAGGTTCACCCTCCTCATGTCGTTGAAATGATCTCAGGGAAAGGTAAATACAGGTAAATTTGATTCCAGCGTTGTTGCAGTCGTTGCTAGGAGGTTGTTGACTCGAGCCATGAACTGTCTTATGTGTGGCTGAACCGACGATAAATTAATGTTATTCACAATATTTTTGAAATTATAATTCTTCCTTTTATTCCGTCGTTAACTCGCACGTTCTTTGCTCCCTGAATAAAAAAGAAAAAAAAAAAACAAAGTCTCGCAACACACGTGAACACGTTGTTGTATTCACGTCATCACGCATTTACGTGCAAACAATGTAATAACGTTCAAATCCAGCTAACGGCCTCATTCTTCAGTTTTATGCAACATTCGATTTGTTTTTTTTTGTGGTTCATTATTATTATTATTATTATTATTATTATTATTATTATTATTATTATTATTAATAATAATAATAATAATAATAATAATAATAATAATAATAATAATAATGATGATGATGATGATGTATTTATTAGGCTCGGTGGAGTAATGGATAGCGGTCCGAATTGAGGCATCGGAGAGCCAAGTTCGAATCCCAGTTGAATCAATTACATTCATTTACGTACTAATACCCTTGAGAAAGATATGAATCCTCTTCTTCTCTCTCCCCCCCAGCTATGGGTAAATAGCAGGACAGACCGTGTTCATTACCATAGATGATAACTGGTCTACCACACAAAGAAATGGCAACCTACTGCGGGGAAAAAAATCTGCCTCGTCAGTCATGTATCGAAAGATACATGATCACCTAATCGTGTATCACGCATGGCATATAACCGACTGATTGATATTCATTAAAAGTAGCCCTTTTTTAAGACATAGAAGGCAGATTTTTTTCTCAATCCTCCCAGATCAATTTTCGAATGAAATCCATAACAATTTCCGATTTCTTTTTCCAAATAGCATTTGCAAATTATTACGAATCTTGATACCTTGAGAAATAAAAGAAGACAGAAAAGGAAAAGATGAAACACTAGTTTATTCCCTGGGGGTAGATATATACGCATAGTAAGAAACGTCTGAAAAGATTGTGTCTTGGCCTCGGAAACGTCTTTTATGTATATCCTTCAAATGATGATCGCTTTTTAACGTTTATAAGATAACTTAGAAAGGAAAATATTTTAGTATATTCGATAATAGTAGCCTTTTCCTAAGGCATAAAAGATAAGATTTGAATACTTTCTTTTTTTCCTTCCAAAACAAATTTTCCGCTTTCTTAAAACACAAAAATTCTGCATATTTTGTTCTTAATCCTCCAAAAGAATTTTTGAAATAAAATCCATAAAAAAATCTCCATCTTTCCTTTTACAGATATCATTTTCAAATTATTGCGAATAAATATTTGCTTGAGTGAATTTGGGTGCTACATATTGTTCCAAAACACCAATGCTAGTCGCGATTATGTTTTTCTATGTCAGAAATGATTGTCGTCATTTAAAAACAGAGAAAGATCTAGAATTTAGATTTTAAAATTGTTCACTATGTACACTAATATATATATATATATATATATATATATATATATATATATATATATATATATATATATATATATATATATATATATATATTAGGTTATGTGAATATTCTTTTAAATATTTCTTTTTTTGTTTGATATCTGTCATTTTCTACTTTTCAATATTTGTTAGGAAAATTATCATAAATTCCCCCGTCATATATATGTTTTATCAAGAAATGTTTTATTTGCGTAGGATTGAGCCGTGTCAAGTTGAAAGATTCTGTGATCCCAGTTTTATGCCCTTGCTTAGATAGGATTATTATTATTATTATTATTATTATTATTATTATTATTATTATTATTATTATTATTGCTATTATTATCATTATCATTGTTAGTAGTAGTAGCATTATCATTATCATTATTATTATTATCATTATTATTATTATTATCATTATTATTAATATTATGACAGAATCTGCATTATCATTATCATTGTTATTATTATTATTATTATTATTGTCATTATTATTATTATTATTATCGCAGAATCTGCATTATTATTGCTATCATTATCGTTATTATTATTATTAGTAGTAGTAGTAATAGTATCACTATTATAATTATTATCATTATTATCATTATCACAGGATCTGAATTATTATTATTATCATTATTATTATTAGTAGTAGTAGTACTAATAGTATCATTATCATTATTATTATTAATATTATTATCATAATTTTTATTGTCATTATTATTAGCACCGAATCTGCATTATTATCATTATTATTATTAGTAGTAGTATCATTATTATTATCATTATTATTAGTATCGCAGAATCTACATCATTATCATTATTATTATTACTATTACAATTATTATCATTAGTAATAGTAGTAGTATCATTATTATTATTATGATTATAATTATCACATGTATTATCTGTATTATTATTATTATTATTATTATTATTATTATTATTATTATTATTATTATCATTATTATTATTATTATTTCCTTGGGTTTCTGTTGTATACACATTTCCTTCCGTGTCCCAACCAGAGACCTAAGGTCAGAAATGGCTTCCCCTAATTATTTTCGTAAAAAATAAAACAATAAAAACCCAAGATCACACACCTTTTATATAGATAAAACTCTTCGTAATGTGTGAGCTGTACTTGTGCGTACAATGTTTTGTATTTCTTTAAAGTATGGACTACCAGGAATCACTTCAATGAGTCTATCGGAACCAATTCTAATCAATCTGAGAGCTCCAACTACAACTGGAATTATTAATGTCATCATGTGTTGTTTTTTTTTAGATTTCTACTTCAATATCTTTGTATTTTGATAGTTTTTTTAAAAGATCTTTACAGATGCATTAGAATCGGCAAGGACTGGCATATCAATAAGAAAGCACATTCTGTTTTTGTCGTCTTTGATCACGTTATCTGGGTGAAGAGCTTTGATTGTTCTGTCTGTGTTTATCGTAAAGTCCCATAAAACTTTTACAGGTCCTATCTCTGTAACTGAGTATAGGTGATGTTCATGTCAGTTTCTTGCAGTTTCCTTCCCCTAAAAGCTTCATATTTTTCAGTGAAGATGTTGGTCAACTCTTTCATTCCGAGTTTTTATATTCGGTGCCATCTGATACAAGATGCTCATCTGATACAAGATGGCCAATTGTTTCTGGATATTTATCACAGAATCTGCATTTTGGGTCAACACAATTTTTCATTATGTGTGCTTGGTAAATTCTAGTGAGCAAGAATTGGTCCTGTGCAGCAAGGATAAAATCTTCGCTTTCAGCTTTTAACTCTGAACTACGTAGGCCCTGATGTGTACGGGGTTTATTTACATCACCTTGTTTGCTACGGGCAGATCACGAAGAGGCTTATCCTGCCATCGTTTCTACATTTGGTATATTTCATTTGCTTTTGCTTTCTTTTTTAGAATCTTTGCCGCTGCAGTCGGTGCATTATGGTTTATTGGCACGTTTTTATCCACTTGAAATTCCTTTTTGAATTTGATGGCTTCCATTACAACTAAATAAAATTTCTTTTTTTTCCATGTTCCTTGACACAGATCATCATTCAGAAATTATTATTATTATTATTATTATTATTATTATTATTATTATTATTATTATTATATGTGCCGTGTCTCTTCGGGATGTTGCCGATCATGGCTCTCCACAATTTCCTGTCCTATATAGCTCTTAATAAATTCTGTCTTTTTATTATCATCTCTGAAACCTGTTCCGCCATCCATTTATTCAAGCTGGCTTGTTTTATTGATCGTTGTTATCCTCCATCCCTCGTGCCTTCCTTCTGCCTTGTGAGGGTCAGATTTTCCGAGTCCTCTTTCCTCATTAGAAATTTTAACTCTCTCTATCTGTAAGTATAAGCGTCCTTTTTGTCTCGAATTTTCTCAAAATTAGTCGTTGCTCACAAGCTCGGTCCATACTATTCCCAGAAATCTTCTGTAGAATCATATTTCCGTTGCTTCAAGCCTCTTCTTCATCCGTGAGGATTTTGTTTAGTATTCACTGATTGCTATTATGCGATAGTTCAGTTTCTTTTACTTTGTTTTTAACAGAATTTACCTATTTTTTAAGATTTGATTACTTTTTGGAAGATATTGTTTAAACTGATATGTACCAATGTGGATTTCTCTGTGAAGAATTATTTATGATTTAAGGTTTCTGGAAAGACGATGAAGAATCAAGAATTGTACAAAGAAAAACAAATTTGAGAAAACAGATTTTTATGACAAAAACGATTTCATAAATGAAGAGATATTAAAAAAAAAACCGAGAAAAAGAAAAAAGCGAAGAGACGAATGATTACGTGAAGAAGATAAAGTGATTCAAAAGGAAGAAGATCAACGAAAGAAAGAGGAAGAAAGAAAAAGGAAGAAAGAAAGAAAGAAAGAAGAGATCATAATGAAAGAAAAGAAGATAACGCGCAATCAAAGAAAGAAAGAGAGAAAGAAAGAAAGAAGATCAACGAAAGAAAATGGGATACAAAAGAAAAAGAAAGAAAGAAAGAAAGAAAAGTGCATAATGAAAGAAAAGAAAACTCGTGAACAAAGAAAGAAAGAAAGAAAAGAGCAAAGCAGGAAAAGCAACATAGAAGATAGAATGGAAGAAACAAATAGAGAATGCAAAGAAAGTGAGGAGGAAAAATACTTTCAAAGAAAGAAAGAAAGACAGAAAGAAGGAAAGAAAGAAAGTATCGCCAATAAACATTTATTGATAAAAAGACAATAAAAATCTTAAGTGTAATGGACGAGAGAGTAGACAGGAATTATGTTTAATATTTGCGCCATCAGCGAAGACTGACAAAGAAAAAGATGTTGTTTGACTTATATAAACTTATAAAATATAAATAAGTATAGGGCGACTGTTCCAGATTCGCTCCAGCTTCCAGAATTTCCCCTCTTTCTTGACCAAATGACGCCAAAGAAAAACGTTGAGTTGAAATCATATCAACTCTCTTGCGAACAATAACATGGAATGAAAAGATATCCAGCATTTCACTCTATCCATCAAGAATGGATAACCCAGCCTTACAGACAAGGGATAAGCAACTCGAGATAGGCTTTTAGCGTACGAGAATAAAGGATTAAAGACAGTACATCTGTAACTACAGACGAAATTCATTGTATCCTCCGCGAACAAAGAATAACCCCGACTTGCAGACACAGCATATGGAACTATAGACAGACTTCAGTTTATTTCTAAAAACGGGAAATGATTCCTTGAACGCTGCTGTTCACTAGATGTAAGAATAAAATTGTCAAGATCCATGAATTGTTTCATCTTTTAAAAACTAGGAAGAAAGGAACGCAGAAACGAAGAAGAAAATGAAAGAAAGAAAGAAAGTGAGAAAGAAAAGCAAAAAAAAGAAAGAAAGAACGAACAAAAGAAAAGATTGGGGCGTGGTTACACGTCATGTCCAGAAAGAAAAAGCAAAGGAGAGAAAAATAGGAAAGGAAAAAAAGAAAGGAAGGAAGGAAGAGAGGAAGGAAGGAGAACAGAATCAGAAAGAAAAAAATGAAGAAGAGAGTGAGCAAAGAAAAACGGAAAGAAATATGGCTTAAGGAAAATAGTGTTTATAAGTCACGTCCAGCGACAACATAACTGATCCTCATTTAAAGAAAGAACGAAAGACGAAGAAAGAAAGACAAGAAAAACGAAGAAAGAAAGAGAAGAAAGAAATACGAAGAAAGAAAGAATGAAAGAAAGAAAAGAAGAAAGAAAGACAGACGAAGAGATAAAGAGAAGAAAGACGAAGAAAGAAAGATAAAGGAAGGAAGGAAGAAAGAAAGACGCAAAAAGAAAGAAAGAAAAATTAAAGAATGAGAGAGCAAATAAAGAAAGAAGGAAGGAAATGAGAAGAAAAGAAAAAACTGAGCTGTCATAAGTCAGGTCAATGAAAAACAGAACGGAATCTCACTTCAAGAAAGAAAAGAGAAAAATAAAAGTAAGAAAGAAAGCAAAGAAAGAAAGAATCAAGGAAATGAGAAAAAAAATGTGTCGTTATACGCCACATCCTGCGACAACGTAAGAAAATCTAAGACGAAGAAAGGAAGGAAAGACGGAAAGAAAGAAGGAAAGGAGGAAGGAAAGCAGAAAGAAAGGAAGGAAGGTAAGGAAGGAAGGTAAGGAAGGAAGGAAGGAAGGAAGACAGGAAAGAAGGAAGGAAGGTGAGCAAGGAAAGAAAGAAAGAAGGAAGGATGGAAAGTAGCAAGGAAGGTAAGGAAGGAAGGCAGGGAAGTAGCAAGGAAGGTAAGGAAGGAAGGAAGGAAAGCAGAAAGGAAGGAAGGGAAGGAAAGAAAGCAGACAGGAAGGAAGGAAGGAAGGAAGGTAAGGAAGTTAAGGTAGGAAAGAAAGCAGGAAGGAAGGAAGGTAAGGAAGAAAGGAAGGCAAGAAGGAAGGAAGGAAGGAAGGAAGGGAAACAAGGAAGGAAGGTAGCAAGGAAGGAAGGTAAGGAAGGAACGCATGAAAGAAGGAAGGTAAGGAAGGTAAGGAAGGAAAGAAAGAAAGAAGGAAGGAAGGAATGAAGGAAGGTAAGGAATGAAGGTAAAGAAGGAAGGCAGGAAAGTAGCAAAGAAGGAAGGAAGGTAAGGAAGGAAAGCAGAAAGGAAGGAAGGATGGTAAGGAAGGTAAAGTAGGAAAGAAAGCAGGAAGGAAGGAAGGTAAGGAAGTAAGGAAGGAAGGGAAACAAGGAAGGAAGGTAGCAAGGAAGGAAGGTAAGGAAGGAACGCATGAAAGAAGGAAGGAAGGAAGGTAAGGAAGGTAATGAAGGAAAGAAAGAAAGAAAGAAGGAAGGAAGGAATGAAGGAAGGTAAGGAATGAAGGTAAAGATGGAAACAGGAAAGTAGAAAGGAAAGAAGGAAGGTAAGGAAGCAAGGAAGAAAAGCAGAAATGAAGGAAGGAAGGGAAGGAAGGAAAGCAGACAGGAAGGAAGGAAGGTAAGGCAGGTAAGATAGGAAAGAAAGCAGGAAGGAAGGTAAGGAAGGAAGGAAGGAAAGAAGGAAGGTAGGAAGGAAGGGAAAGAAGAAAGGAAGGAAGGCAGAAAGGAAGGAAGGTAAGGAAAGAAGGAATGTAATGAAAGAAGGCAGGAAAGAAGGAAGAAAGGAAAGTAAGGAAGGAAGGAAGGAAGGAAGGAAGGAAGGAAGGAAGGAAGGAAGGAAGGAAGCAGAAAGGAACGAAGGAAGGCAGGAAAGAAGGAAGGAAGGAAGATAGGAAGGAAGGCAGGAAAGAAAGCAGAAAGAAAGGAAGGAAGGAAGTAAAGAAGGAAGGTAAGGAAGGACGGAAAGCAGAAAAGAAAGAAACAAGTGAGGAAGGAAAAAGAACACAGTGGGGAGAAAAGATATAGGCAACAAAAGGAGAGAAAATTAAAAAGAAGGAAAGTAATGACAACAAAGGAGAAAAAGAAAGGAACGCAAATAATATATCAAAGAAAGAGAAAATAGAGGAAAAGATTCAATATTTGTAAATAGAAACAAAATAACTGAAAACAAAATGGAGAATAAAATACGAATGAAAGAAAGAAAATCAAACTGTATAGAAGAAGAAGAAAATTCTATTTGAATGTACAAATTATAACCAAAAGAGAAATAATGAACGTGAAGGATACAAAAGTCAGATTAAAAAAAGCAAGATACAGTCAAAGTTTGAAAAGAAATAAAAAATACTAACTAAAAGAAGATATAAAACCCAGAAAAAGACTAATTAAATGTACTTAGTGTATTCCATTCCCAACACATATGCGATGGGATCGTTCCCGGTCAACCGCCATATTGACAACACTATCTTTATTATTAAGGCCACAACAAATATCATCGACACCACCATCGTTTTGTATCTTCCTTATCAACTCTTAAAATTCTAGTCACATTTGGATACGTATTTGTGCTTTTGTCAAATCAGATGTTTCGTCGCTAACAACACCTTTCTTTCCCATTCTCCTATCACAACAGATAGCGTTATGTCGACCGGAAGACGAACACTAAGAAATGTTTCAGAATTAATTACTTTATTTGAATCGAGGTTGTATAGCTGACATATCCGCATATACAAGTGTTCATCATTTCTTTTTATTCGTTTATTTTTAAATCTTGTATGATTTTATTTTCCGTTTATTAATCCTAATTCACTATTCTCTCCATTTACAAACACTCTGACGCCATATTGTTTCGGACATCGTCTGCAAATCAAGAAGGTCACAAAGAAATAAAAGTCCTAACTTGTATTTAGATAGGAAAGACAATCTGTATCGTTAATGAATGTTCGAATTCCAATGGGTATTATGCTGCCGGATATACTCGCGTGCTTGCACAACATAAAAAGTAAATAATAACGTTTTTAAACACGTATTTAGCTTCTTTGTTTTTCTTTTTGGGATGTTGAGCATGTTGATGTGATACGTGTAAAATACTGCAGTTGAAATTTAATGAATACATTTGACTAAACGGAATGAGTAAAGCAAGGTAAGAAAATGTTGTCACTCGCATGTTTCTGCTGTGAAAAAAAATCGATCAAGCAAATCGTGACCTTTCATTTAGACTTGAACACTGCTTGTAACCCTTAGTAGGAGAATTTGATAAATCCTTCAAAACATTAATATATTCTAATCAAATTAATGACATAGAAAATGTTGGCTGTAAATAAAATCCTCCTCCCCCACCTTTTTTTGTAAGTGTCGTCTCTCTCAGAACGTGAGTGCTCGTGGGTCTGAACAACTTCCTCATACATTGTACCAACCTTTTAGCAAGAGTTGTCTTTTCGCTATCCATTCTAATTCCTGTTTGCATTTTAATGGCAAACCCTCGTTATATAGGTTACTTGCTGATTTTAACTATGCCTTCGATATGTGTAGAATAAATGACCAGGCTTAAGTGCAATTGGCAGAAATATCCAACAAAACTGACAATATTTCCAAAAAACAATAACGAAAGAAAGAAAAGAACAGAGCAAAAATAATACTAAACAATAAATATATGCAACACAAAAGTAAACACAGTAACAGCAATAAGATAAAATACTCACAGAGTAAAAATTGTGAGTCATGTAAAACAAGAACAAAGGAAAGAAAAGAACAGGACAAAAGTATTATTAAGCAAACGATATATGAAAGACAAAAGTAGGCAAATGAAGAGGAATGAGGCGAAATGGTTCACAAACTAAGAATGGTGTTAACGCACAAAATGGATACAGACAAAAAGTCACAGCGTTCTGACTTCAAGATAGGAGAGAACAGAACTAAATGAGATGTGACCCATTTTTGTTACTTTCTCTTGTCAGAGCTCAAACAAAGAATTAAAATACTGTGCACTACGACTAAAAAAGATGGCGGAATGAGGATAAAAATTACACAAGCATTTGTAGAGCGGTTGGCCATAGTTAAATATAATTGGTAGAAATATCCAACAAACTGATAAGGTCTGTAATAAACAAGAACAAAAGAAAGAAAAGAACAGGGCAAAAGTATTACTAAGCAAACAATATATGAAAGACAAAAGTAGGCAAAGCAAAAGGAATGAGACAAAAACTTTCACAAATGAAGAATGGTGTTAACATACAAAAGAGACACAGACAAGAAATCACAGTGTTCTCACTTCAAGAGGAGAAAGAACAAGAATATGGTGGATGAGACTGAGAAGTGTCCAATCTTATTGGCTGAGAAGAAATCCCAGCATGCATCTGCACGATTTGTCTATAAATTTGGTGAGGGTGATGTTTTTGTCGTCATTCCCACAGTTTGGAAGCAACAATACTTCAAGTTAGTGTTAAATTCCCACAGCCTATTAATTCATGATATATTTTGGAAATATCAACTGGTATCTTTCGAATATTAAGGGTGGGTTTACTTTTTTGATTAAATTATCCTGAAAGCTTAAATATTAAGCGCTACAAATTCTGTTTTTTTCTTAAATAGAATCTAATGGTTATTCCGGATTTTATTTTGTTGTTATAATGAAAATAAAATTCCATAAGATCATTTTCATTAGTTGATTTGCGATGGACATTTGGTTTGAGTTTATTGTCATTATGGCGTAACAGAATATCCAGGAACGGTAAACTATTGTTTGTTTCCCTTTCATAAGTAATTTCTATCGCATGTTCGACTTTGTTCTGTTTATCTACTAGGTCAGTTAAAGTAGTTTTGCGAAGATATATTAATAGAGAACCATTAATATATATATATATATATATATATATATATATATATATATATATATATATATATATATATATATATATATATGTGAACATTGAGAGGCGACAGGCTGTTTCATGCTGGACGCAATCGGGCAGTCTGACGATTGTATCCAGCCACTCGCCTCTGAGTGTCGACTTCAATGTTCACTTTTATATTTATATTTACATAGTCTCTATCTCTGATATTGAGCCCTTTATCCCATAAATATAGCACACCTTAAAACTATATATATATATATATATATATATATATATATATATATCTATATATATATATATATATATATATATATATATATATGTATATATGTGTGTGTGTGTGTGTGTTGACTGTTTAGGCAAAATATTTTGGAAAGGAACAGATTCGCGAAATTCTAACAAACTGCACGCCAACACCCCACTTAAAGATGACCCCATTGGTAATACAACTTTTTTTTAATGAAAATGATTGTTAAATGTGAAAGAATTGATTGGCGATGAGACGACAGATTTTTATTATCTTAGCTCTTGGTAGGTGAGGTTTATCTTTGATGGTATTAAATTATGTTTAATTGTATTTGTGATTGTCTTTTAAAATATTTATTGTCTTTGTTTACAGTTACATCGGTCTAAATATATATATACAACATATAAATTAGCCATTAGTTTCTCAGTGATATTAATTTCCCTTAGTTTTTTTTAGTTTTTCAACCAGATTGCCTGTATTTTTAATTAGTGACCGACTATAAGGCGACGCGTTTAGAGGAGAGGGGTTCAAATTCTAAGAAAGTACACGCTGAAACTACATATTTACAGTACGAGGCAAAGAAATAGATGCACCCATAGAAAGTCTATATTTGTATTTTTACCAAGACAAGTGTGTAATAGACTTCGTTTATTAATACAGAATATTAATACAAGTGTACATATGTACATTATGCAAGTCAAAAAATGATTTAGTAATGATAACGATCCTAAGCATACTGCCTTAAAGAATAATGATCCTAAGCATACTGCCTTAAAGAATAATGATCCTAAGCATACTGCCTTAAAGAATAAACGTTATCTAGAGAGGAAGCGTGACGGGAGTAAATTGCAACTCTTCCTGTGGCCTAGCCAGAGCCCTGACCATAACCCAATTGAAAACCTTTGGGCGATAATGGACAGACGTGCCCGTAATAAGAAAAGCTAACACAGAAGATGAACTTTTTCGCAAATTAAAGATGCTGCTGGAAAAAGGTGGCGAAGAACGTTGACTTACTAAAGAATGTAGTCTATAGCATACCACGAAGAATTAAGGCCGTTATTAAAGCAAAAGGCTACGCAACAAAATACTAAATCATTTTTTTTTACTTGTATAATGTACATATGGATACCTGTATTAATATCCTGTATTAATAACCGAATTCTATAACTCTCTTGTCTTGGTAAAAATACAAAAATCGACTTTACCGTTCTGGGTATGACGATAAACTACATCCGCGTCCTGGGTAAGACGATAGACTATGTGCAACAGTAAGGCCTCTGATCAGGAGGTTTTGAGGAGCGTGGAACCACTTCTTGATTCCTGGTGTTCCCAGATCCACACTGACTGAGTTACCCACCTCAAAACTTGGGTTGAAACGTGTAAAAATAGGTTGTAATATCAGCAAAACATTTTTGTAAAAAAATTATTACCAGCAATATATTTTGAAAAAACAAATATTACCAGCAATACATTTTTGAAAAAGAAAATATTACCAGCTATACATTTTTGGGAAAAAATATTACCAGCTTTACATATCTGAAGGAATATTGAAGGAATTTGATATTTCAAGAAAAGGTTATTGTCAGAAATAGATTTTTTGAAGAAAAAATATTACCATATATATATATATATATATATATATATATATATATATATATATATATATAGTAGCGAGCATAAAGATCAAAACGATGTTAAGAAAAAGTCTAAATGTGAAAAAACTTTTTTATTTTATTATAAAGCTTCAAAGAACATTTTATCAAAGAAAAATAAGGACATAAGGTAAATTATATAATTCCAAAATATAAAGCTCAATAAACTTATTTTGATAAACTTATACGAATAATTATATAACATTCGAAAAAATAGAATTATATAATTTACCTTCATATCCTTATTTTTCCTTACTAAAATGGAAATTCGAAATATAATATATATATATATATATATATATATATATATATATATATATATATATATATATATATATATATTATATTCGCTAATTCCTCTCAGATTTTTGTCGTCGATCCACAAATACTCTCCCACTCCAAATGTAGAAAGTGATTACAAATCTCGGAAGCCCTTTACAGCAAAAGAATTTAACCTACTAACAATAAATTTTGTTTTAATCTAGCCGCAAGTATTATAATGGACTTCCTAGAGTAATACCATTTATCCACGTGAAGCTATAATCTATTCCAGAGTCAGACCTTTTGAAGCCATACACATTTCAAATTTTGAACGATTAACAACCTAAAAGCTATATTCTCAAATTGTCAAACTTGTACCTTCTTTTCTTTGGAAGCAATCAGATATGGTCGAAAGTATACAGACCATAACACATAATTTCAGCAATTTATTTAATGGGTTTCCACCAAACAATGAGTGGCTCATATATATTTTCCTCATTCAAATAAAATGTGTATTTCAGCAAGTATATTTAACGACTATACAACAATGATTGCAGACGATTAAACAAAGCCAATATCTCTGTGTTGACATTGGCAGCTCAGGTTCGTCGCTAAAGGACAATAGTAACTTAATCATTCGCCTGCCACACTTTCTGTAAATGCAGGACAGGTCCATGGTATATATTGTAATTGGAAAAAAAGAATTACTAAAAAACGAATTTATATTGCATAAAACCCTTTCAGATAGTAAAAATCGACTACGATTCACCATGAACTAAACAAAATTTAAAACTTTCGACTTTGTGATTAATAAAAAGTCATTTCCCTTAATACCAACTTTAGAAGAGTCAAGTGCGGTATACCAATTATTTTGTCCTTTAGAGATTGCCAGACTGTTGAGAAAAATGATAAATTGATATCAACATATATTGGTTATGCCAAAATGTTTCCCTAAAAACGATCTATGAGAAAGTACTTTGTATGATCATATGTCACGAATCCACAGTCTCTCTTCTTACGTTACGAAAGTACTCATCTGTTCCAACTGTAGAAAGCGATTACAAATCTTAGAAGCCCTTTACTTCAAAAGAATTTAATCTACTATTAATAAAAGTGGACTCAAGCTCGGCCCAAGTATTAAAATGACTTAGAACTTCAATGTCATTTTTACAACGTGATGCTATAATCTATTCCAGAGTTGTGACAATTGAACCCATGTACGTTTCAAATTTGGTTGTATTGGCGTTGCAACGTATAGCTGGAGGAGAAATCGGAGAGCCGGTTTCGAATTCCAGTCGAGTTCTTTACATTCAGTTATGCGCAAGTGTCCTAGAGAAAGGCATGAAACCATCTTTTTTCCCAAACATAGTGGTTAAATGGCAATATAAACTGGGTTAGGTCCTGGGTATGACGATAAACTACATCCGCGTCCTGGGTATGACGATAAACTACATCCGCGTCCTGGGTATGGCGATAAACTACACCCAACAGCAAGGCCTCAGATAATGTTTTCGGAAAAATAATGTTGCCAGCTATACGTTTTTGAAACAATGTTGCCAGCTATACGTTTTTGGAACCAATAATGTATCCAGCTATAAGTTTTTTGTAAGAAATAATGTTACCAGCTATACGTTTTTTGTAAAGAATAATGTTGCCAGCTATAAGTTTTTGGAACCAATAATGTTGCCAGCTATACGTTTTTTGTAAAGAATAATGTTGCCAGCTATACGTTTTTTATTCCATACAAAATAGGCATTTAAAATTCATATAAACTGGATTTGGCATTAAATAACCCACGGTGGTTGACATGCCATAAAACACAAACAAACAAACAAACTGGTTTCTATGGCCTTGATTAGCAACTATTCTATAGATAGGAACTCGATAAAAACACCCATCCCCCAGTAAGTTGGAAAACTCGTGGGTTTGCGTCGGCCCATAAAAATGCACTGAATTTTTTTCAGTTTTGAGAGATGGGTATTCTGACGTCGGAGGGGAATTGGTTTCACATCATCAACATCATACAAGGTATACGTTGTACACCTTCTTTTCATGAAAACAAAGAACGATGGTTAAAGGTATTCAGATCACAACACATCATTTTACCGGTTTCCTTCTTATTATTTGATAACTGGTGAAACTCAATAAACGAGTTAACATATCATATTTAAATAGCAGTAACTTCCCTTTACTTAATTTTATGGGCACTCTTTAATAGAGAACGTAGCTAAAAAAAACGAAGAGATTAAAGATTTTCCTTACCATTTTCTGATCGGGGACTTCGCTTGTAACCCGCTAGGCGGTGTGACAATATCCGATATAAAAAAAAGAAAGAAATATAAACACACTTTCCTTTTTGATCGGAGACCTCGCTTGCCAACCGCTAGGTGGTGGGACAATATCCGGTATAAAAGAAAAAGACATAAACACACTTTCTTTTCTTATCTCTCACTCCAAGGAATAAAGTAGCAACGACATGGGCCTCGTTTATGTTGAAGGAAATGTGTGCGCCTGGGCAAACCGACTACTTAATTTCAATGAAACCACGCAGCGCAGCACATCACACACACACACAGAGAAGTTTTCGTTTCATTTTTTATGAGCTGCATATATCTGCATGCATGCAAGTATATTTTACTCTCTTTTTGAATGATAGTGTTCTACACATGAATATACATACAAAAAAACATTCATGTGATGAATTCAATTTATTTTAAATGTTTTTAAATTTGACGTTGAAATAAAGACACTACTCTCATTACAATAGGACAAATACTTTTGATGTTTTATCTATTGTAAAGACTGTCACGAGCAGAGAATTATGTGAAGAAAAGAAACAGTATTTGCTTACACAATAACAAATCAGCGATTTCCATAATATAGGTTGAACTTAATTAGCTAAAATATTTTCAAAATATTCACTTCCGTCTAACTCATCAAATGCCGAATGTCTAATTTTAATTTCTATCAATAACTTACATCCTTTTATCTATATATTTTAAAGTTATTTTTAACCGCTTTTCATTCCACTTTTAAATTTAAATTAATATTTAATATTTTATTCTTCATAGAACCCCAAATTAATTTCATAAGTTTAATAATCGGGTTTAATTTTATAAAACTTCTTCCCTTTAAGAGAAATACCTTCCACCCTCCCCTGACCACTGTCTCGTGCCTTTCATCTGACTGAAACACTGAAATGGATAAATTCTGTATTAGTTTTTCGACTGGTTGATTTTTTTTTTTTTTTTTTAGCTTTCAAGGTTAAATTTCTATTTCTGACACAATAAGTCCACACCGGGGTCGATAAGATAAGAGCTTTTTTGTGGATCAATTTTAATATTTTATATCTCTAGGATCCACTTGGATTATACACAAAATAATTTGTTACCTTTACCTTTATATATATATATATATATATATATATATATATATATATATATATATATATATATATATATAAATATGAAGTTTATTTTGTGACGCGTTTCAACCGTTAGAATTTCATAAATACACTTTACAAGTGATGTTTCTAGCCGAGGGGTTTCGGGTCTTTCAACATCATACACCCTCTCCACGATGACCCAGCCGATACTGATCGGGTATCGACTTGTATACCTTTCGTCAGCTACAACATTTTTCCATCTTCCCAAAAGCACACCATCCGACTCTTCGTGGCAATTTATTGTCCAGTCGCGGATGACTTCCCGTTCACCGACAATATTCGCTCTTCCTTAAAAAAAGGAAGGAAACACAACCATGATTTCTATCTGATCAAGAATATGGAGGCGTGCTTGGCTTGAAGTGGTAAGTACAGATTTTATTCGCCCCACCCACGAGACTTATACGCACACACAGAGAAATGCACACATCACATTCTGCTTACACTTGTCCCCATTTTCATTCATGTTAATCATCAAGTTAAGGAAAAGGAAAAGAAAAAAAATCCTTTCCATCCTTCCCACTCTTTTCCCTCGCTCCACCTATATGAGTTACACACACGCACACACATACCAATGCCGCCACACACACACAAACACAGACACACACACACACACACACACAAAAAAAAAACAAAAACAAAAAAAAAACAATACCGTAACCGTGGTAGGGGGCAAACAGTTACTAGATCTTAGCCAGAGATCACCCGTAGGTAACAATGGTTTGGGGTACCCTGATTCTGTCCCCTAGTCGAGGCTCCATTGTCGGATGTTGTTTTAGGTCATAAATGTACACACACACACACATATATATATATGTGTGTATATGTATATATATATATATATATGTATGTATATATATATATATATATATATATGTATGTATATATATATGTATACATACATATATATGTATATACGTATATATATGTACATATACATGTATTCACACATTATGAAATGGACACTTTTCTCGGACATTCAGGTCGGTAAATATTGTTTAATACTGTTTATTACAAACAGAGCATTTACTTAAATATTTAAGATCCTGAACTATATTGTTCAATAATTAGAGTAATGTCGCACTTATTATCCGAAAGTTGGACTTGGATCAGTTATTTTAATCTCAATAAAGGTGCAATTAATTTACAAATTCATGAATTATTCATACATAAAACAAATACAAATTTGTGCGACATTACTGTAATTATTGACAATATAGTTCATGCCACTTTGACGGAAAATCTACCAATAAAAAAGAATTCTCTTATCACTATATTTGTACATAAACGCAGAACCTTAAAATTTAAATTCAAACTCAGCGTTGCGACTGCACGTTCCAAAACAATAACACATTTCTCATAGCATTTTTCGGATTACAACTCTATTTTCGTTGTCCACTTATTACTGAGAGTAAAAACAAGAACAGAATCTATTTCATACCTGAGGATGTCTGCAGGAACAGACGAAAGCTTGTAAAATAAAAAGACCTAATGCAACTGAAATTTATAAAACAGGATCTTTTCATTCATAAAAAGGTTCGGGGTTTTTGTATATTATTTGAATTGTTCGCGAAGATGGATTTCTCGCCATTTAAATCATTAACCTTTGTATTTGTTTTATGTAAGAATAATTCATGAATATACATATATATATATATATGTATATATATGTGTATATATATATATGTATCTATATATATATGTATATTTATATATATGTATATATACATTTCGAAACTGTGTTAAACGCCACTTCGCTTACTGATAAGGAAGCCATCACATCAATTGAGCGAAATTCTGAAATTCCGGAGTTGTCTTTTGTACCTACTTATCAAGAGGTAATTGACTCCATCAAGAAAATCTCATCTCGAAAATCACCTACTCCTAAGGACCCGAAGTGTATAAGCATGGTGGCCAAAAGTTGGTAAAAAGTTACATTTCCTTTTTATGGAGATATGAAAGGCAGGCTGTGTCCCACACGATTATAAAGACGCCTCTATCAAACACTTCTACAAAGACAAGGGTTCTAGGTGTGTCTATGGTAATCATCGGGGGATATCGCTACTTTAAATTGCAGGCAAAATCATCGCGCGACTTATTCTAAACGGAATCATTATACACCTTGTTGACGGCATCTATCCTGAATCACAGTGTGGTTTTCGGTCGGGTCGTGGCACCATTGACATGATATTTTCTCTTCGTCAAGTTGCAGAGAAGGTTCTCGAGAAAAACCAGCAGTTATACATGGTTTTTGCGGACTTGACGAAGGCCTTTGATGCTGTGAATCGAGAGGCTCTTTGACAAGTCTTGAGGAACATCGGCATCCCTGAAAACATGATAGAAGTCATCACCTCCTTTCATAAGGGAATGAAAGCTAATATCGTGTCTGATGGTATGATGTCGGAATCCTTTAATGTCACGGACCCTGTCCTTTTGTCCTTTTCTTCTCGGTGATGCTGGAATATGCATTTCCAGACACAGAGAGTGGCGTCAAGTTTCAGTTTCGAACAACTGGTGGTCTCTTCAATCATCAGCGTTTCAAAGCCAAGACCCACCTTCGTACTCAAATTATTCGTGATTTGTTGTTTGCTGATTATGCTGCTTTTGTAGCGACATCCTTTGTGGAGGCCCAACATCTAATAAATCGTTTCTCTGCTGCATGTAAAGCATTTGGTCTTACACTTAGCATAAAGAAAACTGAAGTTGTGCAATTCTGTGGTGAGAAACGAAAACCACCAGTCTACAAATTTCCAGAGAGAACATTAAAAGTAGAAGACAAAGCCCTGAACTATGTAAAGTCTTTCACCTATCTTGGTAGCAAAGTCAATTACAGTGGAACTTTGGATGATCAAATCATGCATCGGATTGCTAAGGCTACCAGTGCTTTCGGCAAACTTCACCATCGCTTGTGGAATGAGCGGGGTATTCGACTGGATACGAAAATTCGGATTTGCAGAGCTGTTGTACGTGCCATCCTTTTGTATGGATCAGATTCGTGGATTCGTAGATGTTTTCCATAAAAGCTGTCTGCGTGCAATCTGTGGAGTTAAGCTTCAAGATAGGACATCTAACGTAGACCTGTTTAACAGGTGTAATATTGGATGAATCGAGACTTTTATTATACAATCTCAGTTACAGTGGACTGGTCATATCTTGAGAATGTCTGATGACAGGATACCCAAGATCCTAATGTACAGTCAGTTAGATCAGAGCTACAGGAATGTAGGACGCCCATGACTAAGATACAAAGACAAGCTGGAAAGCAACTTGTCAGCAGTTAATGTACCACATAACACCGTTGAGCGCTTAGCCTTGGAGCGGGTAGAATGGAGATCACTGTGTTTTAGTGGACTCAGTAATTTTCAATCTGCTTTTCTGAATCATCTTCAAGAAGCGAGCGCAAGATCTAAAAGGTCAGCCAATCTAACAGTGATCTCGTCCCACAATCCTTCCTCTTGTTCCATATATGGCCTCCTTTGTAAGTCTCTAGCGGGTTTTAAATGCCACTTAAGATTATCACACAAAATTTCATAACTGAATCAATAAGCTGTCAGATCCTCATACGTTGAAACCGACGGGAGAGTCTATTATTATTATTATGATATATACATGTATACACCCCCACATATATATGTATATATATATATATATATATATATATATATATATATATATATATATATATTAGGTTGGTGCAAAAATAATTTCGTTTTCTCACATAGTAACATATGTTAGAAAACGAAATTATTTTTGCACCAACCTAATATATAATTATTTAAAAAAAAATATGATTCTGCTACATCAGAGTTCTCATGTTTCAAAAGTGAGAGCCGAAAACCTCGATATAATTATTAACATTAAATTGAGTTAAATTATCAAGCCCTGTTTCATCATCAAGTGAAAATTTAGGAATAACCAATCTTGAAATTTACCCATCTTTATAAGCATATTAATTCACACAATTTATTACTATGGAAACGGCTGGGTCTAAGAGATAATTTTTATCCACATATCAGTCACCTTCGGAAAGAGGTAATATATATATATATATATATATATATATATATATATATATATGTGTGTGTGTATATATATATAAGTTTTTATTACCTTTTTCAAGATTAACAAATTAGTTGTTTCATTTTGACAAATGACTAGCCAACCTCCCACCTTTACGAAGATTCAATTTCTTTATCTTTCACAGAACGTCGAAATTTTGTTGTGTTAGTGTCATTGTTCGCTCCAGAATGATATAATTTAAATAAGGTGTATTTAGACGGGAAGTATTCTTTCAAAATTGATTTCATGAATAATATCGACATGTTCTGTCTCTCTAATTTTTTATTAAAGTTTTTCAAGTTTCCAAATTAGTTTTTTTTTTTATTTTGACACATGACCAATCAGCTACTTTCAATGTTTTAATTTCTCTTTCTATAAAAGGGCGTCCAAAGTTTTTTGTGTCTTTGTTTCAATAATTTTCTTATAAAAATCGTCTAAATTATGCAATAATGAAAATAGCTCTGACATCTCATTTTAACATATATATACTTACGAAACTTGCACAAAAATATCTTGAAATACTAAAGAGTAAAATTATTCAATAAAATCGCCATTGGCTTTAACCACGGTCTCTAGACGACTTCCGAATCTCTTTCAACTCTTTTGGACGGTCTCCTTGGTTAATTTGGCGAATGCTGCACTAATTCTTGCCTTCAGTTCATCTTTGGTATTACAAAGAGTTTTGTTCTTCCCTCTCTCTCAACTGAAGCCCCACACATAAGGGGTTGCGGTCTTGATGGTTACGTGACTAGATGTAAGAGGGAGATGTGGTTACAAAAATTGTCTGACACCCATGACTGGGTACCCTTGCTTGTGTTGTATGGTGCAGATTCCTGTTACCAGGTATAGGGTCTTCCAGCTTCCTCCTTCTTGACTAAACGTAGCACTATCTCCTCAAGGCACTTGATGTAGGACACTGTGTTGAGTCTGAGTTTCTGTGGGAAGATGAATGGCAACATAACGTCGCCATCACGAGTGATCACTCCAAACAACTTAGACGCATCCAACTCTTTCCGAATCCTCTGCATTCTCCTCAGATTGATATCCAAATACTGTGAAATGATCACATTGGAACTTCCGACGCAAATTCTAAGCAGTACAGTATGAGGTTTCCATAATTCTGGCGGAGTGAATTGCGTTTGTTGCTCATAGATGTTGCCCAACTCACCCTACTATAGTGTGCTGTCGACAAAATAAAAAAACAAACAACGTGCATGCGCGAAATTAAAAATATAAAATGGCGACAGTTCATATATATATATATATATATTTATTAAAGACATTTTTTTATGCTTAACGTTCTTTTTATAGATACAAGTATTTAAGTAAATGCTCTGTTTATAATAAACAGTATTAAATAACATTTACCGGCCTGAATACTGTTTATTATAAACAGAGCATTTACTTAAAAGAACGTTAAACATAAAAAATGTCTTTAATAAATAAATTGTCGGACTTTGTCTATTTCTTAATATATATATATATATATATATATATATATATATATATATATATATATATATATATATGAACACTGTATTCTTTCCTGTGACTGTTTCGGCCTTCTTTAAATATTTATTTGTTTTAAGATAAATCGTATCCCATACTGGCTCTTTCAATATTTCTCTCCAAGCAAGGTACTGAACCCACTAAAACGCAAGACATTTCCTGTATTTGAAAGTATATGAGTAAAGAAAACAACATCAAGGAGAGAAAACACTAAAAGAACAGGAGATAAGAAGACAGAATTTAACTGTTGATACAACATTTAAATTTAAAAATCGAAACTGACGGGAAAGCAAGGGAAGAGAACAACTTCCGGTTACATCTAGCCATTTCAGTCGCACTGAAATTCATGATGGTTTAGTACCAAATAAGAAAGTTCATGAGTACAATTACGATGAAAATAGTTACGGATTATGGTTCAGAGAAACTATCTTGTGGCGGTTGGAAAGTTACTGAAGTCGAAATGCCAGCTCAGGGTCGATAACATTGTAGATTCTTCTGCGGATTTTATCAAGAATCTCTAAATAGATAGCAGTAGCACAAGGCCACATGTGGCAGTAATATTAAATGCATGGACGGGTGGCTAACTTATAAATGTGTGAGATAGATTCTGGCGAGAAAAAATTTCTCGCACAAAATAGTGAACCAGCCTTACTAGCAGATGATCTAGCAAATGATTTAATATAATCTTTCCTCTTTATATCAGCCTTTCAACGCCAGTTCTGTAAGAACAGGCGATAAGCTATAAGTAGCCCGGTCGTCTTTTAACCATGGGAAATTCAGAACATGAATAGAGACCTGACCGCGTCGTGACTTTTAAAAAAACGGTCTGTAACTCCTCCACCCGGTGCAGTGTTCATGTATCTACGGCAACCTTTGTTACTGATCTCAGATACTTCTACTAAAAGGACATCATGGAATGATTTGCGAGTTATCTCCACTTGGATCGTCGAGACGTCGTTAGCTGCCGCTGTTAAACGATTCCTGTCTTCTTTGTCTTTTACTTTTTTTTTATTTCCTAAAATGCGGCGGAATTAACAACGACGAAGAATCTTTTCCTTGACATAGGGATAATCTGGATGACTAAACTCTTTCGCCCACACCTAGGCATGTATCACTCTCCTGTGTCTCACTTACACATACAGAAACAAACACTTCCTAATTTTAATTTATTTTTCTTTTCAGCTGTATTTGCATGCACCTTCGTCTTTTCTTTGTTACCAACATTTTCCTGCTTCTTAATATTAGGTTGGTGCAAAAATAATGACGTAATAATGTCGTTTTTTTGACGTTAAAAATACGTCAAAAACGACATTATTACGACATTATTTTTGCACCAACCTAATACTTTGCTCAGCTTTTTGAAGGCAACGTTGCTATTCACATGGGCCTTCGGATTTCAGTACCGTACATTATGTTCTCTATTAAAACACTTCCCAGATATTTAAATTGCTGTACTTGTTTGATTTTTGGTATCTCCAATTTGTAATTTGCATTTTGGGCTCTCCTTTTTGTTAACAAACATGCATTTGTTGAAAATTTATCCCATTTTCTTTTACCGCTACTAAAATTGACGACCAAACATTTGATGTGTAAATACTGTTTGCCGAAAAAAACAAAAAAACAAAACCAAAAACAAAACAAAACCTTGAGGGTTCTCAGTAAAAACTAAACAATTTGATTCTTTTTATCATCGAGGTGATTCATTTCTTTGCCCGCCACTGTAGATCACTGACGACAGTAAAGACATAAAATAAATCATGCCTTTTCATTGCCTATCACGGAAGACATGGAATCCTTTGAAACCGCCATTACATCTCTAGGCAGATGGTTTGGACAGATAATCGTTCAATTTTGTGTATGTAATATCGATAACTACAAATAAGAACGAGTTAAAGAGGTCAATATACTGTAGTTATATAGATCTGGAAAAGGTCAATTCCGTATATAGTATAGGTTTCCGTCTCTAGTTCGATGAAAAACTTTCCAAGTAAAAACGGAGAAAAAAATTAACGTATATTTAACACGCACACGCACATATCTATCTATCTATCTATCTATCTATCTATCTATCTATCTATCTATCTATCTATCTCTTTCTCTCTCTCTCTCTCTCTATATATATATATATATATATATATAAGATTTAGGAAACAGCACATATTTTAATATATAGTGCTCAATATAAAAATATTAAATAATATTAAAAATAGAGCATAAATGATTTTATATGAAAAGATTACTTAACTTTTAAATATCAATTTTATCCCGACATCGATGTTTCTTGGTAAATTTTCCAGTCTTCAGGGGTTGTAATTTTAAACAGTATATTCAATTTTTTTCTATGTTTTCACTTAACAAGAATAATAAGAAACAGCTTGCCTTGATACATCAGTTAGGACTAAATAATGGGTTCGATCCTCATTGTGTGCCCTTTACTTTAAGCATGGCTTTCACTCACAAGCCTTGGATAAAACCGTGGTATGGTTTTTCAGGCACTTTCCAATGGTGTCGCACGCTTAGATGTATGGTGTAATGCTTGTCAATTTTAAAACGTGTTAAGCCTAAGAATTATTTAAATGATTGTCAGCAACCTTTCTATTCAATATAAGCAATATAAGTTGTCACGCAGATTTCATATATATATATATATATATATATATATATATATAGTCAGCCACAGACAGACTGTTTTGCTATATAACAGCTCATCAGTGTGGCTAGACATCCGGTTGGTTCTCACCCCAAACTATCGTCGCACAGCAGAGTAGAAGGGATAATTTAATGTTTTTACGATGCGTGAAAACATCAGTAGCTAGGAGAGCTTTATTCAAGTAGAAGAGCATTGCATTAGCAGTAGCAGCAGCCACTATATATTTCAACGGTTAGCAAGCTTGCCTTGTAAGATCAGTTAGGACTATATAATGGGTTCGAACCTTACTGTGGGCTCTATACATTAGGATTTATGCCACATCTAAGCTTCGCTTGGTAAAGACTATCAATGTATAGAGGAGTTTGCAGTATGTATTATGCTATTATTGATATATTATCATTGATATGATTGTATAATCACCTTTTGTGAGCACATTTTGTTTTTCTGTATACCTACTTTGCAGTGGACTATATTTATAGCTACGCGAGATATTCCTGAACCTGGTCAGTTGAATGAGAACAATATAACTGATGAAGGCCGGGGGTGGGGGCAATTATTCGGGATCGGTATATATTTCTGAGATGAGATATTGTAATTATTTATAATTATTTACATTTTAGGACTGTTACTGTTGTGGTCCAGGTTAGGACCAAGGAAGAACAACATGAACACAAGGGTAGAAATAACGAAGGTATATTACACGAAATAATAATACAAGATGTGGAAGGTGTTAGTATGACTGTCAGTCTGCTTTGGAGTGAACTACTATCGGCTCGACTCGATTCGATATTTACTTGCCCCCCCACGATGGTTGCATGTGGCACAAGGCCGAGTTTAACTGGGTTTAAATGCCCGTAGAACCCGTATAAACGGGATCGGGTAGGTCAACCACCCCGAACGAGTCTGTGCCCTTCGGCGGAGCCTCGTCCGAGTTCCTCTCTGCTCAGAGGCAGAGAGTTCGACCGTCAAGCCGAGAAGCTCGGCTTGATTCGGTATCTAGCCACCCTCCCACGAGGGTTGCATGTGGCACAAGGCTTAGTTTAACGTGGGTTTCCCGAGCCCGTAGGCTCGGCCAAAAAATGCCCGTAGAACCCGTATAAACGGGATCGGGTTGGTCAACCTCCCCGAACGAGAGTCCGCCCTTCGGCGGAACCTCGTCTGTGTTCCTCTCTGCTCAGAGGCAGAGAGTTCGACCGTCAAGCCGAGCTTCTCGGCTTGATTCGACCCTCTCTCTTGAGAGGCGTAGTATATATAGTGTTAGGAAGAGTTCATTCTGTAGTTATAGGTAAGCACCCATGACAGTTACCGTCATCTTTATTGTCATATTCACGACATTTCGGCCGTTGTACGCTCCGGCATTCTTCAGTTGATTAACAAATCGGAATATACAGGAAAACTGGCAGACCTCATTAGAAATAGTAGCTACAATAAAGAAAGATTCCATGTTGAAAACAGAACAAAAACTGTCGCAGATCTTAATCAAGAAGTACCACTTCCCACCTAAGGCATACAGGCAGTTGTCGCAGCGATACACCAAGTTATCTCACATATATGGTACCTCCGCAAAAAAATTCACAAAAACGGTATTCCGCTCAGACCGATTGGTTTCTGCCAAGGTTCTCTTTGGCACTCTCTGAATTGCTTCCTTGTGGATAAAATCGACGCATTAATGTCCGAAACTATGCCCAAATGGAAATAAGTAAAAATGCGCCCGTCCAAACACACCAGATGGTGAGCCTGGACGTGGTGAGTTCGTTCACCAAGGTATACATAGAGGAGACAGTATCAGTAGTCTGGGACAGATTGGCGTCGGACTCATCCGTAGGAGAACGGGCCAGTATACAAATAGATAACCCGATGGAGATGCTGACTTCCTGCACACAAACAACACACTTTGGAATAAGATCAAACATATATCGAGAGGATGTGGGCTTATAAATGTGCTCGACATATCAGTAATAGCAAACATATACATGGAATACTTTGAAGAAACGGCATTAGAATCCATATCAATAAAACCAAGCCTATGACTGAGATAAGTAGACGAAACCTTCAAACTCTGGCCACACCGGAAAGAGGTCTGGACTATGTGAACTTAAAAAGATCATCGATACAGTTCACAATGGAGAGAGAAAACGACAGCAAACTCGTATTCCTGAATATACTAATATCTGGAACAGAGGATGGGTTCAAGACATCCGTATATCGGAAGCCAACATTCATCGGACAGTACCTCAACTTTAACTCCCACGACCCATACAGTGTAAAGAAAGAGATTGTCCACTGCTTACAATATCGTGGAAAAGTCATGTGGCGATCCAGAGACATATGAACAAGAAAAGGTCAGTATGAGCCGTACCCTACAACGTAACAACTACCCTGGGTACGTAGCAGCAACTTCGACAAACTGGGATAGAAGGGCGTAAGAGGATAACAATACTCAGAAAATATCTTCGGTTTGCCTACCCTATGTGAAGGGATTTTCCGAGAAAATATAAAAGATATGTGGTCCATATAACATCAGGACGACCTTCAAAACTGGTTCGTCACTTCGCAGACATGTCTTCCGAGTTAACCAACCCTCTATAGAGGAGAACATGACTAAGGACAGTATGTACGCCATCCCATGAAGTATTGTAAGAAATATAAAAGAGGAATAGGCCGCTGCCTTATGGTAAGACTGCAAGAACATCGTAAAGCCGTAACACGGGGAGAAAATAAAAAATCAGGCATAGCTGACCCCATATGGCGGGAAAAGGGAGATTACCACTCTCTCGTGGGATGAGGTTGAAATAACAGAAAGAGAAAACTGGAAAATACGAAAACTTAAGGATTCAGCCTTAAGCTTGGCCACCAAAAAATTCTTCAACCAGCCAAGCATAGAAATAAATACAATATGGTAACCAGTAATACGGAATGCAATAATAGCAACGAAATTGCAATATGAGCTCTGGTAAAAAATAATTACTGAGAAAGTTCATAGGCCCCAAAAATTCAAACACTGATGTCCTCAAGGATACATGGCCCAGTGAATAAAAGCGTTGGCTAGATCCAGTTCAATACCTGGCTACTACAGTGATGCACAAAATCTTGGAGAGTTGAGTTAAAGGGCGATAACTGAGACATCCGGAAGAGGCATGGCACGTGGAACTAGAACAATCTCACTCTGGTGGACGACATTCAGTTCGAAATTCCTATCAACTGATGAAGGCCGGAACGTACAAGGGCCGAAAGGTCGCGAATATGGTAATGAAGACAACGGTCCAAGCAATCTAAATAATTACAAAACATTCATTTTTTTTGCGAGGGTTTTTTTTAGTTCTACTCTCCGGGTGTTAGGACTAGGAAGAAATGCAGGGTCTGATTTTGTATGACTCCCTACAGGAACCGCTATAAATTCTTTAGAGTTTTAGAAACTTGGAATGGCTGAATAGCTTCAGTATTTTTTTCAGGTAAAGAGCTGATGTAATTTGTATTATGACCTAAAATGTCCACCTCCGATAAATCAAATTTACCTTTGAGTGGGTGTGCTTAAAGCAATTTTGTGTTTCTGGAATCTTTCCAAATCTACAAGTTGCTTATGCTGCCTCTGACACGAGTTGGCGATAAGGAAATCATCTACACCCTTGTGCAAATTAATTGAAACAACCACTTTTGTTTCCTTTCTTTCACCATACGTTCAGTTTTAGACCCATTGGAGTGACAAGGTGTAATCGTTTTTACCTAATATTAGGTCATTTGCAGTGGTGTGCAGTAATATGAATCTATTTTCGAGGTATATGATGAAATTTGTTTGGCCTTGAAAAATATTGTGTCATTCGTGATTGCATCAGATTTTCATCACGCCCAGACACTATTGTCTCGATTGTTGATTAGTTGTCCTGCGACCATTGTCTGTAATGGGCGTTACTCCAAGAAACCGTACCAAAATTGTAAAGCTGCACAAACACACTGGAAAGCCTTACCAGTGAGCAAATCAAAGTACTATAGATTGGCTTGGAAACTCTCCTGATTTAAATCCAATCGAGAATCTGTGATCGATCTGCAAGGAACAAATTCGTGAAATGGACATACGAAGTACTAATATGTGCACTGGGTAATATTGTATTGGAAAAATACGAAGAAAGTAAATAATAACGGAATTATTCGTTTTGTTTCAATTAATTTTCACAAGGGTGTAGGTGATCATGTCTCTCCAAATCTTCCTGTATAATTAATTTGCACAAAGGTGTAACATCTCTGTCTCACACAAAACGTAACTGCCACTTCAAATCGGAACAAGGGAAAAATCTAATTTAGTTCTTAACCGTCAACTCCAACTGTCAACCGAGTTTGTCTTAATACTATTCAATCAATTGGTTCTAATAATCAAACATCCATATTGTCTAAACCAGAGGTCGACAACTTACGACACCCGTGCCACAGGTGGCACACCAAACAATTTCCAATGGCACGCAGCCGCAAATGAGATCATGAAGTCCGAACCAATAACTACTACAACGCAAAGAAGATATATTTTAATCTCTATCTATAAAAGGCAGGATGTGTGTGTGTGTGTGTGTGACGAATGCACGCCCGCAATTTTCGACGGATTTGCACCAAAATGTACATGCACATGCTCCAAGTTAGCGGGAAGCCCGAGACAGACTTTGCATTTCCCAACTCTCATCGATAGTAGAAATAATCGCTTTTTTCATGCTTCTACGGCAGTTTTCATGTAGTTTGCGGCCATTTTCTACTGGACAGAGTGAGAGCCTATAGCTGGCTGCCACGAATAGGCAGATAGATTCTATTGGCCAGCGTGAGAGCCAACAGCTGACTAACACGAATATTAACTAGCATGAGAGCATGCAAAAAAAAATCGATAGCTGCATTCGTCACAAGTGGGAAAAATTTAAATCTGCATGGCACTTTACTCCAATTGGCTCATTCACTTGCTTAAACTCAACGTTGATTCTTATTCCGCAGAACTGGGTTGGGTGTGAAAAAGTATTTGTTGTTAACATTCTTTTTTCATTCGGTTTTTCCAGTTACGAGTCCTTTTTTTAAAGCTGATCGTTTTGTGTTCATTTTGTTTAGTACTTTTTTCGTAACAGATTTAATGTTTAGTATAGAGCTTAGAAAAAATTAGCAGTGTGAGATAGGCAAGAAGTAAGGCGTGTAGCAACATCAGCATGGCAAATGGTACTCCTTTAAAGGCAAGGAAGGGCAAAAATATTTTAAGTCAAATGATAGCGATTGCTGTATGAGTCGTACGATTTTTGAATCAAGCACGGGCAACGCCGGGCCATGCTGCTAGTACTATATATCACTATATAAAATATATTGTAGATCAGTTATATTGACCTTGACTTGTATAAAAATATGTACGCTCTTGGCACACTGAATGATTTTAAATCCCTAAGCTGGCTATAGTTAGCAAAATGTTGCCGACACCTCCTCTAAAAAACTGAAGCAGAAAACTGATTCGTGTCCTCGTATAACTTTGATTCTTGGATCTTTTGAACTGTTTGTGCCGCATTCCCAAGCCAGAAAGCAAAAATGTCCAATTCAAATAGCCTAAAATGTGTGGTTATTGCTACTCTCTTAATATCCTCTGCAGTTGGCTGGGTGGTAAGCACAGATTAGGTCAATTTCGGTAAAAGTTTGTTACTCCACATAGACGACGTGTACAATCCTGAATGTTGAAAATTGGAAAGGGCTTGGAACAGTTCATGTGTTAATTTGTAAGGTTATCAAGAAAGGGAGATACCGTAAATGGCGGTGTACAAGTCGAGTTTTCAAGTCTAAAAATGCATTCCAAAACGACGGTATAAAATGCAAACCATTACGACCGAATCGTAAACAAATGAGCACTCTGAACAATTACTACGCGCTATTTACCTTACCCCTAGTAGACTGCTACAGATATATACCACTTAGACTTGTCTTTCGTGAATATATTTGGCGTATTAACAGAGAAATCAATATGAAATATTTATAAAATAGTAAAACAAATTCATTTTTCTGTTAACGTTACAGCACTCATTACGTCCAACAGCTGATACACTAACTCTAAACACAAACCAAAGCTGATAATCTGACCTAAGTGTTGATATTGTTGTATACAGGGTGAAAAATGGGAACTTTTTAACAATCCAATAAAACCAAGAGTGATGGAAGAAAAATATTTTATTCATAGTAATTGAAACCTTAAAACATGCCATTTAAGAAACAATGATGGAATTTTCATTTTTTTAAAATTACGTCCTGTAGATGACGTCCTCCTGTACGAATGCATTCTTGAAATCTGCTGTTGAGATTCCTCATTGACTGCTCCAACATCTCAGCTGGGATACAGTGAATTTCATCTTGAATTCTAAATGGCGAAATGTTTACTTGCTCAAGGTCAAGGTTGCCACTTGCTCATGTCTGGCAATAAGCACTTCAAAAATTCCCGTTTTTTGGTGTCACCCTATATATATATATATATATATATATATATATATATATATATATATATATATACTAGTTGTAATCTTATAAATATAAAAAATTATGCTCGTTCAGAAAACCCTCGGGTTCTTGATCTGCAAATAAAGAAACCAATACCAAAGGGAAAAAATGGTATAAAAAAGAAAGAACAGAGAACATGTACGTTAGTCGAAAATAATCGTCTACCATTCAAGTTCAGAGTCCAAAGAAAAAACTCCGATGCGAGTAAGAAAATAATAAAGTGCTCGATACGCTAAGCAGAGCAAACCTAAATTATCTACCTCAGAAACCCCTGACGATCCGCTTGGGTGAAACCGTTGTAGGTTGGTCTGGCTCTTTAGGTTTAATATATATATATATATATATATATATATATATATATATATATATATATATATATAAAAGTGAACATAGAAGTCAACACTTAGAGGCGACAGTCTGTTTCATGCTATATGAAATCGTCAGGCCACATATGACGATTGCATATAGCATGAAACAGACTGTCGCCTCTAAGTGTCGACTTCTATGTTCACTTTTATATTTACACACGCTCTATCTCTGATATTGAGCACTTTATTCCATAAATATAGCACACCTTAACACTATATTTCTTTATATATACGCGCACACACACCCACACACACATATATATATATATATATATATATATATATATATATATATATATGAAAAATGTCTCAGAGTTAACCTGTAGAAAAAGAGACAATATTTAAAAATGTAAAAGACAATATGAAAACTGTAATACTTGCCGACGCGCTTCGTCCAATGTGAACTTTCTCAAGGCAAAAACGAAATGAATGTATTCAACAAATAACTAATAATAACAAAAACAAAATGTCCTTAGCAACTGGAAGAAAATAGTGTTCTCTAAATTCTTCCAGTTGTTAAGGACATTTTGTTTTGTTCTATGTCTTCGCATTTCAGCATTGCACTTACCGTCCTCTGTCAAAACACTTTTCAGATATTTGAATTTCCGCACTAAAATATTTATATACCAAAATTCGATTGGTGCATACATAATACTTGATAAGTGCAGTAAAACATTCTCCAGTTTAACCATGGTAATTGAAAATATTTTTTCCCTTGTTACCGATGTGCACACTAGCTGCACTAATCGAGGGGTTCAGCCATATCTGATAAATTCCTCTTTTAATTCAGCGTAAAATTCCTCATCGGGGGCGGTTGATGAAAAATTATTTGACGTAAGATTCTGTTACATTATTTAAGGAACAGACTGTATACACATATTTTGTAATGTTATCATCGAGAAAAAGGCTCCTTTTTGGATGAAATATAAACGCACGCCATTGTAAAAAACAAAAAACAAAAAACGTTAAGTTGTCGAAATTTGATGCATTTATAGTTTTTTTTCTATTTTACGACACAAAAGTTAACTTTAATTTCTGCATGCAAGATTTTGTGTTTGCATATGTGGTGTTGGACAATACTAGCACATCAGCTAAAATGTAATTTAAGATAGGGCAGGTACGTTGCTCATGTAGATCAAATAAATTCTGTAGATATTTTAATTTTCTCGAGATCAATGGCTACCATTGAAAGCATTGACGTCACAAAACATTATAATTTATGGGGCACAAGAATATTGATAAAAAAAAAAAAGGTTTTTAGCGTCAAAAGCTAAAATGGGGAAATTGATAACTAAATTATGTCGCAAGTGCCAACACGGGGATTGGAACAATTTCTTTTTTTTTTTTTTTCGAAGTATCGATATTAGAAATTTATTGGTAAGTACGGAGAAAAACGAAAATATAATCTCAGAACTGATGTCCACGTATTTGCTTTCTCTTCTTTTTTTTCATCTAGGGAAGTTTTATTGCAAAAATAAATAAGGTTTGGCAGATTTAAATTTTCCTCAAGATCGCTACCTTCCTCTATTTTGACCGTTTTGAGGACAATGTAAATATAAAAGAAAAATTGCTAGAAAATGCTGGGAACATATATTGTTGTTCTGAGAAAAAAATGTATTATCTATCCACATTTAAAAAAAAAAAAAAAAAAAAAAAAAAAAATGCCTTCCAGTGGCACGTGTAATAGATTTTGAATAAACCATGAGAAAATAAATATCTTATTTTACATTGAAGCAAAGGTCATCCTGTCCTTGATTGATTCGTTCTTTTACGGTTTATCAACTCTTTGCCGGTTATTTAAAGCCAGAAAATATTTTTAGATTGTAAGAATTTTCCATTTTTCTTTTTGAGATAATAATGATTTAGTTATACAAGTCTTACTAATTAACCCATAGTTGGGGAAAAAGAGGTGGAGTCATAATTTTTCCAAGAAAGTTCGAGAGTGAATATAACGAACCCGATTAGAATTGGAACTCGACCCTGCGATTAAAAATTCCGACCTATTATCCATTACACCACCCGCACATCCCAGCTTATAGCACCTGACATTTCAATGTCTGAGAAAAGGGTAATTGTCCAAACGTATATCAAACATAACAATTATTCTACTGAGAACGAATATATAACTTTCGAAACATTTACCTTTAGTGAAAGTTTCTTGATATAGAACCACAAAGTTCTGCTTTCAAAAAGGTCCAGTATCTGGTAGCAGAGGAGGGTCAGATGATTTCTTGTTGTCTCTGTCTCTATCCTGGAGACAGAGCAGAGAAAAGAGACGAACAGCTCCATATCTTCTGATGAAGTAACAGGAAGATGGGCGGCATTTGGATGTCCTTTTTTTTTTTTTTTTACCAATCTGGGACTCCTATACATGTACTGTGCTGTTCGATAAAAGTGACTCCCCTGATTTTTTTTACTAAAAATATTTTTTGTCTATTGTTTTTGGGGTTTAAAATAATTTTTAATCTTACTAATATAAAGACCCCATCCCGACCACCTAGGAAAAAAGTTTATTCACCCTAAGGTATTCTATTGATAATTATAATTTTGGATCTAAATGAGATTCAGGAAAAAACTCTGTGCAAAAAAAGTGACTCAGATATCGCATTCTAATGATTAAACTGGTAAATTTAAAGAACTTTTGACAAAATATTGAAAACTATTTTACAATAAACTCAGAACAATATTCTAGAGATTTCTAGAACAGCTTAAATTAAATCTAGAGTATTCCAGAATATTCCAGAAAGCCTCATACAGTATAAAAATAGCTTGAAATAGCCACTCAAGTCACTAACCAGATGAAAGGGTACAAACACGTATCAGAACCACTTAAAGCATCTATTATTGCCCTCTCAAAAGCAGGCAAGTCTACGAGAGAAATTGCTATAACCTCACAATCAACTGTCTCTCGAGTGCTTAGGGTACATCATGATGCCACTCCTGCTCCAAAGAAGGAAACAAGAGGGTGAAAGAAAAAGATTGATGATAGAACTGGCAGGGTAATCAAGAGAGAAGTTGCGAAGAATAGGACTATAACTTGCCAAGAAATTTCAGCCAGTCTAAACGAAGAGCAACGTGTTAGTCTTGCCTCTTCAACAGTCCGTCAGAACAAGGTTACAAATCTTGTTAGAAGAAGGCTACAAATCTTGTACACGAAGGTTTAAGCCGCTAATAAGCAAAAGCCAACAAAGCCAAGAGACTTGAATGGGCTCACTATTATAAAAATTTCACCGTAGAAGACTGGAAGAATGTTCTCTTCTCCCATGAAACGAAAGTTGGGCTAAATTCAAAGGATAAGGTGAGTCATTTTTATCGAACAGCACATTAGGGTCTAGTAAAGCTAAGAAGAGGCTTTTCTTCATAATTTTTCCCAAAGCAAGGCAATAAAGCCACTATCATGCAAAGTTGTTACTGAGTGTTAGAGAATATGAGAAAAATTACTATTAAGGACAATAAAGGAACAAAAATTAGGAAGACAGATGATGATGATTGGCATTGCATTTAAATTGTTGAAAATCAAAGATGATCCGGAAGCAAAAAACTGGAAGAGAGTAAAAGACACTACAGAAATAGGGTTCAGGAAGACAGACGATGACGATTGATACTGTATATAAATTGTTGAAGACCAAAGGTAACTGGAAAACAAGAAGCCGGCAGAAAGTTTATGATTTATATCAGGGGACATGATGAGAAAAAGAATAGGGCTCAGGAAAGCAGATAACGACGATTAAAACTAGATTTTAATTTTTGAAAATCTAATGTGACTAGAAAACAAGAAGCCGGAAGTAAGTTTATAATTTATATCAGAGGACATTATGAATAAGTCTGAGAAAAGAGTAATAGTTCAAACGTATAGCAAACATAACATTTATTCTATTGAGAAACAATATACAACATAAACGTTTACCTTTTGGGAATGTTTCTTGTTATAGAACGATGAATGTTCCAGTTACCAAAAGGTCCGGCATGTCTCGTTTTAGAACGATCACAGATGAGTGCATGTTATTTGTTCACGTCCTGGAGGCGAAGAGAGACCAAAAGTTTCATATCTGATGCTGAAGTAACAAGAAGACGGGTGTCATTTCAACATTTTCTTTTTTCTTTTTTTCTAATGCAGAACACCTATACATGTAGAGTTCAAATTAGACCTTTTCTATCATTTCACCACAAGCAAAAGCAATACTTGCTAACGAAATGCACTATATATATATATATATATATATATATATATATATATATATATATATATAATCATTTTTCACCCTTGGAAGTGTGGTCTGATGAGCCAGGGAAAACGAAATTACCTGGTGAAATAAATTATAACCAATGGACCCTTAAATTTGTCTACTATCATTGAATATATATATATATATATATATATATATATATATATATATATATATATATATATATATATATATATATCAGTATATTGTATATCAATCTATCTTTTTCGAACGTTCGCATTCTGATCATGTGACTGGGTTAGAATCTTACCATGGACTATTTGACAGCTAGGAGACTTCTTGACTGGAGGAGTCGATTCCAGGATGCCTCATCTTTAGAAAGTGCCTGAAAATCATACCATATCATATCATATCTATATAAATAAATATATGTATGAATATATATATATATATATATATATATATATATATATGTATGTATCGAGAGAGAGAGAAAGAAAAAAGTAGGAGGGACAGCAACTAGTGTAAGAACATGTTCATTAAAATTGCTGATATATCCATTGCTTTTTATGTCAGATCGACGCTAATGCCTGCAAAATATGCACAGCTATTTGGAGTTGGTCGTTTATGCGTTTGAAGTTTTGAATAGATTTTCCATAGATATCTTTTCCCTATGCGCGTGTTTTATTGAGAGCGCTGTCTCTGTGGAGAGAGTGTTTGTTCGATCGATGCAAAAGGTTTCATGTCGGCGAATGAACAGCGATAATATTCGGTCATAAAAGCGCAGGAGACGCACTGAATTGAGATTTTGAATCCTGAATCATGTATTAAAAGAAGATTGACTGATCGCTTGGTGGGAGAGACAGACCAGTAAAATTGTAGCAGGTGCGGGAAGCAAGGCGAGTACAAATAGAAAAAAAGCCAAAGGTCAAAATGTATCTTAACACAGGCAGGAGTTGGTATTAATGAAATCGCAATACTTGAAATTATTTGAAAAGAATCGGCTGCTGTATTTGATACGTGAAATAATGATGGCGGTCATGAAGAAAGTATCGTGAGAGTTGTCATTTCATTCCATACAAGGATGAGACCCACATTTAAAATTACAAATTGGAAATACCAAAATCAAACAAGTACAATTTAAGTATCCGGGAACTGTTTGAAAGTACAACACTGAAATTCGAAGTGCATTTAGAAAGCCAAAGGTGTATTCTGAAAGTTATGCAAAGTATTATGAAACGAAAAAGTCATTCGAAACAAAGAAAAAAAGAGTACTGAAATGTTACGTTATATCACTCCTCCGATATGGCAGTGAAAACTGGACAATCTCTTCCCAGATGAAGAATAGACTTGAAGCAAGAGAAACAAAGAAAAGAACACTGAACTATTATGTAATATCAGTCCTCCTATATGGCAGTGAATGCTAGACAATCTCCTCACTGATAAGAAGAAACATGAGCAAGAGAAACAAAGAAATGAATACTGAAATATTATGTAATATCAGTCTATATATATGGCAGTGAATGCTGGACAATCTCCTCACAGATAAAGAGAAACTTGAAGCATAAGAAATAAAAAAAAGAATGCTGAATTATTACGTAATATCAGTCCTCCTATATGGCAGTGAATGCTGGACAACCTCCCCACAGATGAAGAATAGACTTGAAGCAAGAGAAACAAAGAAAAGAATACTGAACTATTATGTAATATCAGTCCTCCTATATGGCAGTGAATGCTGGACAATCTCTTCACAGATGAAGAATAGACTTGAAGCAACAGAAACAAAGAAAAGATTACTGAATTGTTATGTAATATCAGTCCTCCTATATGGCAGTGAATGCTAGACAATCTCCTCACAGATAAAGAGAAACTTGAAGCAAGAGAAATAAAGAAAAGAATACTAAACTGTTGTGTAATATCAGTCCTCCTATATGGCAATGAATGATGGAAAATCTCATCACAGATCAGGAGAAACTTGAAGCAAGAGAAACAAATAAATGAATACTGAAATATTCTTTAATATCTGTCTTCATATATGTCAGTGAATGCTGGACAATCTCCTCACAGATGAAGAAAAGTCTTGAAGCAAAAGAAACAAAGAAAAGAATACTGAACTATTATGTAATATCAGTCTTCCTATATGGCAGTGAATGCTGGACAATCTCCTCACAGATAAAAAGAAACTTGAAGCAAGAGAAACAAAGAAAGGAATACTGAAATATTATGTAGTATCATTTTTCTCATATGGCAGTGAATGCTGGGCAATCTCCTCACAGATGAAGAAGAGACTTGAAGCAAGAGAAACAAAGAAAAGAATACTGAACTATTATGTAATATCAGTCTTCCTATATGGCAGTGAATTATCGACAATCTCCTCACAGATGAAGAAGAGACTTGTAGCAAGAGAAACAAAGAAAAGAATACTGAACTATTATGTAATATCAGTCTTCCTATATGGCAGTGAATTCTGGACAATCTCCTTACAGATGAAGAGACTTGAAGCAAGTGAAACAAAGAAAAGAATACTGAACTATTATGTAATATGGGTCCTCCTATATGGCAGTGAAAATTGAACAATCTCCTCACAGATAAGAAGAGACTTTAAGCAACAGAAACAAAGAAATGAATACTGAACTGTTATGTGATATTTGTCCTCCTATATGGCACTAAATGCTGGACAATCTCCTTACAGATGAAGAAGAGTGCTGAAGCAACCGAAATGTGAGTTTATAGAAGAGTACTGAGGATGCAATACACTGAATATGTGAGCAACGATGAGATTGTAACGAAAGTAGAAACAAGAAGCACACTTATTTTTTACACCACGATATATTGAAACCCCAAAGTGGGGTAAACAAAAACCAAACAAAAAAAAAAACTGAAAGTATAAAAAATTCATTTTCATAGTAAAAAAAAAAATAATCAGCACCAGATTTTTAAAAAAAAATAATTAAATTACCAGCAACAGATTTTTGTAAAAGAAAAAAAAATTACCAGAGACAGATAAAGAAAAAAATACTCAAGCCCTCCAGAAAATTAAATTTCGGCATTAAATGATACGTAATGAGTTAAATAAACAAACGTGATATCTTTTGTAGATAGCAACACAAAAGGCATATTGCAAAACGACATCAAACAAAAAACAGGCCCTTTAGAAGACCTCATGACCATCGTAAAGAAGATTGCTTGTTTTGCTTTGTTTAGCGTCATATCAACACCTATGAATCTAAATATTTTTATGCAATTTTATCTTTTTAGATTATAATGGTTTTATTTATACAAGTCTTACTAATTAATCCATAGATGGGGGAGAATACATTCATTCATTCCTGGGTAGTTGCGCGTAAGTGAATATAACAAGCCCAACTGGAATTGGAACTCGGGTCTCTGATTAACAATTCCGAGTCATTATCTATTACACCACCCGCACATCCAAGCTTACAGGACCCGGTGTTCCAATGCGGCCACCCATTCGTCAAGAAGAGAAAATTGCAGTGATATTTAGATGTTATAAAAAATCGACACCAAATGGAATAGATCAAAGAAAACAGGGCCACAAAGAGAAAAATATGGGATTGCATCGTTACTGAGTAAATTGGAAGATCCTTTACATGGACTCGGGCAGATGGAAGGAGGTGGTCATGTGCACAGATGCACAGTGAGCCTTAAACAATATTCGCTTGCAGGTGTGATGCTAACTCATGATAATGATGAAAATTTAACATGTTGACGGCCAGAGGTCTGTTATGAAATAAACGCCAAGTTTATAAGAGCCAACTCTGGCAATAAAAACAGAAGTCTTGATAATGTTTTTGCATTGAACGTATCACTGAATAAACATTACTTGAATTATTTACATTATTCGGACTGTTATCCTCATCTTTATTGCAATATTCACAACGTTTTGCTGTGGCCTGTTATTGAACTTAGCTTGGGTGTAGTCACTGGATTTAACCAACATCTTTATCCACTGGGCCATGTGTCCTCAAGGACACATTGCCCAGTGGATGAAATAAGGGAATATGGCAATGAAGATTAGGATAACAGTCCGAATAATGTAAACAAAGCAAGTAATCATAATACCTCATCTCAGAGATATAGACAGATAGTGAATAAACATGTTGGCGCCCGCCGATGATGATGTATCAGACAATTCTAAATACTCGTAGTCGGCTCCATAATAAAAGAATTGTCAATGGTTTAAATTGCTTTGGTGTATGTATCTGTTGTATTTAGTATAGGGGGATAAAAGAATTTAACCCTTTGAGTCCTGAGTTCCTGAACAATTTTAATCCTTCAGCCTGAGCTCCTGAGTCAAAATTCGCAAATAAAAAGTATGTAATGTTTCTCGGTGGATATAAAAATATTTAGAAATAAAAAAAAATCATTATACTTAACAGGGAAAGAGTATGATTGCATGTCTTCAATTTATCACAATCTCAACCCAAGGAAAGCCTTTGCTTCTGCTTCAGTCAGTTTATATGTGAATATCTAGCCGTAGTGATAGCCAGGCTTTGATCTGAGCGTTGGTTTGTTTTGTTTACAAAGTTTTGCGAGAAATCTAGAAATAAGATGGCGTAATTAATTGAGCGAGAGCTTTCGCTGATACTTTCTGGAATGTTCTTTTCTCCGTATTCGGAATCATCAAACTCAATGTCATTTGCTACAGATAGCTTTTTCAAAACATCTCGACATTTTCTTACATCTTTTCTTACATCTTAACATCAACGGAATCTTTGAGGACAGGCCGCCTTTTATCAGCTGACATGCTCAGTTCCATTTTTACTGTAGCAAAATCATCCGATTCGAATTCCATTTCACTATCGGAGTAATCATTGTCCTAGTCTAGTTACGATAAATCATCAAGCATATCAATTACTTGCTGCGCTGTGTAGAGTTCTTTCCTTGCCCGTTTTGTCCCTGATTGCTTCGCTGACGGTCCAGTTTGAGACGCCGCACGCGTCGTGGTAAAAAACGACCTTTTTATCCAAAACACATGCACATAACACAAAAAGGCGCTGACATGTCGGTGTAGCTTACGATGATATCAGAATATCCCGGCTTTTCTGATTGGCCCTTCAAAATAAGACAGCCAATAGCAAAACACGACGCAAGCGTTTACTCGCCGTTCAAACGGTGGCTGGTTTGTTTGGTCTAGTTTGTTTTCTTTTTCGACATATCAACCTCAATATCGACATAATTTTAATTCTTGGGAATATTTTTTTCAAAAATCTATTTCTGGTAATATTTTTTCCTTCAAAAATTTATTTCTGGTAATAGTTTTCCTTTGCTGGTAATATTTTTTTTTCAGAAAATGTATAGCTGGTAATGTTTTTTTGGGTTTTTTTTTCAAAGATGTATTCCTGGTAATAATTATTTTACAAAGTATTTCTGGTATTAAAACCTATTTTTACACTTTCATAGTGTTTTGATCCAAGTTTGGGGTTAACTATTCGTCCATAGCTGGGAGCCTAACACGGTGAACCTGGGAACACCAGCAATTAAGAGGTGGTTCCGCGGTTCTCAAAATCTCCTGATCAGAGGCCTTGCTGCTTGTGGTAGCTTATCGTCTTACCCAGGACGGAACCGGTAGCTGGGCATTACGTCATTTTTCTCTACCACCGGTAAAGCGGTGGTCAGGGCTCAAAGAGTTAGGATAGGCTGGGCCCTGGGACACTTTGTCCAACTGGAAGATACTGACATAAGCAAACTACTAACCTAAAAGCCCGAGTCCAAAAGCGTTTCTGCGCCCTTGTGGGTGATGAATCCTTCCCTGCTCTACAATCTCTTTGCCACGGACGAAACGTCGCAAGTCTCTCACTGTTCTATCGCTAATTTCATGGAAAGTGTTCAGACGAGGTACATTCCTTAGTTCCACCAACTCTAACATTCACACCTAGGACCCGCTATGCCACGCCCATTTTAGGAAACCACCCTCGTATTCGTATTATATTGTTGATACAGTGTAACCCGGATATAAGAGAAACCCGGATATAAGAGAGATCTTCTCTGGTCCCAAATTAGAGCCATACTTACATAAACAAAATAGACTAAACCCGGATATAAGAGAAACCCGGATATAAGAGACTTCTTATCCCCTCCCGACAACTCTCTTATATGCAGGTTACACTGTATGTAATTTCCACTCGAGCAATTTTTTCCCCCGAACCGATGCCACGTGGAATTGACACCCATGTCGATGCTTCCTCTATCACTGCAATCTTAACCTGTTCAAATTTACGGTTAACCGTTATCTTCCACAAACATTCGCAAAACCTCTGCCTCTTACTCTGTCATCCTCTGCCTCGAGTGGCTCTGGATCCTTGTAAAGAGTGAATATCAATGGCAAAAGGCACTACCTCGAAATTCAGAGAAAAACGCGCATATAAAAAAAAAAAAGAACACAAAAAAAACTACTCACTCCAAAAAAAATAAAAAGGTGTGGCTACAAGTCCAATGTAATAGTAATTGTTCTTTGTAGACAATTTATCGTTTTCTGTTTGTCCGTCGCTATCATCCTGTCAATATGAATCAGTCTGTTTATAATTACCAGCTCGGTGTTTAGTCTGTTTCTGCTTATAACAAACTTCTCATCTATTATATAGATCTTAATCATCTATCTATCTATCTATCTATCTATCTATCTATCTATCTATCTATCTCTCTCTCTCTCTCTCTCTCTCTCTATATATATATATATATATATATATATATATATATTAATTTAAATAAAGGTGCAATCAATTTACAAATTCATGAATTATTCATACATAAAACAAATACAAAGGTTAATGATTAAATGGCGAGAAATCCATCTTCGCGAACAATTCAATAATATACAAAAACCCCGAATCTGTTTATGAATGAAAAGATCCTGTTTTATAAATTTCCATTGCATTAGATCTTTTTATTTTACAAGCTTTCGTCTGTTCCTACAGACATCCTCAAGTATGAAATAGATTCTCATAGCATTTTTCGGATTACAACCTTGTTTTCGTTTGTCCACTTATTACTGAGAGTAAAAATAAGAACACAATCTATTTAATGCCTGAGGATGTCTGTAGGAACAGACGAAAGCTTGTAAAATAAAAAGATCTAATGCAACGGAAATTTATAAAACAGGATCTTTTCATTCATAAACAGATTCGGGGTTTTTGTATATTATTGAATTGTTAGCGAAGATGGATTTCTCGCCATTTAATCATTAACCGTTGTATTTGTTTTATGTATGAATAATTCATGAATATATATATATATATATATATATATATATATATATATATATATATATATATATATATATATATATCTGTTGGGCCATTATCTATCTATCTGTCTATCTGTCTATCTATCTATCTATCTATCTAGCTAGCTAGCTCAGTCTGTACATATTTATCTACGTATCACATTCTATCTATCTATCTATCTATCTATCTATCTATATATATATCTATCTATCTATCAGTTTGTACATATCTATCTACGTATCTAATTTTGTTTCTATCTATCTAAGTCGTTACATATCTATCTAAACTATGTCTCTCATTCTGTTCATCTATCTATCTATCTATGATCGAGTATCTCTCTCTCTTTTTTTTTCTCTCTCTCTCTCTCTGTCTATATTTGTATAATCCTTTTTCTATGTCCGATCTTAACAATCTATTTTCTCTCGCTTTCTATCTTTTTTAAACCTGCATCTATCTATCTATCTATCTATCTATCTATATATATATATATATATATATATATATATATATATATATATATATATATATATATGTGATCTTTAGTCTCTGCAGAGTCTTCTGACCTTGTTGGTCTTTTAATACTGTACAACCTGACCGCGCACCGTGAAATAGATATTAAGGACATCGGACTGTATAGAGATGACGGGCTCATGGTAGTAAGAAGTTCTACTAATTTTAAAATAGAGAAAATTAGAAAGATTATATATAGTGAATTTAAAAATCTAAATTTAAAAACAACAATCTGTACTAAATTAAAAAGAGTAAACTTCCTCGACGTAACTATATTTAACAAACACATACCGACCTTATAAAAAAACCTAGTACTAACCCCTTATATATACACCCTAAGTCAAACCACCCTCCATCCATAATTAAACATATCCCCTCATCAATAGAGAACAGAATCAGCATTAACTGCGCTAATAAAAAAAATATTCCAGCAACACAGTAATTTTTATAACGCAGCCCTAAAAAATAGTGGATACAAAAATGCTAACATCAATTATAGAAACAATTGTACTAACCGAAAAAAAACAGGAAAAGAAAAATCATTTGGTATACCCCTCCGTTCAACCAAATGGCTAGTATTAAGCTAGGACAGAAACTCCTAGCTTTAATTGAAAAACGCTTTCCTACCAATAGTAAACTTAGTAAAATATTTAATAAAAACACCCTAAAATTAAGTTACAGCTGCACTGAGAATCTAGAAAGTATAATAAGAAAACACAATAACCCTGAATAAACCCCCATGCCAGAATAGTAATAAACAAAAAAACAAACCCTACACTTAAATTAGACAAAAATAGTCAGAAATTATGTGATTGTAGAAACACAGAAGACTGCCCATTGGAAAATAAATGCCGCGGAAAATCTGTGGTATACCAAAGTACTATCTCATCCATTGAGAGTCCTAATACTAATATGATATACATTGGGTCTACGAAGAATGAATTTAAAACCAGATGGAGGCAGCATAAGTGTTCCTTCAACAATATAAATAAAAAAAATCAGACATCTCTATCTAAATATTTTTGGCATTTGATGGAAATTAATAAAACACCAAAAGTAAAATGGAAAATTATAAACAAAACTAGAACTTGTAAAACTTGGGATGACCCATGCCCTTTATGCCTACATGAAAAACTACACATTATTAAGTTTCTAAATAATGAAAATTTATTAAACAATAGACATGAGTTAACGGTTTTTTGCCGACATCATCAAATTCATGCATTGAATAATTTAGCTTAAAAGCTAACATACAATAAAATAATTTTAAATTCCATGGTCTAAATAAATAGTTTAATTGCCCTACAAAAAAAGAAAAAAAGGAAAAGATAACGCTTTATGAAGTCGTCAAAAAAAAAAAAAAACAAATGTTAGCGACTTACGACAGTTTTTTATATACACAAAACCTTTTCAGAAAAAAATAAAAAATAAAATAAAAAAATAAATAAATCTCCATAGACACTTAACCAGACTAGACGATATCATCTTCCGCTTTAAATTTAGACACCCCAGCCTTACCCTGACTTGACGTCTGTGAATGTAACTGAGATATTGATACAAATTATTAACCCTTACGCCCCTTTTCTTTAAGCAATTGCTCTGGGCGTTACCATAGTAATCTTAATTTCAATTATGAATATGCATATAAAACGCGTAAATTTCAGGAATAAGTTATTCCAGTAAAAATTTCGCTTGAAGATGGAACAGAGCTTAGTACTTTAATTCAATTTAATTCAAATAATTATATTGAACTTTTCGGCTCTTGTTTTCAAAACATGAGAACTCTTATGTAGCGTTGGAATCATATTTTTAAATAAATAATTATAATTATATATATATATATATATATATATATATATATATATATATATATGTTCAAATCTGTTCACACTTTTATATCTATCCAGCAAGCATGCAACGTAGCACCGTCTACCCATTACGATTGATATTGTCTGTCTAATCCAACCGCCTTCTCTACACCTTTTACATTCTTTCTCTTTCCCCACCCTTCTCTCTCTATATATGTCTGTCTATCTATCTATCTATCTATCTATCTATCTATCTATCTATCTATATATATATATATATATATATATATATATATATATATATATGAGTCAGTTAATAATTTTCTGTTTTGGACTATCTCTGTCAAATATACCTATTTCAGCATATTCAGTGTGCGATGGATAAATTGTCGTCTAAATTACGTAATAATTACGCAGTAGCATTAACTCTTAACCAACCACAATAATAACGGCATCTCATTTTAATATATATATTTATCAATATTATACAAAAATATCTTCAAATACTAGAGAGTTAATGTATTTAATATAATCGCCATTTTTTTCAACCGAGGTCTCCATACGACTACAGAATCTTCTGCAAATCTTCTGGGCGGTCTCCTTGTTTAAGTTGATGAATGCAGCCATAATCCAACTGCGCCAAACACGTAATAAATAATCAAGGGTTTTGCAGTCTGGGGAGTTAGGTGGCCAGATGTAAGGTGTGATGTTGTCGCAGAAATTGTCTGACAGACATGAATGGGTTCTCCTGCTGGTGTGACGTAATGCAGAGACCTGTTGCTAGACATAGTGTCTTCCAGCAGACACCCTCTTGACCCATAGCAGCACTACCTTCTCAGGGCACTTGATATAGGCATCCGTGTTGAGTCTGAGGCCCTGTGGGAAGGCGAATGGAGCCATAAGATGTTATCACTCCAAGCACCTTCTTAATCATCATTAGCCTCATCTGACTCTTTCTGAATCGTCTGCAGTCCTCAGATTGACACACAAACACTCGTATTGGAGATTCCGGCGCGAATTCCAAGCAGTAAAGCATGCCGTTTACAAATTCCTGGCGGTGTGAATTGTGTTATAGTGTTCTTTTTCTCACAGACGGTGCCCAACTGACCCTACTTTAATGTGCAGTCGACAAGATTAAAAGCAAACAACGCTCATGCTCGAAATTAAAAACATAATATGGCGATAATTTACATATCGTACCCTGTAAATATATATATATATATATATATATATATATATATATATATATATGTATAGATAAATAGATAGATAGAATATAATATGCCGATTGTGATACATACCTACATATATATATATATATATATATATATATATATATATATATATATATATATCACAATCGGCATAACTAAATCGGCCACTAAGCGATTAAACTCCGAACGAATAAAATAGCCCATTAACTCTTAACCAACCACAACTCGACACAATAAAAGCAAACATTGAAAATATCGGCCATGTTGTTCTCACGCCGCCCTGTAATGTCTCGCTGGCTTCGTAGCATTTTATCGCAGCGTGTCCATATCCGATTTCGTGCTCGGTGACACGCGCCTGGTCTTCTTGAGCGGCCAGATTACGCCATCAAGGCACCGATTCGTCGCATTGTTCGCGTGAACAACTCATGGCCCGACACGGACAGATTTTAGCCAAGGAGAAGTAGCTTGGGGAAATGTGGTACATTAAGCGGGGTGGATCTGGGTTGTTTCCGGATGGATACCTTCTGGAATGAAATCAAACATTAAATTCTTATCTAATAGCACGTATTCCGATAATCTTTACTTGTTTGCATTGAAAGTAGTTTCAACACTCTCTTTCTTTTAAGTAGATAATTAATGTTTCAGATTATTTTCTTATTTGAAAACCTGTGATGTACTAATAATGAGAATAACGTAATTTAACGAACAATCTTTTTTTTTATTGGTATCCACCCATGTAAGGCAGTAAAGCCACTAAGACGCAAGGGGTTGAAGAATAATAAAACAGAATTACTAATGAGTGAAAATAAAAAGAGTATTCGAAAGGACAGTAGATACTGAATGATATTGCAATTAAACTTTTGAAGATTAACTAGAAAGCATGTAGCCGGAAGAGGGTTCCACAAGCGAGAATTGCGAGAAAAGAAACTTTTAGCATAGAACGTACTGCTAGAACTAGCCAACTCAACTGTAAATTAATGAAACTTCATCGCCACTCTAGTACTGCGCTTAAATTCTAAAAGGCTAAGTACCATAGCGAAGAGCGATATTTATTCCGCTTATATACAGAAATGTGTAACAAGGACAAAGCAGGGAATGGAGAAAAGGACGGTCTTCTTCTGTCTTAATATTAAACTTAGCTAGCCACAAACACTGACCCAAACATACCACAATATTCCTTACACCAAAACAACGCATTCTTACTTATCATGCTTACTACATTCACCATAATACCTCATTGTCTCTATGAAAGTTCTAACTAGTCCCCATATGTACAATTTCATTGTCTGTGGTGGGGCGGGGTAAAAAATGGCAATTTAATAATCTCAATCCCAATAAATATTTACAAATGTAAAATATACCTTAGCGAAGAGCTCATTCGAACAATAACCATGAAAGTGTTTATAGAAAAGACAAAGGGAGTCAGTTTTACGGCAGTGGAATAGCGACTGAAGTCAATATGTCAGATCAAGACCAGCAATATTGCTGATTTTTCTTTGGATTTTATGAAAGAGCTCTACATATATATCAGGAACACCGGATCATAGGTGGCATCAATATTCTAAGTATGAATTTATAGATATGTAAAATAGATTCTGTACAGAAAAATTGTCTAACACGACATTGTGAACCAATGGATTTAACACAGTCTTACCATTTCATATCAGCCGAGGACTTTAGACAGCAAAGGAGCAACATGTACTTCATTTGGAGGTCAGCATCAGCCATAATAATACTTAAAGAAAAGCGCGATTTAAAAAAAGAAAAGAAAAGACAATGTTTGACAATATGCCAACAATATTTCGATTGTATGTCTGCATTCAAGTTATGCTTAAATATATGTTTCTAGTATAAAAATAAAAAAAATAAAATCTACAAAAAATTTAAATATTTGTATAAAACTTGTGAAAACGGCTGTAATGCTAATCAACGCGTCACATCGAATGAAACGCCATCAGCGTGAAGGCATGCAACTGAAACGTGCTTAATATGATTGTGATTTTATTAATCTTGGAATTTTCCGTTAGTTGATTAGTTACTAAGGGGAATTAATCAAAAAGCTTTGTATAAATCTGATGGAACTCTCCTGTCATTCTGTTCATTCCTCCGGACCGGGATGCAAGTGACTTGCCTACGTAACCAACTTGATACGTTTTAAGGATCGAATGGTCGGTAGAATTTAAATATCTTTTCAGAATGTGAAGTTTAAGATGTTTGTCGAAATTATAATAATAATAATAATAATAATAATAATAATTATCCATCAAGGTACCGATTCGTCTCACTGTTCGCGTGAACAACTCATGGCCCAACACGCCTCACGTTTTCCGATAATCTTTACTTGTTATCAATATTATACAAAAATATCTTCAAATACTAGAGAGTAAATGTATTTAATATAATCGCCATCTATCAACAACAGGATTAAGGAACTGGAGAAAAATGGTACATACAAATACTTAGGAATTAATGAAGGAGACGGAATACAAACTTAATTATGAAGAAAAAGACCCGAAAAGAATATTACAGGAGGCTGTATTTGATATTAGAAAACGAAATAAATGGGGCCAATAAAATGAAATCTATCAACACCTTAGATAAACCCGTAGTAACATACAGCTTCAATATTATTAAATGGAAGTTGAATGACATTAAAAGATTGGACGCCAAGACCCGAGAAAATGTTAACCCCAATGAGGATGCACCACCCGAAATCAGATGTTGATAGGCTGTAGGTACCAAGCGCTTTAAGAGATTAAGGTCTGATCCAAATTGAATTAACTCTAAAAACTACAACAACCAGATTGAAAGTATAACTCACAAAAACTAATGTCCCTCTCCTACAAAAATGCGTATTATACATGGGGAATTACGGTAATCAAACAGCTTTGTATAAATCTTATAGAACTCTCCTGTCATTCTGTTTACTCCTCCGAGACAGGATGTTAGTAGTTTGTGCGCGTAACCATCCACATGCTTTTTGAGAGTCGAAAAGTCGTTAGATTCAGAATGTGCACATTAAGATGACTGTTGAATTTTTGGCTGGCATACATGTGCGATGTATACGTTTATCACACTGGGTTTCGTGAGCGGTATATAGGGCTTCGTATATTTATCACTCTGCGGATTGTTCTATAACTACTACTAATAATAATATTAATAATATATGAGGCGTTCAGATCACTATTGCCTAAGGTAGCACTGGGGTTTATACTACCGAGTTTATATTGAGAAAATCGGAGTAACGCCTAAAATCCCATCGCTTCAGAAGTCCGCGTTGCCTGGCACTGAAAATATTCTTTTTCATGGAGGACAACCATGATGCAAGATCTCTGGTTAAAAAACGAAAACCGGGAAAATAATAATAATAATATATATATTTTTAAAGAATTTCACCCCAAGCAAGGCCATTAGCATGCAAAGGAGTTACTGAGGAGCGAGAACAGTAAAAGAAGATTGATCAAGTAGACAGGAGATAACAGTTGACATTGCATTCACCTTTTTGAAGATCAAGGTTGGCTGGAAAGCAAGGAGCCAGAAGAACTTTGAATTCAAAACAAGTTCAGCATCGACCGATTAACGACCCAAAATATATTTTTGAAGATCAAAGCACGGAGCCGGAAGAACGTTCCACAAGTGAGGTTTTCCGTAGCAAATAGCTTTCTAAAATGTGGAGAAATAGGAGTTAAAATCAGGACTGATTAGAATTGTTTAGAAACTATTTTAGGATAAGGCCTACTTTGAATTCAAATTTGGTTCAGCATCGAACGACTAACGACCCAAAATATATTTTTTCCAAATCGTTATCGGTTTTTGAGGAAAAAGGATTAAAATATTGTTTCCGTTCAAAATCGTATCGCTGGAATTTCATTCCAGTGATCAGTGAAAGTCTAACCTTATAAAACCTTATAAAACTTTATATAAGAACAACATTATAAAAATCATAATTTACTGAAGCTTTACAAATTATATATGGACAAGAAGCAAGTCAGAAGCACATTATTACTAAATCATTGTACCATCAAATAAAACCTTCATTTATTGAAAAGGAAATTTATACTAAACAGTTTAGCTATATTATGGTGTAATATGTTATACAATGCAGCAGTTTTAGTGTAATTTGCAATAAAAAATGCAAACTTAAAACATATTTACCTTATAATATGTTCCCAGACGTATGATGGTGTTAAGAGGCGCCGTGGTGTAATGGAGAGAGGCTCGGGTTGATCGGAGAGCCGAGTTCAGATTCCAGTCAAATCCAATAAAATTTATTTACGTGCCAATACCCTTGGGAAAGGTATGACTACTCTTTTTTTTCCTTTTTCCCCATCTTTGGGTAAAATAGCAGGTCAGACTGGGTTTTATAGCTTTTGATGGCAACTGGTCTACCGCAGAAAGAAAAGGTAACCTAATGCTGGAAAAAAATCTGCCTCGTCAGTCATGTATCGAAAGATGCATGATCGCCTCAGCGTGTATCGCGCATGACACATAACTGACTGATACACTGTTATCTATTTTTTTTTATATTAATTTTGATCTAACAAATGATTTAATAAATCTTATTCATTGAGCAGCCGTTTTGTAATCTTTTATAATTTTTCTACACTGTTTTTACTTACCGAGTACAGTAAAAAAAATGGCGATTCATAATTGGAATTCTGGTTTGAATATATTTTCTATTCAATGTATCCATATGCAAAAGATTTTAATTTTATTTCATATTATTATTATTATTATTATTATTATTATTATTATTATTATTATTAATTTATTAATCGTTATCGGTTTTTGATGAAACGGATTTAAAAGATTAAGTTTAGCTTCAAAATCGTAGCATTGGAATTTCATTCCGGTGATCAGTGAAAGACTTACAGAATAGTCTTATAAAATTCATAATTTATTGAAGCTTTATAAATTATATATGGACAAGAAGCAAGACGCACATTATTACTAAAGTATTGTGCCATCAAATAAGACCTTCATTTATTTCAAAGTGAAATTATACTGAACAATTTAGGTTTATTATGATGTAATATATTATAGAATGCAGTAGTTTTAGTGTGGTTTTGAATAAACAATACAAATTTAAAACATTTTGTCATATAATTTGTACCCAGCAACATTGTAGTATTATATACACGTTTATCTATTTTTGTTTTTATTAATTAAAATCTAACAAATCTTTTTTTAATGAGTTGTCTTTTTTGTAATATTTTACAATATTTTTATATTTATCGAATACAGTAAAAAAAAAAATAGCGTATTTACCTTGTGGTGATTCATAATTAGAATATTCGTTTGAATATATTTTCTATTCAATGTATCCAATGCAAAAGATATTAACTTTATTCGGATTTATTCTTGAAATAATAACATTTTGAAGTCAGTTTGGAAGAAATTAAGTATTTCTGTACATCTTTTCGCCCGATATTTAAAAATGGCCACGAATTTATAAAAGCTATGATTCTTACTTTTATTGTCATTACTTATCAGATCAAACACTAGCTTTCACAGTGAGTGCAATGTTCGTTTAAAAAAATAGACTTGTCCTATTTACCAGGTTTCATTGGGGTGGTGATGTCTCTACTATGAAAACCTAAAATCCTACATTGAGAAAATCGTAATAAAACCTAATATCTCATCGCTTCACAAGTATTCTTTGACAGCTGATCCTTAATTCAAGATCTCCAGTTAAAAACCGTGCAAAAGACAAATAAGTTAAGCCATCCATCTAATGAGCCACATAAGAAAACTTATAATCCGAATTCTGACGAAACGAGAACGCAGCAGGATTAGACAAGAAATCGGACAAGAACCGTGTGGTTTCGTTAAAGCCATTGGAATAAGGAGTGCGTCATTTATACCCAGAATGACGATAGAAAATAGCAAAAGCACTGAATGCTGGATAGTTTCCGTACAGATGAATAATAAACTTGAGGCAATAGAAACTTGGTTCTTCAGAAGAATTTTAGATACTGAATATGTGAGCGACGACAAAGTTTCTTTTTTTTAAATCATTGCACCCAAGCAAGGCAATATAGCTACTAAGATGCAAGAAGCTACCAAGTGTTATAGAATATGAGAAAAATTATTATTAAGGAAAGAGGTCAATAAAAGAACAAGAATTATACAGAGAAGATAACAATTCACATTGCATTTAAATTTTGTGAAAATGAGCACAAAAAAGGACACTTGCACTTAAAAACAGAAAGAGACTGTTGAAATGTCTAGTGTACATAATTAGGAAAGAGGGTTTGGAAACTTTGACTCACACAGGGCATATTGCAGACAAGAAGGTCAGATGAAAACCGCGCATAACTTATCTAGAAAGCTTGTGTAAATGGATGGCAGGACAGAGTTCAGGACAGATAACAAAAATACACAATTTCACAAGAGCTACATAAGACAGGAAATTGTGGAGGGATATGACCAGCAACATCATGAAAGGACACGACAAGAAGAAGAATACATTATTCACATTATTCGGACACGAGGGGAAGTAGAAAAATCAGGCGTGGCTGACTACATATGGAGAGAGAACGGAGATCACCACCCTCTGTGGGATCATATGGAGATCATAGACAAGGAACACCATTAGAAAATTCGTAAACTTAAGGAATCAGCACATATGCTAGGCCACAAAAACCCACCGAGCCGACCAAGCATAGAAATAAATACAATATGGGAACCAGTAATAAGGAGTGCCAGAGAAAAGCAATGATAACAACAAAGTTGCAATATGAGCTCTGGTAAAAACATGATTGATAATAGTAAAATTGCAATATGAGCACTGGTAAAAATGGTTGCTGAAGACATTAGGTTTATAGTACCCAGAAATTCATACCCAGATGTCCTCAAGAACACATGGCACAGTGGATAAAGGCGTTGGTTAGATCCAGTGACAGGACCCAAAGAGTGTAGGTTCAATACCCGGTTAAGGCAGAGGGGAATTAACGGGAGATAACTGATAACTGACATCCATCAGACATGGCACGTGGAACTAGAACAGTCTACCCCAGTGAGCGAAATAAAGGGTTCAGTTCGACATTCCAACCACATGAAGAAACGTTGTAATAAATATGGCGACAAAGATGAGGACAATAGTCCGAATCATGTAAATAATGTACATAATACCTCATCTCAGAAATATAGACATACTAAGAATATATATATATATATATATATATATATATATATATATATATATATATATATATATATATATATATATATTGATAAAATGGGAAAGAACCGTTAGATTAATGATTCGGAGTTCTTTAGTATTTAGAAGAAGAAATATTTATATATAGATTATAACTGAAATTTAGCCGTCTGTTCTGTAAGGTCAAATGGATCAAGTTACAAAAGTTACAAAGGAGGTCAAATGTGACTTTTCATGGAGAGACTTAAATCTTGCGAGTAACTGCACAAGACCGGAACATTCTATGAATTTACCATCTGGCGGAATCGGATAAGCGTAGGCTGTATGGGAAGAAGATAGAGACTGTGAAGCATATCATAAATCGACGTGAAAATGTTTGTCTGCATCTTCCATTGGTGATTGTGTCCGTAGTATGGATTGCAAACTTCTGACAAGTGGTAGACGCAGCCAGAGAGATATTGAACACAGCAGACAAGACCAGACATCATATTGGTCATAAAAAATTTCTCATGATAGAATCTAATAGAATCGACATGCTTTGGATACCGCTATATTGCTGATAAAGAAGTTGAAAAGCTTGTGAACTAATCAGAGTTAAAGGTTATTGTTGGAGTGCATATGTAATGTTGTGCCAATTATTATTGGAGCCCTTGGATCGATTCCAAAGAACTTTTAGAAACATCGTTTTACCATCGGAGTGGGACCCAGCATTACAATGTTGAAAAGAAAACCTTCTTAAGTAGAGTAAATATCCTGCAGAAAGTGCTTGCTGCCGAATGTATTGAGACTTGAAATAGAGTCAGAATTATTTCCTGTCTTTGAAACCATCAGCCTGCAAACTTCACCAATAATAATAATAATAATAATAATATAATTCAAAAAGGAGGAATTTAAAGTGGACGAAGAAGAGTAAGTCATAATACACGTCAAAGAACGTAAAAAAAGAAAAGGCAAAACCCAATGCGATAGAACAAATACGGAAACTATGGAAAGATAAACCTCTTCATGGTCAATACGCGGCTCGTGTCAAACAAGCTGATCTCGACAAACCATGTATTTATCAGTGGTTACGTAGTGCAAGATTAAAAGCTGAAACCGAAGCATTAATTCTGGCTGCACAAAACCAACATTTGCTAATTAGAAATTATCAAACACTCAAAAATTTATGAATTTCATACGAGAAGAATTTCGCTAACATGCATGGTTCAGATTATGTTAGATCAGCAGGGCTGCTTCGTTGGCGGGTCGGTTAAGACACGTCGGATTCCCTCTGCCTAAAGGAACATAAGTTCGATTCCTAACGGGAAGCACATTATTTTTTTTTTAATAATTTTCTGTTTTTATGTGAATATATATATATATATATATATATATATATATATATATATATATATATATATATATATATATATATATATATATATATATATATTGGCAATAAAGTCACTGTACATTATTTACAGTTCGAACAGTATCGGTAATTAATTTACTATTGTCTAACATACAATTTTATTATTGTTAACAAGAACTATTTAAATAATACATTTCTGGACTGTTGATTAATTGCTTTATCCCAATTGTTATTGTGTGTAATTGTATAGTGACTTTACACACAGACACACATACACACACACACACACATATATATATGTATATATATATATACTTACGCAGCTTGCGCACAACGAGTGGTGATAGTAGTAACAATTGCTATATACATGAAACACGAGATGCTTCTAGAATTTAGGAATGATTTTATATTCCAAACATGGTCAGTACATTGTGGCCGTGTTCATAGTTTATGTTATAAAGTATTGACTTTTTCTTTTTTATTAATGATGCTACCAATATTTTTAGCCTTTTTTTTACATGTAGATGGAGCTATTATATTTGTATTTTCTACGAGCATGTTGTGGATGGAGTGCGGTAGCTTTCCGTATTTGTTTAAATGAAACCTAATTAAGCTTTTCGGAGAAGAAAAAAAGAACACAAGAAAATTTATTTTTAACGAACCATTTATCGCGCGATCGCGAATCCCATGACTCATCAGGGGTCGTAATGGCACCACATGTACTCTAGCCTCAGTAGAAGTGGTGTTCCTTGGGCAAGATAGACTGACGGAGCCCAAACCTCAACAGGCCGGTTTTGAATTCTGAGTTTCCTTCTCCCAGAAGGGTTGCCAGACTCATATATATATATATATATATACAGTGGATTCTCCTATCGTGAACGATAAATGAGGGTCCTCAGTGGATAGTGACATTCGTTTTACACTTATTCATGCTAGCAGGGGCTATTGTCGAGAAAATCAAGTAAATCAAAGACACGTTTCATTTGTGATTTCTTAAGTCTGATAATAGCCTAGCCTTGCTGCGAGCGACAAAGCCACACTGACAGATGAAATTTGTTAAAGCAGGATTTTGACGGAGCTTGGCGAATTTGATCACGGTGCTTCAGTCTACTGTCTTCAAAACCCTTTAACTTAATGAAACATGTCTTCCGTCACTCCTTTCTCTTTGATACTTGCGTTTCCCAGGTTTTCTGTTCAAAGTTGAGCGGTTTCAAGTTGTCGTCCAATTTGTCTTTGTAGCGTAAGAGTGGACGTCCAACTGAACGCTTGAAGTTTGGTAGTTGTCCATACAGCACCCTTTTTTGGAAGCCTGTGCTCATCTATTCTCACAACATAACCAGCCCACTTAAGTTGTATCTTTGCTAGAATAAATAAAACACACACACACACACACACACACACACACACACACACACATACATATATATTTTTTTTTGAACAATAAAAAATTATTAAAAAATGAATATTAAAAAATTAAAATATATATATATATATATATATATATATATATATATATATATATTAGAGTTATGACTTTTTATGTTTTTGCGTCATACATCGATTAACTTTTGTTCAAAAATAATGAAAAAGGCATTCATTAGATTTAGTTTTTGAAAAAGTTCATCCCCAATTTCGATTTTACAATATACGCAATAACAGCAAAAGTTTAGACTATTTCAGAAGCTTTAATTTTCAAATTGCTAATAACACTAATATATATATATATATATATATATATATATATATATATATAAAAAGTAGCAAATTAAAAAAATAATAATGTTTTATTTTATGAAAGTATTTATTTATATATATATATATATTTGATATTTCAGATTGCCCCCAATCTTTCATCAGAAATAACTGTTTGTTACAAATAAATTAAAATTACTGTTTGTTTAAAATGACTTTTTCTATATATACATATTAAGAAAGTATACGTGGCTTCTCATCATGCTAAATACATACACACACACACACACACACACACATATATATATATATATATATATATATATATATATATATATATATTAGTTAATAGAGAGGGTGCTTTAAGTTTATTATACAATTTTTCACGTGATCTTATATTTCTTTTTTTTTCCGTAGATAAATAATATAAAAACTGCCAAAATGTTTTTTTCCGAGCGCTTTCGGCTATACATTTAGCCATTTTCAATGTTAAAATATATTAACTGTTGACTAGAAATGGATTGTTGTATGTATGTATTTATATAATGCTTTCCTCTTTTCAGAACACGTCAAGATATTGTGTCCATGTTCAGAGTTGATATTATTGAGTTTATTATTATTATTATTATTATTATTATTAAGGCTTCCATTATTCTTAGGCTTTTTTTTAATGTAGATTATGCTATTATATTTGTGTCGTCAACAAGTATGTTATGAATAGGGTGCATTAGGTCTTCATGAGTAAAATGGCTAAATGTATAGCCGAAAATGCTATAATATTTGGACAGTTTTATATAATTTATCTACCGAAAAAAATTATACGATCACATGGAAAATTAATCAAATAACTTTTCTGTCATAGTTAATGAAACTTGCATGAAATTAGGATTGCTGCCTAAATACACAATATATATATATATATATATATATAGAGAGAGAGAGAGAGAGAGGGAGAGAGAGGGTGAGAGAGAGAGAGAGTTCATGTAATAAATCTGTTGGTATACAATACAAGTGAATCCTAGTAATATCAAATATTAAAACTGATCCACAAAAAGAGCTCAGTATATTATAGCAGACCATATCAATTACGCAACAAAATTTCCTCATATGGGGGAGGGGTATAGATCTATTTTGACCGACGAAAACTACGTCAATTTTATTCAATCCCGGTGTATAGAGTGTGTTCGTGTCGGAATTAGAAATTTAACTTCCTAATTCTAATTCTAATACAGTCTATACACTATACACACACACACACACACACACACACACACATATATATATATATATATATATATATATATATATATATATATTAGGTTGGTGCAAAAATAATGACGTAATAATGTCGTTTTTTGACGTTATAAATACGTCAAAAAACGACTTTATTGCGTCATTATTTTTGCACCAACCTTATATATATATATATATATATATATATATATATATATATATATAGAGGTACACGTTTGGAAAAACCTTAGGCATTTTAGCTTGTAATTGAACAAACCAATGCCCTAGGAAAAACGAGGATTAAAAAAAAGGAAGAACTAAGACCATGAAATTGAGGCTAAAACAATCGTCCAGAATCCAAGCTCAGAGTCCAAAGAAAAAAAAAACATCCAAACGAGTAAAAGTAACAACGTAAAGTGGTTAATATACTAAGTAGAGCCAACCTAATATAAACCCAAAGAGCCAGGTAACCTACCTAGGTTTTACCTACACTGATCGTCAGGGTAAACATATATATATATATATATATATATATATATATATATATATATATATATATATATATATGTATATATATATATATATATATATATATATATATATATATATATAATTAATTTATGAAGAACTTGGTAATCCGTATGGGTAATCCCAAGGAGGATGAAATCCTGAGAGCTCGATGTAAATACAGAGCTAATTTTTAAAAGAAAAACAGACCACTTTAAGGTACCATTATAATAATTTATTTCACCAGAGTCCTTTTAAAAGATTCTGGTGAAATAAATTATTATAATGGTACCTTAAAGTGGTCTATTTTTCTTTTATATATATATATATATATATATATATATATATATATATATATATATATATATATATATATATATATATAGTTTATGTACGAGGATAAATGAATTTTTGTGTAAATTATCTCATGTGTTTCTATGTGTTTTTGTACTTGTTAATCATCGTATGTATGTAGGGATTCACATGAATACATTTGTGAGACATATATGAATAAATGAAAATTAATATTACCCTCAAATACTATTAAATAATGAAACCTAATCTAGTTTACCAATATAATAAATAAAAATTACATTCATAAATTAATTTTAAATATTAAAATACATGTTATTGTTACTGTTTTTTCTTTATATATTGTGGAAATACAATTAGTCAGGTGAATAAACTATTAAAATTTTAAATATTTCTTTATGTCCTAGATAAATATGTTTATTACAATAATAGTTATATTTAGTCCCGAAACTATTTACTTAAAAAATTAAAGATTTAAGTTAATAAAAACATTTTTTTCAGACATCGAATTTTCTATCAAACATTGTAAGCTATCTTTTACATAATTTTGTTAAAACAAAATTATAACAACTCCATCTCTCCTTTCCCCCTATCTATCTCTTTACCATAAGACTCACTTGTATACATTTTCTACATTTCACTTCCGTTTTGTTAACCATCTAAATAGGTCATGGTTCTGTCACTCCTCCTACTCCAATATAAAACATACTTAAGAGAGATATAAAATTAACCCCTCCCTATACTTTATATTGTCTGTTTAACTGCCACTCTCAACCCCCTCTATTAAATTACAAAAATTACACTACCCACCAATTTCTAATCCCATTTTTCCTCTAGTTGTTGGAAGTTTTACCTGATGATCCTGAATCCTTAAAAAAGGATTTTGGGTGAAATAAATTATCGTAATGGTACCTTAAAGTGGTTTGTTTTTCATTAAATATATATATATATATATATATATATATATATATATATATATATATATATATATATATATATATATAATTGGTACTCGCTCTTTCTTCTGTCGTCATTGGCTATTTTTGCATTGCTTTATTTTCTTGTTAACAGTTTTGTATTTGTTCTTTTAATGAGATGACCTTTCTTTAAATTACCCCTTAGCAAACATACACAGAGAATCGCATACAACTGTAAATAATTGCTAAATACAGATAAAAATATATCTCAGCTAATTAGCGAAATGAAAATATCATTTATTCACTTTCCTTTCCTTTGCTTGTGGAGAACTATAGCAAACAAATAATGAACACGGTTTAAAAAAATAATACGTCAGGGAAAAACGAAGCTGTAACCCTTGATAAAATTGTAACTATATTTTTGTAACAGCAGCAACACAACAACTAAAAAAAGATGAAGCATTTTATTCAATTTTCTTATTTCTTTGTTTCTTTCCTTTTTCTTTTTTTTTTTTTTTTTCATGTCACCGAAAATAACGGAAACTATGGACGTACAAACTGACCTAGCCGACCCTTCCTATAAATCCTTTCACAGGATATTTTTTCCATCTACCAACTGGCCTGGATGTTTTGCGTCCCCCACCGACCCTATTCTTGACAATGCTTTCCCGCCTTTATTCGTTGTAATTCTAATAATTACCGCGCTAAAAATGTTGTCAATAATCTTCTCGTATTGCACTAGCGTGACATTTACCCAATCTCCCGCCTTCTCGCTCGCTCGCCCGCCCGTCCGTTCGTAGCAACCTCCTCCGCCGCCCATACTGTCACCAAAACTACCACCGCCATCCTTACAGAACAGGCGACCAGTTTCTGTTCTTGTCGACGCCGTCAGCAGTATGACTAAAACAATTTGCGTAAATGTTTTCAGCGAAAATTATAGCAGCCTTTAACGTAACATCTCGCGACCTCTTGCTGTAAGAATTCGTCAGCCAGATGACGTCATCCAACCCGTTGTTATAATAGTAATCATCCTCAGTTCATGGCTCCAGACATTTATTCTAATATTTATTTGCTTTCAATTTCCCACCCTGCTTATTACAGACTGTCCGTCTCAATCACTCCACCCCACATGTACGCAGGTGGAAACACAATTCGAGAAAATTTGCTCAGTTCTTTGCTGGCAAGACTTTTAAAATAGGTTCGTATGTATAGAATATGTGTTCTTTGTAAGTGGGGGATCATTTTTCTATTGCTATTAAGTAACAAACTGATCCCCTATTACTGATATATCTTAATATGTAAAAATATATTTAAAGATAGGTTTGTGTAAATTTTCTAATAATAGCATGGACATAACAAAATACCAATTTCATATATGTCATCATTTTTATGACAGGGGTAAAAGTAATATTACTTTAAGATTATATTGGACATAAGGTGGGGGATCAGTATTGTAGTGATATTAAATAACATATTACTAATATATCTTAATATGTAAAAAATATATTTAAAGTCACGCTTGGTTTGGTTTGGTTTGGTTTACGGCATGTCAACCTCAATGGGTTATTTAATGCCGACAAGATTTTTTATTGCTGGTCATATCTTTTATCAAATATGTATTGCTAGTAATAATTTTTTCCTCAAAACTTCATTGCTGGTAATAATTTTTACAAGACTGTATTGTTGGTATTAAAACCTACTTTTATAATTTCATGGCGTTTTGGCCCCAGTTTGAGGGTTAACTATTTGCCTATAGCTGGGACCCTAACAAGTGCTACCACCCCGGGCCAGGATGGACATGGGAACACCAGCAATTAAGAAGTGGTTGGTTCCACGCTCCTCAAAACCTCCTGATCAGAAGTCTTGCTGCCGGATGTAGTTTATCGTCATACCCAGGACGCGGATGTAGTTTATCGTCATACCCAGGACGCGGATGTAGTTTATCGTCATACCCAGGACTTTCAGGGGCCTTGTTGTTGGATGTAGTTTATCGTCTTACACAGGACGGAGTTTTCTTGGATATTACCTTTTCTTAAGAAATGCTAAACTAAAGAATATAACTCATTATTACAAGTTCGGTTACAAACAGGTCATTTCACAGAGTACCAATATTTTTTTATTTTTACAGTGAGGTTCACTTAGTTCAAGGCCCGGGCGCCACTCGAGGTAGAGGGTTTCATATTAAGCTGGAGTGAGAAGACGTGGATTCATACCCAATCAGGATGTAATAAATAAAAACATTTTGGTTGCTTTTATTTAGCGGCATATCAAGCTTCATGGGTTATTTAAAGCAGAAATTTAAATATTTTGTAATCATTTTTTTCGTTTTATTTTATTTTTTGTGAGGATAATAATAGTTTTTAGTGATACAAGTTTTACTGATTAACCCATAGCTGGGGGAAGAGGTAGATTCATATCTTTCTCAAGGGTATTTTCTTGTAAGTGAATATAACGAACCCAACGGGAATTAGTACTCTGCTCTAAGATTAATAATTCCAAGTCATTATATATTACACCACCCGAACATCCACGCTTACAGCACTTGGTATTCCCAACCGATCACCCATTCGTCAAGAAGATAATGTCGAAATATCTAGACGTAATAAAAGCCGAAAGTAATTCCACCGAAATCATACTAGTTTCTCAAGCGGTCACCCATATTAGTCCAGACCATGCTCGACGTTGCTTAAGTCCGGAGATCGTACAGGCGACCGGTGTTTCACCGCAATATGGCCGTAAGCCTGTGATATCTTGTGTTGTGACGTATCAGGTTTTATTATTATACAATAAAAGTGACTCTTAAATATTCATTTTGAATTAATTTAATTTTTTAATTAATAAATATAAAATATTGCAAATGGGATCATTTGAGTAGATAGGATACAGAAATAGAGCCTAGGACAGGTTGTGATAGGAAGGGTTTTGCCCAACAATATACAATGTTGTAAAACCAAAACATCAACTTAAGAACTCGAGTTATCTACCTATATAATGCTAAAAATCTGGGAATGTGTGTGTGCCTACGTGCTTGCGTGGTGCGTCCACCCGACGCATAATGATTTACGAGTTGTTTATACAGTAAGTATTTTTATTTTAACTTGCTTCAAACGGATATATATATATATATATATTTTGTAATTAAAATATTTTAAGTTAAAGACAGGTACAAAGAGATCCCACTTTTTTGTTTCGTACAGTTGTTTATAGAGTTGTCGAGGTTGTGTTAATGATTAAATTATATTGATCAAAAATTGTTGAGTAAATTAGGCTGCGTGAGGAAATTAACAATTTCCTCTCACATTAAATTTCAGTATTCAACAAACATAGAATAAGGACGACATGAGAAGCAACAGTTTTTGCACAACAATGAATAAAATATTTATATAACAAAGAGGTACAAACAACTGGAGTAAAAAGGTAGTTTTAAAAAGTTCAAACATCCTTTTATGTTTAGATGAAAGGTTATCAAATTTCTGGCTTGATAGATTATAATTTGTTGAATGGCCTGTACAATAATGAGAAAGTGTGTTTTTGGTATTATAGTAATTTAAGAAAAAAAATAAGCAGTTCAAGTTTGTATTTGAAATAGAGATATATTGTTTACGACTTACTTTAAGGTTTACGAAATTGTCGCTCTTTGATTTGTTTTCACTTGTTCAAAGAGAATATTCTAGTTGGGGTAAGTGGTTCTTAACAAGCTGTGTTTATGTTAATTGCAATAATTAACGTTGAGCTTGAAAGCGTATGAAAAAGATTAGTGTATTAAGTTGAATGTGGAAAACTTGAGTTGATTGTTCGTCATAAAATATTGCTGTGTGAATGATTGTTCTCTCAGGCTGGAATCATGTTAAGGAACTTTAACGTAAAGCCTGGAACTGTGTGACGAGTTCAAAGGATTCCGATCGGCGCACTGTCGAAGATGAAAGACGTTTCATATTTTATTGGTCACGTGATAGGCTCACAGAAGCTTGCTAGATTTTGGCGGAATTATCTTTTTGATCAGGTCAAGAACTAGGTCGATTTTATTAAATATTTAGTAACCAATTAGAAGTTGAGATTTTCTGAAAATATTTATTAAGCTGAATAAGCTCTGTGATCCACTTTTTGTATGAAAATTGATATCGATATTCGGGCATGATTTAAATATTAAGAGACCAATCAGAAGTTGAGGTTTTCTGAAAATATTTATTAAGCTGAATAAGCTCTGTGATCCACTTTTTGTACGGAAATTGATATTCATAAAAAATAGGTGGTAGCAGGATGCTAAAGAGTAATTATTTATATTTCAGCTTTCTTTAAACAAATAATATTTCAAATATTTAAAAAAATATTTTTAAGTTAATCTGTTTTAAAGTTCAAATTTATCCTGTAAGTTCAAATTAAACAATCAGTAAAATGTTAAAACTGAACTTGTAAACTAGACCAATGATGACACAAACATATTGAAATATTTAACTGAATCATAACAGTTTTTTTTCCCTATGACAATGCTTTTATTTTAACTACTCCCCAGCAATGTTTATTGTTCAAACGATGATTAGAACTATAATAAAACCTAAGCATATGATGAAAGGGAATTCATACAATTGTTGTAAAACTCTGAAGAACAAAGAACATATACAAAAATGCCTTTCATATCTTTAGATTTTATCACACTTCTAATCATCGATTTTTAAAACAATAAACATTGCCGAGGAGGTGAAAGGAGTTAAAATAAAAACGGTGTCATGGCAAAAACCATCCTTCAGACAATCCAGATTTTTACAGACACAAAAGTTCATACTTCCAAATTAACATTATAAAATAAATGTTAGGATTTGAGATGTCTCTTCTACAAATTCAGAAATATATTCTCTTCAAAAAAAAAAAAAAAAAAAAAAAAGATTAAATAAATAAAACTTTGTGCCAAAAATAAGTTTACAAATATAAAATATAGCAAAGAGGTAAATAATGCCCAAGGGGAGACAACTCCTGATAACTCATGACAACTATATCTCTATATAACACTAAAAGTCTGTGATTGCATGCGTGCTCTATGGTGTGTCCGTCTGGCGTATAATGGTTTATGAGTTGTTTATACAGTAAGTATTTTATTTGAACTTTCTTCAAACAGACAGCTTTTTTTAATTAAAATATTGTCTATTGAAGACAGACACAAAGAGATCCCGCTTTTCTGTTTCGTCTAGTTGTTTGTAGAGTAATTATTAATATTTCAGCTTTCTTTAAACGAACAATATTTCAAATGTTTACAAAATATTTTTAAGTTAATCTCATTTAAAAAAAAAAAAAACTATTTTAAGTGAATAAGATATAAAAACACGAGTTGTTTGTACAGTAATTATTTTATTTTAAATTTCTTCAAACAGACAATTTTTTAATTAAATTATTTTAAAATTGAAGGCGGACACGAAGAAATCCCGATTTGCTTTTGCGTCCAGTTACTTATTTCAGCTTTGTTTGAACAAACAATATTTTAAATATTAAAAAATATTTTTTTGTATATTTAAAAAAAATATTTTCAAGTGAGTATGATATAAAATATTTTTGGCATATTTAAAAATAATAATCTGATTTAAAGTTCAAGTTTATCCCGGAAGTTCTATTAATATTAAATGTTTTAAATAATCAGTAAAACGTTAAAAAAAGAACTTGTAAACTAGAATAAATGATGATACAAACGAATTGAAATATTTAACTGAATCATAATGAAAAATTAACTTTCATTTCAATGGAATGTTGAAATCAACTTTAATATTTTATAACCTGAACCGTCTGTGACCCAACGGGCCAAGGTTAGTCTAGTCTATATATAAAATTCTGTGTCTTCCGTCCGTCTGTTACACTCTCTAAAATAGCCATGTACTGACCGAGCGAAACGAAATTTTGAGAAGTGCAAACAATGCAAGGGGGTCTCTTCTCCATTTTCCCTTATGTTGTTCCCTTTTTTTTATTATTTAGGGAGAAAGACAGGAAGATAGAAACAGAGAGAGAGAGAAAATCAGAGAGAAATGGAGGAAAAAGAGAGAGCGACAGAAAGAGAGAGAGATAGCAAGAGAGAGGGAGAAAGGGATGGAGAAAGTGAGGGTGGGAGGGGCGTTGTATTATCATGAAGACCAAAACAAAAATCCTCAAATGTCGTGAGACATGCCGACCATCCCAGACTATGTGACCTCCAACACGTGACCATATACAGTCGCCTATTTTATACCGGCCTCTTCCAAATTGTTATGTGGTGACGAAGTGGGAGGTTTGCAAATTGCTGATGACTTATAAGATCGGGGGTGAGTCAAGGACGTTAGCGTCTTCCAGTCTCCGGTGAAAGTTATTCTTTAACAATCGCCAACCAAAATTGATTTTAATTTGAGGGTGTGAGCCACGAGCAATACTGAATGATTTTTTTAGGTTATCTTTTTTTCTTTCTTTCTTTCTTTCTTTCTTTCTTTCTTTCTTTCTTTCTTGCTCATGCTTTGCCGCTTCTTTCTTTCTTTCTTTTCTTGCAAATACTTTGTTGTCACATATTTCTTTCTATTGGCCTGATTGTTTGTTTGTTTCTCTTTATTGTCTTGCTGCTAACACTTTGTTTCTCCTTCTTTCTTTCTTTCTTTTCATCGGACTTTTTTAACCTATATATCGAGGACATCCCAAGGTAACTAGAAGTACCAACAGGCTTTAGTACTGAAGGACACAATCTTAGCAACATAAAATAAGTATATGGCACCATATTAGAAACAAATATGGATCACTACAGAAACTTCTAGATAAGGAAAACGAGAAGAAAGGACTAACTGTCATTTAGAATGTATGAATGTTAGCAGAGAGTCTAATATCAGAACTAGAAGATGTCAACATATATGGAAATTTAAATAGGAAATTTTTATAACAGATCAATGTGAAACGGAAAGTCACATCTGAACTGCTAAAATTTAATGTATCAAGAAACAGGGACATTTTATTAGAACCTGAGAAAAGACGGCCCACTGTTATGTAATATCATTGGCATACCTAGAATGGAGCGAGGGTACGGTCCGTACAGGGCGACACTTTTATAATAAGCCTGTATAAGCTGTATGGAAATAAAAGTGATTTTAATGTCTGGACACTGCTCACAGTTGAGGGATATTTTTGATTTCGATCAACTTAAACTTTGGCATATTTATTTAAGCGATTGTTAACCAAAATTATACGTTATCCAGTGATGTGTTCAGGGCTGCTGACAATTTGAAACTGTGAACGGACACAAAGTGTCGTGCACCACTGTGTGTGTGTTTCTGTGTTTGTGTGTGTGTGTGTGACACACATCTTGGTTGTTAACATATATTTCAGTTATTTTCCTTGACACAAATTCGTTTGAGAGAATGTGTTGCCCTATTTTTCATCTTTTGGTCCGGGCCCTTCTGGCCAAACAAATTTTGCGCGTCGTTTCGAGCATTTAAAACGAAAAGGACGCTTATATTTAGAATCAGAGAAAGAACCAGTTTAAATTTCAAAGACATATATCAAGGAAAATGTGCTTCGAGAATTTGGCACTCGCAGGAACGCAACAGGAACAGAAGAAATAGCAAGTATTGACAGAAAATGAACTGCGATGGATAGTAAAGTAAAAACATTGATTAGAGCTAAAAAGAATAGGAGGGTGTGAAGTGCCCTGATCTACCCACGTCCTGAAGTGGGTTCTGAAAGAGAAATTCGCTTCATAACACTCCTCGACTTAAAACGAACAACGTGTCCTAGAACCGGTCGTGTAACAAGTATTTGTAAGCTAGAAAATGTTACTGAATGAGAAATAGTAAATATTTATAACATCAACAAAGTAGAATACTCGCCAGCGCCGTGAAGTAGGGCTACTTAGACAGCATATTACCACACTTAAAACATTGTCCAACGTATTTATAAGGATTGGTACATGCACATTAGGGTACGGGATATATATATATATATATATATATATATATATATATATATATATATATATATATATATATAACATAATACATTAGGCAGAATATAATTTACATACAAAGAAATAATCACACATAGAATCAATCAGTGACATCCGTCACTAGAAACATAATTATATGCATTAAAATACTGTTAATCCATAGAGTGAAGTGATCCTCGTCGAAACCAGAGATGTCGGTAGTTTTCAGTTTATTTGATGTTAAAATGCTAATAATTACGAATAGTCCTCTATTCATCATCAGTACTAGCATTATTCGGCAGACGTTTGCTCAGGCACATTTGTATTTCTTCAACACCCACAGAGCCAACCTGTGGTTTATACTGCAACTATGCTTAGCAAACCTTAGTTACAGTTTCTGGGAGAGCGTGTTATCTAGCGTGATCAACAACTTGAACAAGGCTATCGACGGCACCCAAGGGTTCTGTCTACCCAATTTCACTCACACGGCTTGGGTCCACCCGTGATATGGTTTTCAGGTAATTTGCTAATTTTCCACTCCCCCCGTCGTCCGATAACATCAAAGAGTCTCCTTCCCGAAAAATCGACTATGCTGAGATTTGAACCCGGGTCTCGTTGCGAGACTACGACCGTTGTAACCACTCGGCCACGTGCCCATTTTTTATATATATATATATATATATATATATATATATATATATATATATATATATATATATATATATATATATATATATATATATATATATATATATATATATATATATATATATATATATATATATATATATATATATATATATATATATATATATATATATATATATATATATATATATATATATATTGACAACTACAGACCGTTCAAACTATGACTGTCTTCCTCTTTGTTTACAATCTTACACCTACAACTAATAATAGACCAGCCCAATGCTTTCACAGCGATCAAAATTTTAAATTTAAGGTCATTTTTATAAAAAGTTTCGCGCTGGCTGGAATCAGACAGAGATCGGGTTTTTGCTAATAATACGAGCCCCACTTGAAAATACACCGTCCACAAAAAAATAAAAAATAAAAACTGTCGGTGCGTAATTCCCTTTTCTCTGTTTATTTCTCGCTCCGTTGAAGAAGGACAGAGGCGCATCAGAAAATTCCAGACTTAACCCTTTCTTTTCGTGCTTCACTTCTGTCATATGGTTAATAATTAAAAGTGAATAAATCTTTTTCGTACTGATTACATTGGTACCCTTTCGTTTGTCCTTGTTTTATCAACTAACTTATCTATTTTACATACCATAATAAGCACACTTAGCCTCTTATTATATATATATATATATATATATATATATATATATATATATATATATATATATATCGGGTGTAACAGCAAAATTGTCCAATTGTAAGATTAAGATTTCAACCGTTGTATCTTAGAAATGATTAAAGATATCTTATTGGAATTCTCCGAGATTTTTATAAAACTCATGGACTCAACTTTGAACAATAAGAATGTATTTTACTCTAAGTTGAAATGATGACTCCTGTTCCTGTTGTGACCTCCTGATTCAGTTTTTTTTCTCTACTGTTCTCTTTTTTAAGGTTATTCTCCGTTCTCTTGATGGTTCTTGAATGGGCTTTGAAGATGGAAGCCAGAATATGAATGTTGGTACCATTACAGAAGTCCTAAATGATCTTTTTCTACTCACCATTGCTCAGTCGGGAAGACATAGTGGGACTTATGACTTTAACCTCTTCTCTTTCTAGTTAAATAAATCAAGTCTTATCTGAAAACCTGGAAAAAAAGAAACTCAATTAGTTTAGTGGTTTTGTTAGATATTAAACATTTTGTG
>OZ010596.1:45134969-45217469 GCA_963932145.1 Acanthosepion lycidas | reverse complement strand
AACAATATATATATATATATATATATATATATGTATATATATATATGTATTAATTGCCAGTATAAAAAAAAATATATATATATATATATATATATATATATATATATATATATATATATATATATATATATGTATATATATATATATATATGTATTAATTACCCATATAAAACAATATATATGCATTGAGAAAAAAATCCGTGTCATTAGATACGTGTCACGCGTAATGCAGTAACAGATAATAATAAAGTGTAAGAAAACATTCTGGATGTTAAAATATGTAATAGTGAGATGCTGCAATCGTTCATATATATATATATATATATATATATATATATATATATATATATATATATATATATATTGTACTAGAGCAGTCTTAGAAGGAAAAAAGTGCAGTAAGACAATAAATATCACTTAGATGGATTGGCTTTGGAAAACATACAACATGTTGAAATTTTCAGAAGCGTCACGCCACGCTAAAACCTCTTAAACATTATTGGAGTTGTTTTATATATTATGCCGGTAAATGTAATTAATGCTGTTTAATTAAAAAACATGGTATTTATTTAAATGAATTGCATCTATAAAAATAGCGTATAAACAGAATATATATATACATACATATGTGTGTGTGTATACTTGTTACAAAATAAAATCCTAATATATATATATATATATATATATATATATATATATATATACTTGTTACAAAATAAAATCCTTGCATTCACCTTGTTAAATTTCCGCGGAAGACGAACCTCATCGGTTAAAATATGTTTGAATTCTGTCTTTATCCAGACAGACACACACAGACACACACACACACATATATATATATATATATATATATATATATATATATATATATATATATATATATATATATATATATATATCAGAACCTATCTTGAAAGAACGACAAATATGCTGCAGTAAAACAGCAAATATGACTTGGCCGGAATGTTTTTGCGAAACGTAGACTTGAAACAACAAAAGTATGGTTTCACAGAAGGATGCTGAGAATACCATGGACTGAAACATCGTTGCAACGGCGAAATTTTAGAGAAAATGGAAAATAAATGACATTTATACTTAATATCATGAAGAGCGCACATAATAACGATAGAGGGTTTGCAAAATTTGACACTCCCCGGACATATTGAATGTCTGAGAGACAAGGTGCATAACCTGTCAAACGATCTCGTGTAAATGGTTGGCCAAACAAGGTTACAGGCAGATAGCAAAAAGATAACATTTTGTAAGAGCTACTAAGGACAGCCCCGATCGCCAACGTCCTCAAAAGACATGGCACACAGAAAAAGAGGAAAGTTCTGCTGAAATCTACAAGACAACCTTTGCACAATAAAACAGTTCTTTAACTTATATATGCATACATACTTCCGGTATACTATTTACATTATTCGGATTATTGTCCTCATCATTATCGCCATATTTATTAGAACGTTTCGGTCGTTGTACGTTTCGGTCGTTGTACGCTCCGGCCTTTTTCAGGTGCTTGGAATGTCGAACTGAACCCTTTATTTCGTTCACTGGGGTTGACTATTCTAATTCCACGTGCCATGTTTAATCGATGTCAGTAGTCAGTTATCTCCTGTTAATTCCTCTTTTCAAGGTCTCCACTGTCTTAACCGACCCTTGAGGACACATGGCACAGTGGATAAAGGCGTTGGTTAGATCCAGTGACAAGACCCAAAAAGTGTGAGTTCCATACCCGGTTAGAACCACATCTCCGTCGCCTGGAGTCTCTTCTTCATTCGTCTAACATTCGCTGCAGTAAAGAAGAACAAATGTCGCATAACAGTTTAGTATTCTTTTCTTTGTTACCAAAAAAATTCTGCTGTCTCGCAATACTCTGTTCTGCTTTTGGAATGTCTCCCTGCCCATCCAAATACGTCTATGGATCTCAGTGTCACACTTACCGTCCTCTGTCAAAACGCTCTGCAGATCTTTAAACTTCTATGTCTGCTTGAAACTAATGTTCCCGACCTGCAAATTGCATTTCAGGCTCTTCCTTATACTGACGACGATGCATTCTGTCTTCTTGTACTTTATGCATAATCCTTTCTTCTCACTCTCCGTCGCTACCTTCTGTAGGTGGTTTTGCAATTACTCTTCCGTTGTCTGCTATCAGTACAGAGTCGTCTGCGTATCTCACGTTGTTAAGTTTGAGGCCACCAATGCTAAATCTCGGTAGGATTTCCAATTCTCTCAGGATTGCCTCATTTTATTGTTTGAACAGGTCCGGTGAGAAGACGCATCCTTGCCTTACGCCCCTTTCTATTTGTGTATATTCAGTGAACTTCTTCCTCATGCGTATGCATGCTGTTTGCTGCCAGTATAGGTTCTTGATTATTCTGGCCTCCCTCCCGAATATCTCAATGTTGCTGAACAGTTCCAGGACAGAATCAAAGAAAAGAGTACTGAACTTCGTGGAATGAACATACGAAATACTAACATGTGCACTGGGTTATATTTTATTGGAAAAATACGAAAAAAAGTAAATAATAATGCAATTATTCGTTTTCGTTCATTTAAATTAAATGAAATAAAATGAATAATTGCGCTATTATTTACTTTTTTTCGTATCTCAGCGTTGCATTTACCGTCCTCTGTAAAGACGCTATCCAGATATTTAAACTTCTGTGTCTGCTTGATTCCAGTATTCCCGACCTGCAAATCACATTTCGGGTTCACCCTCTTACTGATGACCATGTCTTTTGTCTTCTTCTTTTTTTTTTTTTGTATTGCAGTGTCGACGGCGCGCAACATTTTTCAAAAAAGATCCTTAAACCATTCTACATTACTTTTAAACAAAATTCCAACGAATTAATATACGGGAAAATTAATTTAGAAACCATACACATTATAAAGTTTCTAAATAATAAAAATCTATTAAACAATAGACAGGAGTTAACGGTTTTTTGCCAACATCATCAAATTTTCGCATTGAATAATTAGCATAAAAACAAACAAACAATAAAATAATTTTAAATTCCATAGTCTAAATAAATAGTTTAATTGTCCTACAAAAAAAAAAAAAAAGAGAAGATAACCCTTCATGAAGTCATCAAAAAAACAAATCTTAGCGACTTACGACAGTTTTTTTATATACACAAAACCATTTCAGAAAAATAAAATTAAAAAATAAAAAATAAATAAATAAATAAATCTCCATAGACACTTAACCAGACTAGACGATGTCATCTTCCATTTTAAATTTAGACACCCCAACCTTACCCTGACTTGACGTCTATGAATGTTACTGAGATATTGATACAAATTATTAACCCTTACGCCCCTTTTCTTTAACTAATTGCTCTAGCCGTTACCATAGTAATCTTACTTTCAATAATGAATATGCTTATAAAATGCGTAAATTTCAGGAATAAGTTATTCCAGAAAAAATTTCGCTTGAAGATGGAACAGAGCTTAGTTTTATTTAATTCAATTTAATTCAAATAGTTATATTGAAGTTTTCGGTTCTTGTTTTGAAACATGAGAACTCTTATGTAGCGTTGGAATCATATTTTTAAATAAATAATTATACATACATATATATATATATATATATATATATATATATATATGAGGTGCCAGTTGTCCACCTTTGCACATTCTTCGGCTTGGAACTCGAACAGTTAGATATTACTTGAGACGTATGCAACAGAAGCATTTTAGGGACAGTGGAAACTTCTCACTATCACCCCTGGCAATGGCAAGGTTTGGAATATATATAATGTGCATAAATAAACATTATATACATTACGCGATTTAGTAACTCCTAAAATATTAACGATTTGTAAAAATATATAAAACGTAAGGTAAACTCGGAGATTATCAAGTCATTATTTATTATAACACACGATAAAATACTATATACTACCTTTTAACAGAATTAGCACGTAAACTATCAACTGATAAAAAATGAACGAGAATGTAGCATGGAAAGAGGAGGAATATAACGGAAGGTAAGCAAAAACAGAAAGCGAAAATAGGAGAAACGAACTTCCGGTTGGTTAGTAATACTAAAAGCAAGAGAAACTGAAAAACTTCAGATGAGAGTGAAACTTTATCAAAGAGGGAAGCAGATACATCAAGCAAGAGAAATCAGACTTTATCAAGGAGAGAAGCAGATATTTAAAAACCATAGAAGAGCAAGAGCTTTGGAAACACCTGATGAAACGCATGCCTGACAGGTTAGTGATAAGCTTAATTTTGCTGAAATGAGTGCAGCCTCTTTTTTGAGACTGTTTGAGATGTTTTTTTTCAATAAAACTGTATCAGTGATTATTTAAATCATCCAAAGTTATGTATTGGATCAATGATCATTCAGCGTTAGTATTGTAATGCTCTCAGATTCAAAGATGAACCAAATGGAATGTTCTGTAGATAAGAAGAAATACAGCTAGAAAATTTACCAGATCCTCCAGTACCAATTATATCACTTCTGGACGGGAACTCAGCTGTATCAAACCACTTCATCCAGAACACCAGAAGCTACAATAACTGTTTTGCAATGACCTCATCTGGAGCCCCAAAATGCTACCTTTGTCAGGTCGGAATTCACAGCAGGAGTTCGGGTTTTAGGCTAATATATATATATATATATATATATATATATATATATATATATATATATATATATATATATAACGTCATCCACAGACAGACTGTTTCGCAGCTCATCAGTGTGGCTAGACATTCGGTTGCCTCTAGCCCGGATCTAAACCCGACTGAATTGGTATCAGCCGGAGATTCTACCACTAAGCCGTCGGCGCACGGGATATTAGGAGTAGAATCTTTGACTGATGCCAAATCGGTCGAGTTTCGATCCCGGCTTGAAGCAATCGAATGTCTAGCCACACTCATGAGCTGTTATAATGTTAAACAGGCTTGTATATGAATGACTACACACACACACACACACACACACACACACACACACACACACACACACACACACATATATATATATATATATATATATACATAACTATGAACGTAAAGAGCCAGGCAAACCTACCTAGGTTTCACCCACGCGGATCATCAAGGCACGCTGGCCAGCATACCGTGACGATCCACGTAGCTGAAACCTAGGTAGATTTGCCTGGCTCTTTAGGTTCGCATTTAGATTTGCTCTACTTAGCGTAATGAGCACTTTGCTTAGTTATTTTCATTTTACTCATGTCGGAGGTTTTTTTCTTTGGACTTTGAATTTGGATTTTGCTCGATTATTTTCGCCAAAATTACATGTTCCTAGAATTTTTCTTTTTTTTTATTCCTTTTTTTCCTTGGGTGTTGCTTTATTCATTTAAAAGCCAACACGCCTAAGATTTTTCCGGACGATTATACTTACTTATATTTACAAAATTATATATATACATATATATATATATATATATATATATATATATATATATATATATATATGTGTGTGTGTGTGTGTGTGTGTGTGTGTTTAGGCAGCAATCCTTCTTTCATGCGCATTTCATTGAATACAACAGACAAGGTGCTTTTATTTAGTTTTTTATACAATTTCTCATGCGATCTAATTTTTTTTCTTTTCAGATAATTAATTATATAAAAACTGTCCGACTGTTCTTTTTTATTCGAGCGCTTTCGGCTATACGTTTAGCCATTTTGAAGGATTAAATATTTTAACTGTTAAATAAGAAAGAGTTTGTTGTATGTATGTTTTATAAAATATTTTCATTTTTCAAAACACGGTCAAGATATTGTGTCCATGTTCATAGTTGATATTATTAAGTGTTGTTTTTTTTTTTTTTGTTATATATATTTCTTTCCTCCATCACAGAAGCGGTCATATTTCGTGTCGTTATCAGTTCCACTTTGCTTTCAGCAGAAAAATTTCTGCAAAGTGATGAACGATGTCCAGTGTTTATCACGGGCCGGGATGAAAGGCGTGTACCTACCCGCAGCTAAGTGACAGATGCCAGAACAAAACTCGTTGTCACCCATATCTGACAGTCGTTGAATACAACTCTTAACCTCCGATCTTGACGTCGAATTTATTTACGCTACGATTTAATCTACACTGGCTAAACATTTAGTTATTTACCAGTACCTGTTTCGAACTTTTGTTTTTCTGCAATATTCATGGCAATATCGTTGTACTTACATTCTAATGACCCAAAATGCGATAATGGATTCCTTGATTCGTTTGCTTTGTCCGAAATATTTGGCCTTCATATTATTTTACGGCAGGGATAACAAAGTTTTCGGAACATTATAGGCCAAATATTTTGTACTGTTGTCGTGCTGGTGCTGCCGAAACCTGACTCTTCGGCTTTGATACAGCTAAATAGCATTTCTGAGCAATTTGTGAATGATAAATTATTCTCTACCTTTCAACCTCTTCCTGGCAGGCCAAATGTGGAAAGCCTCTTTTCGCTCTACCACTACTTCCTCTGACGAACTACATTACCTGGTCCCGCCAAGTCAAACCATCACGGCAAGAACGTGCCATACTACTTACATAGTATCAAACCACCCACATCCCTCCCGTATTCCATTGGTGAGAAATAAGTTCCACATTAACAGCTTCTTCCCGCGAGCCACTGCCCTGTGGAGCCAACTCCCAACAGGATGTTTCCACGATCACTATAATCTTAACTTGTTCAAGGTAAGGGTTAACCATTATTTTCCACTCATATGCACACAAATAGCCCCCTAACGTAACCATCTACCTCGAGTGCCCTAGGCCTTGTATAGGGTGAACAATATTGTTAAAACTAATGTAGCTGTCAAATGAATAGCGCTCCCTAACCCTCCAAAGATTATGTTTCCTTTCAAGAAGAATTGGCTTATGCGTGAGAAATCCAGGACATATTGAATAGTCGTAAGCATATCCCCTAAAGAAACAAACCTCGCTCCTTCCCGACATACCGCATGACTAGAAGAAAAAATGAACTCTTTCTATTGTCGAACTGAAAACTTCAACACATGAAACTCTTAAAAACAATTTAAATACAGGTCTACAACGTAAACTTCGTTAGATGAGTTATCTCACACCATCATTTCGTTTTCAGCTACCGGCAACTTCAAAAGACCAGTTTTCCCTCGCCTATCTCATTTCCACCAACCAAAGCCAAGGTACAACGAACTCCTCCTTCAGGCGATTTATATAAACTCCTTTCTCTTTCCTTTCCTACTCTATGTCTCCCTTATGTTTTGATTTCACGACAAAAGCAAAAGTTGGATATACGTATCGAAAAAGTCAAACTCATCCTGGGGCGGAAATTTTAATAAGAGCTGAACAGCAAAAACTATTTTTCCAGCATCTTTTTCAATGTCATGAATATATGCCTTCCATTTGAGTTCGATATGAGCTTTAAACACAGTACACGTTCGATACCAAGAACTTCTATGAGGGTCTGACCACACATCATTAGGATCTGAACGATAGTGATGGTATGTTCCCTGGGAAATACATTCTTACAATAACATTTTTATCGTTGATTATAACTGTTGTTATAACGAAATAATCAAGCTCAAGATCAGATATTGTTATTTTAAACCTTTATTTTTGGGTAATACCGACATATAACTAGTGGATGGGAGAGGATTGAATAAAGCCGTGGTTTGCACGTGTGTTTATGTGTCCGCCATTCTTCTAGTTCTCTTCAGGTAAAACTCTCCGATCAAGGGCGATAACTCCATATGGTTATCTCCCTTACTTAACTCCGCCGTAGTAGTAATCCTGATCTTATTTTTTTTACTGTGGTGTGAATAGAAATTAATTAAATCATTTTTGCTAGTGGGTTTGCGGTAAAACTTAAAATCTAATTTATTATTGTTACATATTAATAAGAGGTCAAAAATAAGAAGGGGTTTGTCTATTTCATCTTCATGTGTGAATTCGACAGCACGTTCTAAGTTATTAAGGGTTTTATGATGTCTACTACATATTCATTGTGACGATATATTACAAGAACGGGATCTGTGTGTATGAGGTAAGTCTAGTTTTTAGGTATGTGATTAGATGGGCCGGACTCTAATAATTCTAGGTACAGACAAGCAAGTACGTCCCTTATTGGTGATCCCATAGGTAAAGTCAATTTTTGCTTATAGAAATTCCATACGACGTGTATAAGTGTTAATGCCATGTCTCTTCACACCGTAGGCCGCGTAAAATCTGTGGTATACTTATGTACTATCTCATCCATTGAGATTCCTAACACTAATATGATATACATTGGGTCTACGAAGAATGAATTTAAAACCAGGTGGAGACAGGATAAAAGCTCCTTCAACAATATTAATAATAGAAATCAGACATCTCTATCTAAATATTTTTGGCATTTGAAGGAAATGAATAAAACACCAAAAGTAAAATGGAAAATTATAAACAAAACTAGAAGTTGTAAATCTTGTTATGACCCATGCCCTTTATGCCTACATGAAAAACTACACATTATCAAGTTTCTAAATTAACTTTTAATATCCGGGAATTAACATGACTTTTAGATATTGAAGAGTAGTCTGACCATTGCCCAAGGCTAAAGAGTCAGGTCTGTTTTGTTATTTAACTCATGGCTGAATATGAGAAAAGATAGATTCATACTTTACCTATGTGCGAAAGTGTATGCAGCAGACTAGGTGTAAATTTGAACTTGGCTCGACGATTCCAATTTTCGTGCTGATATCCTTAAAGGTACCAACATATTTCCGTCGTTTCTGATTTGTTTTTGTTTTGTTTTTTGTTTTTTTTTACTTGTGATTGTGATTTATTGATTTTACTATAGATTTATTTCCCTTAGTTGGCTCCGCCATAGCACATACTCCAGAACACCAACATTTCCTTTAATATTACTAATTACTGCCTAGACAATATAATGGATTTGATTTGTCCGCTGTTTTGAATTCAGAATTGTTTTTTTCTAGACTGGCTACCAACCAAAACTCAGCAGCCTTATCTGACTGGCGCGGAAGTGATAAAAACATAACTCTGTGATATCCCGAATGCTATCACTGCAAGGGTGAATGGAAATACCTTCCTCAGAACTTGACCTCGGACAGCCGATTTCATTGTTCGTGCTAATAACCGTGCGCTCATAGCCACGAACCATCTGGGGGTCTACAAATGGTAGCAAAGGGTCACGAAAAAATATAGTAATATGTTCCAGAGAAGAACAAAGGATGGCAGCTGTCGGAAAGTTAAAGAACCTGAGTAAAGACAAGAATGTTTTCCTGATTTCAACGATCAAATCTGTTGAGGGTGTTGGCTTCCGGTGAATCTACGACATTAATAGCAGAACCACAGCGAAGAATCCAAACGTTGAATATGAGATTCTACTTAACCATCGGAAGTATCCGCTATATAGATCGCATCACAAAAGGCAAATTGCGAGACACCATCTGGCCAAAAGACAGGGGCGTTGGAAGTCCGCATATCTACCGTCATGAAGAGGACGTTGAAATGTTATGGACACGTCATAAGAGGTAATACTCTTTGCACTACTATCCTACAAAGTGCCTGTCCTGGGTATGACGATAAGCTACGTCCTGGGTAAGACGATAAACTACGTCCGCGTCCTGGTTAAGACGATGAACAACGTCCGCGTCCTGGGTAAGACGATAAACTACATCAACGTCCCGAGTAAGACTATAAACAACGTCGGCGTCCTGGGTAAGACGATAAACTACGTCCAACAGCAAGGCCTATGATCAGGAGGTTTTGAGGAAAGTGAAACCACAATTGCTGGTGTTCCCAGGTTCACTCTGATCCGGGGTGGTAGCACCTGTTAGGGTCCCAGCTATGGGCAAATAGTTAACCCCACAACTGGTGTCAAAACGTGTCAAAATAGGTTTTAATACCAGTAAAAACATTTTTTACCAGCAATACATTTTGAAAAAAAAAAATATTACCAGCTATAAATTTCTTTGAAAAGAAAAAAAATGTCACCCGCTATACATTTTTTAACAAAAAATATATTATCAGCTATAAATGTTTTTGAAAAAAAATATTACCAGATATACGTATTTGAAGGAAAATTATTAACGGAAATAGATTTTTGAAGAAAGAAAATATTACCACAAATAGATTTTTGAAAAATGTATTTTCAACAATAAAAATTTTGTCGACGTTAAATAACCCGTTGAGGTTGATATGCCGTAAAACAAACCAAATCTAACCAAACGTTTTACACTTTTATAGGAGTTGTTCTGATCAGATTTCATCGTCATTCCTTTGACTGCATGTATTTCAGTGTGATACTAGATTGGCATTCAGGTCTCACCGTATAACAATATCCTTATCCGAATACTATTAAGTTGGTGCAAAATAATGTCGTTTTCTCACATATGTTAATATGTGAGAAAACGACATTATTTTTGTACCAACCTAATAATTACCGAAAATTTTACCAGCTATACATTTTTTTAGAAAAAAATTATTACCAGATACACGTATTTGAAGGAAAATTATTAAAAGAAATAGATTTTTGAAAAAAAAAAAAAAAAATATAGCCAACAATAAAAATTTTCTCGCTTATTACCCATTGAGGTTGATATGCCGTAAACCAAACCAAACCAAACCAAACCTATAAAATGCTACTTTCGGCAAAAGAAAAGGCAGAAAGAGGAAACGTCTAGTAAGATGACTGGGGTGCATTGGATAATCATTCAAATAATAATAGACTATAGTCTGGTTTACATTCCTCCCCGGTCTTTTGAACAAGAGTAGAAGTTTATCTCTTATTTCCTGTTTCGAATTGAGTTTCCGGTTCCTTCTATAGATTGCTTCAGCTTTCTACTCTTAACGACTGCGCATGCACTCTGAAATCTTATTCCCTATTTACTTCATTTTATTTGTTAACTCCCCAACTAATATGAGTAGATAGGTTCGCCTATCGTCCAGTTGACACACCTCCTCAATCCTTTGAAAAAAACTAGAGGTTTATCCCTTATTTCCGGTTTAGGATTGGGTTTCCGGTTCTTTCTAAAGTCTACTTCAACTCTTTACTTCTAACGTCTGCGTAGGAGTAGATAGGTTCTGGAAGCACGGCGGAGTAATGGATAGCGGCTCGGATTGAGGAATCGGAGAGCCGAGTTCGAATTCCAGTCGGATCCACTTACGTGCTGATACCCTTCGGAAAAGTATGAATCCTCTTCTTCTCCCCTAGTTATGGGCAAATAACAGGATAGACCGGGTTTTATAGTATTTGATGGTAACTGGTTTATTGCAGAAAGAAATGGCAACCTACTTCGTGAAAAAATTTGCCTCGTCAATCATCTATCAAGAGATACATGATCGCTTAAGCGTGTATCACGCATGGCGTATAACTGATTGGGGTTCGCTTAGCGTTTAGTTGACACAAATTCTCAATCTTATGAACAGAAGTAGAGGTGTATCTCTTGTTTCCTGATTACGATTGGGTTTTCTGTTCCTTCTAAACTCTGCTCTGGACTCTTAATGTTTGTTCTTTCGAATGTTAATATTAATCCATACAGTTACCCTCTACCTTGAGAGGCTTTGTTTTGGGTGAACAATAATAATAGGAAAAAAAAACTCAGATATTAGCATGCAACTGAGACATTTGGATGGAGTTTGTCTGGCGCTTGTCTGCTCAGTGACCCTACGACCACACTCGGTCACGGGACAGATGATGATGATCTAAAGTATTGATTTCAGACTGGTTGATAATTTGTTGCGATGAAAACGAATTTAATATATATATATATTTTTTTTACGTCATATCGTTTGATATTTGTAAATATGCATATTTCGCTGTTAGCTTAGATCGTATTAACTGAAATGTCGGATACGTGATGTGTTCTTATAAATTTTCTTTGGAATAGGTAGTCTTTGTCTTTTGTAATTTTCTGCGGTTGATCATTAATAGGCTGATTCTTGCACGATCTACAACTAGCTCGTGATAATCAACAGTAATCCTTCCTGGATTGTCTTTGTTATATAAGGTTGAACACGGATTCACAACTATGCCTGAAACGCTAATCTTGACTTAAGCAGATATGGATTATCCAGTATTATTTAATGTTGTATATCTAGATTCACTGTTGACCTCATTTTTCATACTGTTTCCTACGTCGATACTTCGTCACCCTTCAGGACGTGAGCGATCATAGCTCTCCTCAACTTCCAAGTATTAACCTGAACTATTCTTATTAATAACTGCATTGTTTCTTTCCAGATAAACTGACTGTTCAAAGAAGGCTTCAAAAGTAACTACTAGAGACTTCTCTTTGTCATTGTGGTGTTATCAAGTCCCTGCAGAAAAAGGGGATTAGCTCCCAGAAGTCTATTCATGCACATATGGTTGGTATACTAGGAGATGACGGCGCATCTTTGTCAACAGTGCATGAGTGGGCACCTGAATATAGGAGAGGAAGGGTGAATCATTACTATGACACAAAGTTTGGGCGTCCTGCAGCTTCCATCACCGAGAAAATATTGACTGCGTTCGCCATATAGTGATGGATGATAGGCGATTGACTATAAAAGCAAATAGCCAATGAAATTAGCATATCCCGTGAGAGAGTTGAGAATATTCTGTACAATGAACTTGGCATGGCGGGTGTTTATGCTCAGTAGATGCCACGTCCTCTGAAAGCTGATGAAAAGCGCACCAGGCTGATCGCATTACGGGAAGATCTGACACTGAGGCAGATAAAGTTGGTTTCCAACCCAGGATGAGTGCTGTGTTCATCACTCTGAGCCAGAAAATCTACGGTACGGAAACTTCATTCCTCACCTTTTCCAAAGGAGGCCAAGATCGTTTCTTCTGCAGGGGAAATGATGCTCTCATTTTTTGGTGGGTAGGGATACAAAAGACATTGTGCTTATTGACTATTTTCAAAAGGTTCACACCATCACTGGAAAGTACTTCGCCATCTTAATGAGACAGATACGAAATGCTATCAAAACTGAACACCCAGGAAAACTGGTGAAAGGGGGTCTTGTTTCATCAGGATAATACTCCAGCACACAAGTCCGTGGTTTCAATAGTTGCTGTACGTTACCATGGCTTTGAACTGGTTGGTCACCCGCTCTGCTCGCTTATCGACTCCTGCATTTTTCTTTAATAAGTTTTCTCGGATATTCATGCCGGTAGACGAAAATAAACATACGTCTACTGAAATATGAGTATCCAATAAAATAATATTTAAAGGTATATATATATATATATATATATATATATATATATATATATATATATATATGAATAAAAAGACACGAGGAAAAGCTATTCTTAGCAGGACGCATTTCGTCCTCTGAGAGACTTTATCAAGGCAAATGTAGGATTTCTTTGTTGCATATGTTTATATGCAAGAACAATGATGTTATTGATTTATCAAAGCTTTTAAATTTGAGAACGTTCTTGAATGTTCATCAGGTGGTTGAAAGGTCAGTTAAAACATATGGAGGACAGAAAGTGCCATAATTAAAATCTGCCAAGACAAAAGTAAGCGATTATTATTCAAAAACTTTATGAAGTAAATGAATATTGTTTAAATTGTGATCAGATTGTTATGGTTTGGAATGGACGTATGCTCTGTAGACCTTCAAAAAATATCCATACTTTACTAATTGCTGAGGCAGTTACGAACGGACATTAAGACCAAATTGCCCTGGAAAACTGACAGAAGCGGTCTTGTTTCATCAGTACACAAGTCCTTGGTTTCAATGGCTGCTCTGCGCGATTGTGACTTTGAACTGGTCGATTACACTACCTTTTCTTTCTGATTTGATGATCATCTGTTCTCCAACATGAAAAAAAAAAACACTTAGCAGATCCAGCTGGTTTCCATCAACGTTTCCTAACCCATGATGAGGTGTGTCTTCATCACTTTGGGCCAGAGAAAATGATAGGCCAAGCTCGCTTTATTTGCAGGGAAGGAGATCGACTCAGTTTTTTAGGATGCCAAAAATATCGTGTTTATTGACTATTTTCAGAAGTGCCACAACATCAATGGAGAGTACTATGCCGACGTACTGAGGCAGTCACGAAAGTCTATCATAGCCAAAGACCTATGAAACTGACGAAAGGTGCCTTGTTTCATCAGGATAATTCTCGAGCCCTTGGCTTCGATGGTTGCTGAGCCTGAATGTGGCGTTAAACTGATTGATCACCTCCCTATTCTCCTGCTTTGGTCGCATCTTACTATCATCTGTTCACCAACATGAAAAAAACAAACACATTTCTCTTAACCTTGTTCTATCATCCATTTACTTAAGCTTACTGGATTTCCTCTGTTCTTCTTGCATTCACTTGGTCCTGTAAGTATCAGATTTTCCGAGCCCCTTTTCCTTATTATGTGCCTTGCAAATTTAAAGTATCTCTTTTTTATTTGAATCTAAGTTTCCTCTTTTGTTTCCATTTTCTCTAAAAATTCGTCGTTGCTCACATAGTCGGTCCTCAGCGTCCTGTTGTAGAGACTGCTGTAAGCGAAAGAGAATGAGAAAACCTTTGACGGAAGTGGAAACCTAATTTTAAATAAGGAACAAGGGATAAATCTCGACTCCAGTTACAGAAAAACGGGACCGTGTATTAAACGGACGATAGGGAAATATTATTAAAAAAAAAAAATAAAAAAAAAATAAAAAAAACTGTAGATAATCCCATCGGCGATCGATTATTTGAAATTTTGTTAACACCAACATATATGGGGCCCAGGAAAGACAAAATTATGAATTAAAATATATGGATATATATTAATTGATAATTAAGTTATTTTAATTAGTTTGTACCAATGAAGATTTCACGGTTTTCCTATTTTGATTTTCTGATGAATCAGAATTCATAAATTAATTGTTGAGTAAGCTCATGGCGAGTTCTACGACAATAAAATATCCCTAAAATTTCCCCCATTGAATTGATAAATATTTGAGCTTAACAACTTTAACAAAATATTGTAATCACAATCATAAATATCAATGCTGATCATTATTTTAAGAAGTAAGGGGGTACAAATGAAAAGATTTCAAACTATTTCGATTTCACTAAAACAACCGTTAATCACTTTCTTTCTTTCTTTCTTTTTCATTTTTTCTTCTTTCTTTCTTTCTTTCATCCATTTTTCTTAATGTAACCAAATTGTGTTTTCCTCTCTTTCCATGCGATTAAGACGGAATAGTCCAATATTTATGAGGTATTAGCAGCAGGCTTTAAACACGTCTATGTTATCTTCTTTCTTCCTTCTTTCCTTTACTTCTCTGTTTCTTTCTTTCCTTCTTTTTTCTTTCTTTTTTCTTTGTTCTTTTTTTTCCTTCTTTTCCAAAAGATCAAAACGGAATAGTCCATTATTTATGAGGTGTTGGCAGGAGACGTTAAACATTTCTATGTTATCTTCTTTTTCTCTCTCTCTATCTCTTTCTTTCTTTCTTTCTTTCTTTCTTTCTTTCTTTCTTTCTCTGAAACCAATGTTTTTTCCTCTCCTTCCACGCGATAAAAAACGGAATATTCTATTATGTATGAGGTATTGGCAGGATCCATCCTTTGTTTGTTTGTTTCTTTCTTTCTTTCTTTTTCTCACTGAAAATACTGATGTATTGGTAGGAGACGTTAAACACTTCTATGTTATCTTCTTTCTCTCTCTTTCTTTCTTTCTTTCTTTCGTTCTTCCTTCATTTCTTTCTTTTTCTTTCTTTCTTTCTTTCTTTCTTTCTTTCTCTGAAACCAATGTTTTTTCCTCTCCTTCCACGCGATAAAAAACGGAATAGTCTATTATGTATGAGGTACTGGCAGGAGACGTTAAACACTTCTATGTTATCTTCTTTCTCTCTCTCTCTCTTTCTTTCCTTCCTTCTTTCTTTCTTTCTTTCTTTTCCCTCCTTCCTTCCTTTTTCTCACTGAAACCACTGTCTTTTCCTCTCCTTCCACGCGATAAAAAACAAAACAGTTTATTATTTATGAGGTATTGGCAGGAGGCGTTAAACACTTATATCGTTTTTTTTTTGTTTCTTTCTTTCTTTCAATTTCTCACTGAAACCAAGTAGTAATTTTTCACTTCTTTACACGCAATTAAAACAGAGTAGTTTATTATTTATTAGATATAGGCAGGACGTAACGGACGTGCGAACTCAGGGAGGGACATCAAAATTATAACAGAATGATTTCAAAAGAAAAATCCCAGAAAGTTTTGCGCACGCAATCATTTAGTTAGAGAACATTAATTAATGCACCGTCAAAGAAATGTGAATATGCAGCGCCAAGTATAAGCTATTATTAATTTGTAAAAGCAATATTTGCTGTTGAGAAATTATGGTACGTGACAGGATCATTGTTTTGTGACGACCTGTATTTACTGGCGAAGTTCCGTTAATTAGATGAGAACGTGACGTGACCATATCGTTCGATAGCTTCTCCAACGACACACGATAGACTTTCCGACGACACACGCAACTTGACACGTTACCCTGGTATGCACGTGAGCGTACATTTGTGCCCGAGTTCGTGTGTCCGTGTTTGCAGTCCGTACTCCGAGGATATATTGTAAATGCATTCATGTTTGGACATCACTTGTTAATGTTTCCCGACCCGTAATTTTAATGAAGGCTGTCAGTACTATAATTAAGTGTGAAGATTGCGTATTAAACCCATTTAAATCTTTCGTTTATTATTCACCTAATATAAGGCTCATGAACCACTCAAGATAGAGTGTTACAGAATGACCTTCTTTTATAGACTCAAGAGAAAATAGTAACGGTACTGATAATATTAGCCGTTTCCTTATAAGGAAATATTCGAAGTTCACTGACCGAGCAGCCAGTACTACTGCCAGTTGAAATTTATAAAATCTTTAAAATAATTTTTCAGATATGTGACCGCTTGGGGATACCAGGTGCTGTAAGCTTGTATATGTATGTGGTGTAATGGATAATTGCTTGGAATTGGAAGTTAGAGAGGTGAGTTCAAATTCCAGTCGGGTTTTTTATATTCACTCACTCATAAAACTTTGATGAATCAACCTCTTCTCCCGCAGATATGGGTTAATTAGTCGGACTTGTATCAGTAAATCATTATCGTCCCCAAGAATTTCTTACAATACAAAAAATATTTTCTAGCATTAAATAACCTGCAAAGGGTTGATAAACTGTAAAAAAACAAAGAAATCTATCAATCGATTGTCTTTTATTTCACTATTTTCTATGTGATTTTAAATAAATCGATTTTATCAGATTTGTCGCCTTCTCCTGGGTAAGTGAATTTTTTGCCGCCTCTGTTTTTGTCGTCTCTTGTCGTCAACATCGTTGCTGCAGAAATAGTTGTCGGTGTTGCCACAAACGTGATCGGCATTGTTTTCAAATTGTGTGTCTACCTTTCTTTTTCTTTAGTTTTTCTTTCAGACACACTTAAGTTCAATTGCCTGTTAAACCCACACAAAAACCTTAACACGGACACACAAAATGGTGTATATGGGGAAAGCAATAGAGAAAGCAAAATACAATGGTAATGCATGCGGTACTATTAACCGTTTCCTTATAAGGAAACATTCAACATTCACTATTGACCGAGCCGCCAATACTACTAACCGTTGAAATTTGTAAAATCTAAAAAGATTTTTCAAGTAAATGGGTTTTTCAATTCCAGTAGCTGTTATCGCATTTTCCAGTATTGATGGGGAATTTCCTTCCTAACCTTTTGTTTTAAGTAGTCTGGAATGTCAACATCTTCATTATGTCATGATTTTCTCCTAGCGTTTCATGAGCTATACATTTTAGTTGTTGCTGTTCTTGTTAGTCCTTAAGTGACGTAGTTTCAGCTTCACTCCAGTTCTTTATGATTTTGTAGCGCTAGTCGACATTGTTCGAAAAATGATGAACAACCTTCACTTGCTCAAAGACATTTTTAACCAGTGATTTTAGAAAACTGTTGTATACTGCTGTGAGTTCAGATATTTCTGAACAGGTTTGGTGCCATACATGACGTCGACATGGTGACTCAGTCTGACGAGGCTATTTAAGAACATGGCTAAATTTTTAAAGTTAATGTTTTTTTTTAATTATAGAGAAATTTGTCCTTATTATAATTTGGTACAGCTCATTGTTTATGATTCTGTAGCGCCAGTTCACGGCGTTTGAAGAAGAATTGTCCGGGCTGAGATCTACAGATTGTATTCGCTCAAAGCTATTTTAACCACTCCCCTGAGAAAGAAGTGATTCTGTTGCACCAATCCACAATGTTCAAAGAAGGATGGCGTTGCTATGACCAACAGGGTTCATTCACTCAAAGCCATTTTTAACCATCAATCTGAGAAAGCGGTTGTCTACAGCTGGCAGTTCTAGGTTTGTGATTCTGTTGCGCCAATTCAGAATGTTCAAAGAAGGATGGTCCTTGCTAAGACCAACAAGGTTCATTCACTGAAAGCCATTTTTAACCATCAATCTGAGAAAGCGCTTCTATAAAGCTGATAGTTTAAACATTTATGAAGAAGTTTGTCAACATTCCTAACGCCCAATGAATGTCTTGATATGATGAGGCTATTTAAGTGCGGATTATGAGGATATGTAGGATATATTATATTTGATACTGGACATGAATAGGTTATAATTGTTGTGAACAAAGAAACCTCGTTTTGGTGTTGTTTGTTCAACAGCGTCTCCTGGGAAGAAAGTGATGAATAAAAAGTCATCTAACCAATGGAATACGAAGGCAATGAAGCTAATTTGTACCTTCGACTTTTAGATGTAAAGGCCTGAACTGGTGGAACAAAGGAGTGTATTTCATCCAGAACATTTTTCATGGCCTAGCGAGAGAATTATGACGGTTTTAATTTTAAATATACAAGTTGTACGCTTACCTTTCCCCATGAACACAACTTTTGTTCACTCATAAAGCACCACTCGGTAACTATCTACCTCGACTGGCTCTTCGGCTTTGTATTGGAGGAAAATTAATATTTTAAAAGCATTTCGCTCCTAGCAAGGGAGCAAAGCCACTAAGGCGCAAGGGTCTAATGAATGTGAAAGAATATAAGAAAAAGAAAAATATTATTAAAGAAAGAGAACAATAAAAGAACAGGAATTATAAAGAGAGACGATAACGATTGACATTACATTTAATCGCCTCATTCCAAGCAAGGAAAGAAATCTACTAAGACGCAAGGAGTTAGTGGGTGTGAAAGGATATGAGGAAAAGAAAAACAAGACGAGAACAATAAAAGAACAGGAAGATAACGATTCACATTGCCTTTAAATTTTTGAAGATCAAAGGCAATAAAGCCACTAAGATGCACACGTTTACTGGATGTTATACAATATGTGAACAACTACTATTAAGGAGAGAGAACAATAAAAGAACAGGAATTAAGAAGACAGAAGATAATGATTGATATTACATTTACATTTTTGAAGATCAAAGGCAATAAAGCCACTAAGATGCACAGGTTTACTGGGTGTTAGTGAATATGAGAAAAATTACTATTAAGGAGAGAGAACAATAAAAGAACAGGAATTAAGAAGACAGAAGATAATGATTGATATTACATTTACATTTTTGAAGATCAAAGGCAATAAAGCCACTAAGATGCACAGGTTTACTGGGTGTTAGTGAATATGAGAAAAATTACTATTAAGGAGAGAGAACAATAAAAGAACAGGAATTAAGAAGACAGAAGATAATGATTGATATTACATTTACATTTTTGAAGATCAAAGGCAATAAAGCCACTAAGATGCACAGGTTTACTGGGTGTTAGTGAATATGAGAAAAATTACTATTAAGGAGAGAGAACAATAAAAGAACAGGAATTAAGAAGACAGAAGATAATGATTGATATTACATTTACATTTTTGTAAGATCAAAGGCAATAAAGCCACTAAGATGCACAGGTTTACTGGGTGTTAGTGAATATGAGAAAAATTACTATTAAGGAGAGAGAACAATAAAAGAACAGGAATTAAGAAGACAGAAGATAATGATTGATATTACATTTACATTTTTGAAGATCAAAGGCAATAAAGCCACTAAGATGCACAGGTTTACTGGGTGTTAGTGAATATGAGAAAAATTACTATTAAGGAGAGAGAACAATAAAAGAACAGGAATTAAGAAGACAGAAGATAATGATTGATATTACATTTACATTTTTGAAGATCAAAGGCAATAAAGCCACTAAGATGCACAGGTTTACTGGGTGTTAGTGAATATGAGAAAAATTACTATTAAGGAGAGAGAACAATAAAAGAACAGGAATTAAGAAGACAGAAGATAATGATTGATATTACATTTACATTTTTGAAGATCAAAGGCAACAAAGCCACTAAGATGCACAGGTTTACTGGGTGTTAGTGAATATGAGAAAAATTACTATTAAGGAGAGAGAACAATAAAAGAACAGGAATTAAAAAGACAGAAGATAATGATTGATATTACATTTACATTTTTGAAGATCAAAATTGACTGGGAAGCAAGAAGTCAGGATAGTATTTGGTCCAGCAATTAAGGGATATTGCTAATGCTTGTTAATACTACTACTTTTGTTCTTATAAATCTTAAAACACCAAACATTTTATGACCAAATCAACATTAATTTATCTCCTCCATGTGATGAGGTCATTGAAAAAGAAGGGAACTTATTTTGATTTGAATTTATAATTGATCATTAAAATTATGTGTCTCAGCAAAGGAGGGAAAGGAAAGCCAAAAAAATAAGTGAATCTGCTCCTCTTGAAAGGTGAATATGCTTTTTGATACTGACCTCAAATGTACGTTCAAAGTTGGCAAATTCAAACAAGCGAACTTGGAAGCCTTCTTGCAATGCTCCCACTGGGGTTGGTGTCCCTTTGTCTTCATGTAACCGAGAGACAAGGGCTTCTCGGGCAGAAACAAAGAACACCCTGTTTTCTGCATCTTCTGGTTTCACCACATTTAATTCTTTGCCTAAAAACTGAACATGTCTTTCCATATGCTGCTTTCTAACCTGAAGGAAAATAAAAATGTACCCATAAATGAATAATACAAATGCACTATAAAAAGAAAAAAAACAAACAAACAAAAAAAAAAACAACAACACAACCCAAAAATCCAGCTTGTAATAATTTAACACAAACATTGAGAGATTTCAATCATTCCCCCTCCCCAATCATGGGCAAAGCCTTTAAGATGCATGAGGGGCGAGTGGCGGGGGGGTGACTGAGTGTGAAAGAATTTAAGAAAAAGAAAAACATTATCAAGGAGAGAGAACAATATCAGCAATGAGAATTAAAAGCCATCCTACCTCCTCAATATCTTCTTCAATGGCTGAAATATCCCATCGATTTTGAAGGACAAAAATGTTTGGTTTGGAGAGTTTTGAGCTAACTTTATGAAAAAAGTTCTTTTCCTGAAAAAGAAAGAAAAAAAAAATCTTAAAATCTGCTTTCATTTCTATTAAAATTAAACCATTTTTCAGTCTTTTTTGCCATCTAGAATTTCATCTTTCACCATTATTTCTGATATAATAATTGCTATTTAATATTATATACATTTTTTAAATGAGGTTATCAAAGTTATTTCTTTTATTATATCACTGTAAAAGAATTTCTATTTTAGAAAATGGTTTTTAATATCTAAAGAACTTATCAAGTGATTATATTTCAATAGTATTTTATTGCCTTGTGTTTTGTTGAGATTTTATACAGTATCATATTTACATCATCTGCCAATGTTTTTAATTGAAACAATATATTTTTTATTTAATGATGCAATAATGACAGAGAAAGAAATCTACAGATATTTACTTGAAATTGAACATAAAAAAAGTGTCAAAACTTTCAGAACTCAAAATATCGATTCCATTTTTAAAATCTAAATTTATTGAATATGTTATGTCTTAAATTTTCATGATGGGTGAAGAATGAAATCTTAGTGGTAAAGTTCAACTTTTTCTTTTTAAGCTGATGATTGACTTGCTATTTCTCAAAATCTTGATTAAATTTGTAAAAAAAAGGGTGCAAAATACTTTTGAGCATTCAGAAGTTCATTCTTTAATTTATAAAAAAAAATTCGTGAATTTATAGGAAATAAAAAAGTTTTAAAATATCTGCCCTCATTTCTATGAAAATTAAACCATCATCCGGTCTTTGTCCAGCCATTTTATTTTGTCATCTAAAATTTCAGAATTTCATCTTTCACCATTATTTCTGATACAATAATTGCTATTTAATATTGTATACAATATTGCTAGTTAATCTCTATCTATAAAAGGCAGGATGCGTGTGTGTGTGTGTGTGTATGTGTGTGTGTGTGTGTGTGTGTGTGTGTGTGTAACAAATTCACGACCGCAATTTTCGACTGATTTGCACCAAAATTTACATGCTCCAAGTTAGCGGGAAGGCCAAGACTGAATTTCCCGAATCCCACCGATAGTGGAAATAATCGATTTTTTCATGCTTCTATGCCAGTTTGCATGTAGTTTGTACTGCCACTGACATTTTGCTGACTGCCACGAATAGACAGGAAGATTCTATTGGACAGCGTGAGAGCCAACAGCTGATTGACACGAATGTTTACTAGCATGATAGCATGCAAAAAAATAGATAGCTGCATTCGTCACAAGTGGGAAAAATTTAAATCTGCATGGCACTTTACTCCAATTGGCTCATTCGCTTGCTTAAACTCAACGTTGATTTTGATTCCGCAGAACTGGGTTGGGTGTGAAAAAGTATTTGTTGTTAACATTCTTTTTTCATTCGGTTTTTTCAGTTACGAGTCCTTTTTTAAAGCTGATCGTTTTGTTTTCATTTTTCGTAATAGATTTAATGTTTAGTATAGAGCTTAGAAAAAATTCGCAGTGTGAGATAGTCAAGAAGTAAGGCATGTAGCAACATCAGCACGGCAAAGGGCACTCCTTTAAAGGCAAGGAAGGGCAAAAATATTTTAAGTCAAGTGATAGCGATTGCTGTATGAGTCGTACGATTTTTGAATCAAACACGGGCAACGCCGGGTCATGCTGCTAGTCTAATATACAATATTGCTAGTTAATATTATATACACTTTTTAAATGAGGTTATCAAAGTTATTTCTTTTATTATATCACCGTAAATGAATTTCTATTTTAGAAAATGGTTTTTAATATCTATTAGTTACTATTTTTAAAAATCATTTCACCCCCTAGTAAGGCCAGAAAGCCACTAAGATACAAGGGGTTCCTGAGTGTGAAAGAATATAAGAAAAAAGAAAAAATATTATTAGGGAGAGAGAAAAGTAAAAGACCAAGAAATTAACGAGACAGAAGATAACGATTGATATTACATTTACATTTTTGAATATCAAATATTGACCGTGAAGCAAGAAATAGTAAGAGAGTTCCACAAGCGAGAATTGCGAGAGAAGAAAATATTAGTACAGAACTTATAGTTACATCTAGCAATTTCAACTGTAAAAAAAATGAGATCTTACTGCCTAATCTAGAGGCGCGATTAAATTCATAAAGTCTGGGTAAAATAGAGCGAAGCTATGTTATGCCGGTGAGAAGGTGACTGAAACTGAGATGACAGAGACTATGCGGAAAAACTACTACTAAAGAGAGAGGACAATAACAGAACAAGAATTAAGAAGACAGAAGATAACAATTGACATTGCATTTAAATTTATGAAGATCAAAGGCAATAAAGCCACTAGGATGCAATAGGTTACTGAGTGTTAGAGAATATGAGAAAAAACTACTAGTAAGGAGAGAGGTCAATAAAAGAACTGGAATTAAGAAGACAGGAGATAACGATTGACATTGCATTTAAATCTATGAAGATCAAAGACACTAAAGCCACTAGGATACAAAGAGGTTACTGAGTGTTAGAGAATATGAGAAAACCTACCATTAAGGAGAGAGGACAATAAAAGAACAGGAATTAAGAAAACAGAAGATAACTATTTATATAGCATTTAAATTTCCAAAGATCAAACTTCACTTTAAAGCAAGAAACTGCAAAAGAATTCCACAAATAAGATATGCGAACGAAGACACTGTTATCATAGAACTTACGGCTACATCTTGTCATTTCAACTTGAAAATTTTGAAACCTTGCTGTCAATCTAGTACTACATTATTTTAAATATCTGTGAGTCTTGGGTAAGACGATAAACTACATCCGACAGCAAGGCCTTTGATCAGGAGGTTTTGAGGATAGTGGAACCGCCTCTTAATTGCTGGTGTTTTCTGGTCTAACCTAACTTGGGACAGTAGCACCTGTTAGGGTCATAGCTATGGACGAATAGCTAAGCCCCAAAATGGGGTCCACGCACTATGAAAGTGTAGAAACAGGTAATAATACCAGCAATCCATTTTTGTAAAAAAAAAAATATTACCAGCTATGAATTTTGAAGAAAGAATAATTACCAACATTTTATTATTACCAGTAGTATGTTTTTGGAAAACTATTACCAGCAATGCAATTCTGACGAAAAAAGATATTACTAGCAATGTATTTTGAAGGAAACAAAATGTTACCAGCAATACATTTTTGAAGGAAAAAAATATCAGCAGTAACGAAAAAACCCTAATCTATTAAGCTTGATATAATGTAAAACAAAATAAACCAAACCAAATCTGACTCTCGACAAAAACCCTCTTTGCAAAAATATGTCAATGAAACCTGATCTACAAATTGATTTCTTACAAAGAATATATACTCTGTTTATATGAACCTATCCCCAAAATCTTGTCTGCATTATACAACCCATTGCAGTTGATATGCTGTAAAATAAAATAAACCAAATCAAAAATACATCAATGAAACCTGATCTACAAATTGATTTCTTACAAAGAAAGCCTATTCAATTCATACGAACCTATCCTAAAAATATGTCGACATTAAATAACCCATTGAGATGTTGATTTGCCGTAAAACAAAATAAACCAAACCAATTAAATATCTGTTAATATAAGTTATTAGACAATTGGGAAATTCAGAATGAAAACTGCATATCATACTTAGGCTCAAGGCCAAAGTGCCACTCAAGGTAGAAGGTTACTGAATGAGGTTGTTGAAAGTAGATTGCTGTTGACTTAAAGATCGGGGAAGCATCCCATTGAGGAATCCGTTCCAAAATGTGGTGGTTTTTGGAAAGGAGTTGACCAAAAGGAACGTCCTACTTGCCAATGGGGTACGAACAAAATGAGTACGATATGGCTGTGTGGATGTGGCATTACGGGTCTTCGATATAACGGTCTGAACTGGAGGAGGTAAGGAACGTAGGCCGTCAGAACATTTCTCATATAAAATAGCGATAGAAGCAGCGAGATGATCATGATATTTCGTCAGTGGGAAAGGGGCACCGTTGGGGAAAATTTCATCACCTAAAGGGCCGCGTAGACATTTTTGAGAGTACTTGGCTGCTCAAGCACAAATGTGACAGCAATGTTCCATATTTGGTCTGAAATGACTCTTGTGAAGATAGACGCAGTATAGCAGGTGGAGTCACGTACTTGGTGGAGCTTTACAAAATTGAGACCGTTTTTCCAGAATTATTCAGCGTATATACGTTCCACTTTAGGGGTAAAGTTTAATCCCAACAGACTGGTGGGGTTCGGACAGGTTACAAGGCACAACAGCCTATGCAAGATCATCAGGCAAGGCACCATTGAAGGTGGACGTAGGAGAGGACGCCGAACGCAGAAACTGGTTGGACAATGTAAAACAATGGACAGGTATGACTGTACCAGAATTGCTGATGGCTGCCGTTGATAGACCGTTGTGGAAAAGCGTTAGTGTGACTTCTGCATTAGGAACCGCCCTGCGATTACAAAAATCAAGGGGATGATGATGATAATGGTGATTATTGTTTTAGTAGATTCATTTATATTTTGTTTATCCAACAATAATCCAGTAAATCTATTGAAACAAAGCAAGTTCAGTTGACCATTGATGACAATTCCAGAAATTATAAACAATATTTTTTTTGCTATCCTCTTGTTTAGTGTGCATGATGTCGTTCGTCGCCTGCTTTAGTTGTAGTTCCCAATTATCGTTGCATATGACGTCGACACAGACTCGTTCCCAGCAACCGTAACACATGACGTCACTGCAAACTGTTTAAAATTTCCGGCTTTCTAACCAATAGTAGGATTTTTTTTTAAATAGATAAAAGGTCATCTTTCCAACTTTGTTCGCAACTTCCAAATGTCAAAATTATTAGGTATCGAGGCAGTTTTTCAAAGTCAGTATAGCTGTCTATTTACTTATTTCAAAATTGTATATAACGCATTAATTTTTTAGAATAGTTTATCTTAATTTATCGAAGAAAATGTTTGAACAAAGTAACTATAAACAAAAAACCAGAGAAGAATCTATCTTACATATTTATAAGTCTAGCATTATTACTTTGAATATTGCTGCCACATTTGGTCTATTGTTCTTGCTATATATTTAGAGATTCTTGATAAAATCCAAAGAAGAATCTATCTTACATATTTATAAGTCTACCATTCTTTCTTACTTTGAATATTGCTACCACATTTGGTCTGTTGTTCTTGCTATATATTTAGAGATTCTTGATAAAATCCAAAGAAGAATCTATCTTATATATTTATAAGTCTACCATTCTTTCTTACTTTTAATATTGCTGCCACATCTGGTCTGTTATTCTTGCTATATATTTAGAGATTCTTGATAAAATCCAAAGAATAATCTATCTTACATATTTATAAGTCTACCATTCTTTCTTACTTTGAATATTGCTACCACATTTGGTCTGTTGTTCTTGCTATATATTTAGAGATTCTTGATAAAATCCAAAGAATAATCTGCAATGTTATTGGTCCTGACCTAGCTTCTTAGTTTCAGTCTCTTTCCTGCCACCGAAATGTAAGTTCCTTATGCCTTCATTTGGTGCTCAGAGCCGTATAAATATTTTCATGGTAATTGTTCTGATGAATTTTCTTCTAGTGTACCCAGACTTTCTGAATTTAAGCGCAGTACTAGATTGGCGGCAAGGTCTCACCCGTTTACAGATGTAATGGCTAGATAGAACCGTAAGTTCTACGCAAATAGTTTCTTTTATCGCATTTCTCGCTTGCAGAATTTTCTTCCTACTTCTTGCTTCTTAGTCAACTTTGATCTTCAATTTTTTTGAATTGTTTATCTTAATTTATTGAAAAAAGTTTGAAGAAAATGTTTTTTTTTTTTGCTATCCTTTGTCGGCCGCAATGATGGAGAAAACATTACCTCGCACCATCGCCAGTGAGACACGCTGCAAGAGCCATTCGTTTTCGTGAGACTCGTCCATTAATCGAGACGCAATCGCGCCAGCCCTCCGAAGGAACGCCATCGAACGAGGACCAATAAACCCAGACGTCTCCACTGCCATAGGAGTAAAAAAAAATCTATCAGCAAGAGAAGAATATTTAACTATTTTTTTTTATCTCTGTGTCCCGGGCTACGGATCCCGGCTCAACCGCGGAACTGATCAAATTACCGACCGAAAATGTATCCGCACAGGTCGCATCCCAAATCAACGACTTCCGCGGGTTAAAAGGGAAAATGGTAATGCCACCCGGCCGCTTTCCATCACCTTAAATTGATTATGAATTTATTTCAGCAAAGTATCTTTAAACAAACAACAATTTTTTTGCTCTCCTTTGCCAGCCGCAACGATGAAGGATCCATTACCTGACACCATCGCCAGTGATACAGGCTGCAAGAGCCGCTCTGTTTCACGAGGCTCGACCTTTAGCTATTTGAACCCTGCGTTCCTCAACAATGGAAACCCTTCTGCCTGAGCTCCTGAGTCGAAATTCGCAAATAATCGTAATATAAATTTTCACGGTAGATTATAGAATAATTGTTACAAGTTTACCCACCGTTCAACCGGTGGCTGGGCATTACGTCATTTTTTTCTACCACCGGTAAAGCAGTGGTCAAGGGTCAAAGTGCTAAACAAGACGCAATCCCGCCAACACTCCGAAGGAACGCCATCGAATGAAGCCAATGACCCCAGAATTCTCCACTGGCACTGGGGTAAAAAAAAAAATCTGTCCGCACCAGAAGAATATTTAGATATATATATATATATTTTTATCTCTGCGTCATGTGCGACAGACCCCGGCACAACCGCGACCCTGACCAAATTACCGGCCGAAATTATATCGACACAGGGCGCACCCCAAATCAACGATTTCGCCGCTTTGAAAAGGAAAAGGAATTGAATTCTGTCTACCACACAGACAACAAATAATGCTTCTTTAAAATGGCTGAGATGGTTGATGCTTCAAAAGAAGGCAAAGGGTAAACTAAAAATGATAAAATGATATATAAGAATAAAGTGTCGCTGCCGACACTTGAGTTTGAACATAGAAAGCCAGTGAGCAAACACAGGCGATGCTATTGTTGAATTTAGTAGACAACATGACCATAGAGGAAACACATATATGTAGGAAGAAGCTGACGACTAACGATCTCAGTTTCTCGTCTATCCTCTATACTATACGGATACTACTATTTCGAGTCTCTATTACTACTCGGATATGTATTTCTGTTCTATCTTCTATTAGTATATGGACCGCCATTCTCTATTCACTATACTATTTCTCTATTCGGTTAATTATACAGATTACTATTTGAGCGAGTATTATCTAGCAAGTGCTATTAGTGCGAGTGATGTTCGAAGGCGTCTGACACCTATATTGTTCAACGGCGATACTATAGTTGTATCTGCGATTACAAAGTCTCTACTACAATGAGCATTTCGGAAGTGACACCGAGTATTCGTTGACATTACCAAAGGGCAACAGATGAATAAAATGCGATCAAAGTAATAAAAGACCGGAAGAAAGAATCGCAAAGAACAACAAAGGATGTTGCAAATGACTTGTTAATTTTAACGCCCCAAAAACAAAACTTGACCCTATTACACTTTTGCACCCCCTCTTGTAATATTTCGCCGCGATGTAATCCCCTCCACAAGAATTTTTTTTTTCTGTTTGTTCATCACTTCTACTTTATTGTTCATTTCAAACAAAGCATTATGGCTAGTGTTCAGTGTGTTCCCAATCAACAGGTTTTTGACGACATCACTATTTTCAAGACTGGAGCACAGATTTGTAATATTATTAATCATTGTATTGAATGGTGCCTTAATTATGGTTTGCTAGCAGTCAGTATCCTGCCTGAGCTCCTGAGTTGAAATTCGCAAATAATTTCACGTTAGATTAAGAAATAGTTACAAGTTTATCCACCGTTCAACCGGTGCCTGGGTATTACGTCATTTTTCTCTACCACCAGTAAAGCAGTGGTCAGGGCTCAAAGTGTTAATCAAAACGCACTCCCGCCAACCCTCCGAAGGAACGCCATCGAATGAAGCCAATAACCTCTGAAATCTCCACTGGCACTGGGGTAAAAATAAATCTCTTCGCAACAGAAGAATATATATATATATATATATATATATATATATATATATATATATATATATATATATATATATATATATATATATCCCGTGCAACAGACCACGGCGCCACCGCGGCCGTGATCAAATTACCGGTCGAAAATATATCGGCACAGGTCAAATATTTTTTTCACAAGTGCCATATAAGGTTACTGGATGAGGCGTGTAAGAGGAGCTAGAAGATTTTGTGTATAAGCACGATAGATATTGATTGAATCTTGACCTGGTGTGCTTCAAGGAAATCTAAACGCGGGAGCCTGTTCCACAGAGTAGCAGTTTTCGGGGAAAAGCTGCTTGAGTAGGAATTCCTCCTGACACTTTGAAGAGGGAGGAATTACAGGTGATTCAACTCCGTCGCGATTAATAAGTGTAAAGATCCGAACTGCTGGAACTAAAGGGCGGATCTCAACTGAATTGATGTTATGGCAACGACAGTAGACTAGCGGTCGGATTGCAGTTCTTTTGGAATAAAAACAACGAAGATATATCGAAACTATCCGACATTAGTTTTAAAGGCGTAAAAGTACACAAATGATTCAATTAGGGGTGGTGGTTTAAAAAGTGATTTTCCAAGCGTAGCTGAGATGCGTCACAAGGCTGAATGTATGGGACACCCGGTGAGAATCGAACTCACTATTCAGTCGTAATTGTTCTAGCGGGACAAGCTTGCTAACCATTACACCGCCTCGAGGTGTCAAAGTGATTTTCCAAGCGTGGCTGAGATGTAGCACAAGGCTGAAAGTACTGGGCACCCGGTGAGGATCAAACTCACTATTCAGTCGTAATTGTTCAAGGAGAAAAGCTTGCTAACCATTACACCACGCCGATGTGCCCGAGTGGGGGTTTTAATTGGGAGTTAAACGTGTGTTACGGTTGTATCATAGTCGAATGCTTAGTACTTGGAACAGGTAGTCAACCTGAGGGAGCAAACAAGAACAGGTACCATAAGGACAAAAGTTCAATATCTATCGACATGTACGACTTTCCATATAGCCAAAAATAATGATGACCTGAAGATGGCCATTTAGCTGAAATTAGAACATTATATGCCCCATAAACCTTAATTCTCTCTTCCCGATGTTAAATATTTGTTTGCGTTTTGTTTTCATTTTCTTCCAAACGTTGTCGTTACTCACATGTTCGGTCCGCGGTATCCTCAACATCCTTCTGTAAAACCACATTTCTGTTGCTTCAAGTCACCTCGTCATCTTCGAGGAAATCTTCAGTCACTCACTGTAATACAGTAGGACAGTATCACATAGCAGTTTAGTATTTGTTTCTAACAAAATTTTCCTATTTCTTAGAATTCTGCTTAGCATTTAGTATGCGCCCTTGGCTAATCCAACACGACTTTGGATATTAATATGACATTTTCAGTGTTCTTTTAAAAAAATCCAGATATTTAAATTGTTGTGCTTGTTTAATTTTGATATCCCCATTCTGTAATTAGCATGTTGGCCTGGCTCTTTTGCTAATAAACCATGCTTAATTCATTTTCCTTCTTTCTTTTTTCTTATTCATTTTCATTCTTTCATTTTTTTATTTCATTTTCCTTCTTTCTTTTTTCTTAATTCATTTTCCTTCTTTCTTTTTTCTTAATTCATTTTCTTTCTTTCTTTTTTCTTAATTCATTTTCATTCTTTCATTTTTTTATTTCATTTTCCTTCTTTCTTTTTTCTTAATACACTTTCTTTCTTTTTTCTTCTTTCATTTTTCTTCTTTCTTTTTTCTTAATTCATTTCCATTCTTGCATTTCCCTCTGACTTTTTATTCTTGCATTTTCATTCTTTCATTTTCTTTCTTCCTTTTTTCTTAATTCATTTTCTTTCTTTCTTTTTTCTTAATTCATTTTCATTCTTTCATTTTTTTATTTCATTTTCCTTTTTTCTTAATTCATTTTCATTCTTTCATTTTCTTTCTTTTTTTTTCTTAATTCATTTTCCTTCTTTCTTTTTATTTTTAATTCATTTTCATTCTTTCTTTTTTCTTAATTCATTTTCATTCTTTCATTTTTCTTTCTTTTTTTTCCTAATTTATTTTCTTTCTTCCTTTTTTCTTAATTCATTTTATTTCTTTTTTCTGCTTTCATTTTCCTTCTTCCTTTGTTCTTAATTCATTTTCTTTCTTTCTTTTTTCTTCTTTTATTTTCTTTCTTTTTTCTTTAATTCATTTTTCTTCTTTCTCGTTCTTCTTTTTTCTTTCTTTTTTTATTTAATTCATTTTCATTCTTTCTTTTTTCTTCTTTTATTTTCTTTCTTTTTTCTTTAATTCATTTTTCTTCTTTCTCGTTCTTCTTTTTTCTTTCTTTTTTTCTTTAATTCATTTTCATTCTTTCTTTTTTCTTCTTTTATTTTCTTTCTTTTTTCTTTAATTCATTTTTCTTCTTTCTCGTTCTTCTTTTTTCTTTCTTTTTTTCTTTAATTCATTTTCATTCTTTCTTTTTTCTTCTTTTATTTTCTTTCTTTTTTTCTTTAATTCATCTTCCTTCTTTCTTTTTTCTTAATTCATTTCCCTTCGTTCTTTTTTCTTCTTTCAATTTCCTTCTTTCTCTTAATTATTAAATCTGTCGTTCTTTTCTTTCTCATTCAATTTTCCGCTGTCTTTCCTTTTCTTTGTCTCCTTCGTCTCTCTTTTTTTTTTTTTTTCAATTCCTATTTAAGCTCTCCTTTCTTTCGTTTTCTTCTTTATTAATTTCTTTCTGTTGACTTTTCTTTCTCTTACAATTATTCGTTAGTTTCCAAATCAAAACCTCTCACCGGGAAATTGACTTCACGCTGTTACAACAAAAATAAATGAAAGACAAATCACAACAAAAAAACGGGGCCTTTATTTACAAACTGCTTTACTAATTAAAGCTAAAGCTGGCACATGACAAAATATTAGGTTGGTGCAAAAATAATGACGTAATAATGTCGTTTTTTGACGTATTTTTAACGTCAAAAAACGACATTATTACGTCATTATTTTTGCACCAACCTAATAACACGAGAACATCAACGAGATTTCCACTGTTCCTGAGGATATTTCTTTGTTATTTTAAATCTCAAACAAGGTGCAATAAAGAAGTCGTCATTATTCTAATGTAAATATTTTGTTTTAAACACAGGTTTCATTCTACCAGAAGATAAAGCTGGCTGGTGATTAGTGGATGCCTTTAAACACAATCGATTACGAATTTGATACTGACCGAGAACTGTAAATGGTTGGATTAATCAAAGCCATTGATTGTCATGAATAAGAAATAGCAGAGAAGAGATGTAGGGAATAGAGACGAAAGCTGGCGAGAGAAAAGCGACAAAAACAATTGGCCTAATAAAACGGAAGTTCGGATGAAGAGTAAAGAAGGCAATGGGGTTTAAAATGAAGGTAAGAGAGTAAATGAACAAAAGTAGGGAATTGTGATAAAGTTTTATATGATAGGTCGATGATTAAAATGAAGGCTAAAAGAAGGGTAAAGACTGGCAAGGGATAAATATGAAGGTTAACTAGAAGAGAAGATAATTAAAATGAAGGATTATGCGAAGGGAAGCGAATTAAAGTGAAGTGTAAAAGAATGGTCAAAAAGGGGCCTTGGATAAAGATAAAGGTAAAAATAAGGGAAGATAATTAAAATGAAGGCTTATAAGAAGGGCTGCTAATCGAAATGAAGCGTAAAAGAAGGGAACACATTGCTAAGGGATAAAGATGAAGATAAAATGTGAAGATAATTGAAATGAATGTTTATCAAAAAGGTAACAAATCAAAATGAATGGTAAAAGAAGGCTGAAGACGCGCAAGGGATAAAGATGAAGGTTTAATAAGAATGGGAGATAATTCAAATGAATGCTTATAAGAAGAGAAGCGAATTAAAATGGATTGTAAAAGAAGGGCAGAGACGTGCATGAGCTAAATATGAATGTTAATAAGCAGGGAAGATAATTAAAATGAAGGTTTATAAGGTGGGCCGCGAATTAAAATAAAGCGTAAAAGAAGGGAACCTATGGGTAAGAGATAAAGATGAAGATAAAAAGAAGGGAAGATAAATGAAATGAATGTTTATCAAAAGGGTAGCAAATCAAAATGAATAGTAAAAGAATGGTAAAGACGCACAAGGGATAAAGATGAAGGATAATAAGCAAGGAAGAGAATTAAAATGATGGCTTATAAAAAGGCTAGGAAATTAAATGAAGGGTAAAAAAAAGGGCAGAGGTCTATATAGATAAATACGAATGTTAATAAGAAGGGAAAATAATTAAAATGAAGGCTTATAAGAAGGGAAAGGAATTAAATGAAGGCTAAAAAAAGGACAAAGATAAAGGTTAATAATAAGTGAAGGTAATTAAAATGAAGTCTTATAAGAAGTGAAAAGAATGAAAATGAAGGGTAAAAGAAGAGTAAAGAGATAAAAGATAGAGATGAAAAGATTTTTAAAATGAAGTCTAAAAGAAAGGGAGAAAATAACAAGGGAGAAAGATGAAGGTAATAAAGAAGGAAACGATTCAAAACGAAGGTTTACAAGAAGGGCAACGAATTAAAATGAAGGGTAAGAGAAGGCAGGAAAGTGATTAATATGAATGTTAATAAGAAGTTTAGACAGTTAAAATAAAGGTTTAGTAGAAGGATAGCGAATTAAGATGATAAAAAATTGAAAATGATGGGCAAGAGATGAAAATGAATGTTAATGGTGAAGTGAATTTAAATAAAGGCAGTAAATTAGAATGCGTGTAAAAGAAGCGTAACAGCGAATGTTAATAAGAAAGGAAGACATTTTAATAAGGAAGGATTCTAAAACAGGTATCCGCCTAAAATGAAGGGTAAAAGATTACAGAAAAAAATAGTTTTGAAATTCAGAGTTGCCCTTCTAGACCGGTTGTCATCCAAGGCTAGAGAACCCAGTCTGTCTTGCTTTTTACCCATAGCTAGGAGGGACAAGAAATTAATCCTTACCTTTCCTAAGAACGTAAGTACATCTAATGAATTCGATCAGGATTCGAACATGGCTCACCGGTTCCGAATTGCTATCCATAACACCGACGCGCTTCTTACTAATAAAATATATTGCTCTGTTTTCGCACGGTGCACTCAAGTCTTTATTTTAAAAGTTTTTCTCCGATACACAGACAGAAGCACACACTCATATATATATATATATATATATATATATATATATATATATATATATATATATATATATATATATATATATATAACATGTTGTGAAAAGCAGTAAAAGTAAAGATTTTTGCAGCATGACTCAAAACACAATTGATGATTTGTTATTTGTCTTATGAATGATGAGTAGCACATAGATACGCTTAATGGCGGCGTTTCTAGGCAACAAAAATAATTCTACAAACTATATCCCTCATTAACAACATCTTCAGCCATTGACTAAGGGGCTTATCTATGTTTGACCCGCTGCTCGCTATCTCAAAAGAAGCTCTAGATTAACTATAAGTCGGTTTATCTGCTCTTATCAATACAGGACACATCTTTAGCTGGCCGGAGACCATGGAACGTTTTTATTGATGTCAAGTTTACCGTCCGTTTAGTTGAGCTTAGAAATGCAAGCATAAAAATTATAAGTGTGTGTAAATTTGACGTGTGAGAATAAAATATGACTCGGCGTGTTGGTAGAGGTCTCTTCATCAAAGGGTTCGTTGGTTGGTTTTTGATTAGCGTCATATCAACCTCCCTGGGTTATTTAAAGCTGAAATTTAAATATTTTCAACAGAATATTATGCCTTCAACTAAATATATTTTGATCGCAGTTGTAGGCCTTCATCTACAGATAAAATATATTCTATTTACATTATTCAGACTATAGTCCTCATCTTTGTTGCCATATTTATCACGACGTTTCGGCCGTTGTACGATCCAGTCTTCTTCAGGTGGCTGGAATGTCGAACTGAACCCTTTATTTCGCTCGTTGGGCTAGACTGTTCTAGTTCCACGTGCCATGTCTAATGGAGGTCAGTTCTAAGTTATCGCCTGTTAATTCACCTCTCCAAGTTCTCCACTGCCTTAACCAGGTCCTCAAGGACACATAGCACAGTGGATAAAGAAGTTGGTAAGATCCAGTGACAGGACCCAAAGAGTTGTGAGTTCAATACCTGGTTAAGGCAGTGGAGAACTTGGAGAGGGAAATTAACGGGAGATAACTGATATCCATTAAACATGGCACATGGAACTAGAACAGTCTACCCCAGTGAGCGAAATAAAGGGTTCAGTTCGACATTCTAGCCACCTGAAGGAGGCCGGAGCGTACAACAGTCGAGACGTTGTGATAAATATGGTGACAAAGATGAGGACAATAGTGCGAATAATATAAATAGTGTACATAATACCTCATCTCAGAAATATAGACAGATAAAATATATTGTTGGTCATTTTGCTATGAAATGTATTGTTGGTAATTCTAATACAAAATATATTGCATATCATTTTGCTATAAAATTATTTTGCTGTTTGCTATAAACAGGTTTTGTTGGTAAATTTGACTACGCATAGGTATTGTTGGCAATGATTTTATATAAAAATGTATTGCTGGTATATTTATTATAAAAATGTATTTTTATACTTTTATCGTGTTTTGTCTTTTTTGGGGTTCACTATTTACCCATTGCTGGGACCCTAACAGATGCAACCAGCGTTTAACAAAACAGGGATATTACATGTGCACATAAAGATAAAAAAAAATATAGTCGTGGGGATATATAAATGTGATAAATATGGTGCGATGGGTAAATTGTCACCATATAATATTTTTAATTTTCGGGCATGCGCTTTGTTTATTTTGGATTTTGTCGAATTCATAGCATTGTAGGGTCAGTTGAGAACCATCTCTATGAAAAAGAGCATCATGACGCAATTCACTCCGCCAGAAATTTGTAAACGGCATGCTGTACTGCTTGGCATTAGCGCAGGAAACTCCAATACAAACATTACAGAGTGTTTGGGTGTCAATTTGGAGACAGTGCAATAGAATTCGGAAAGAGTTGGATGAATCTAACGGTGATTACGAAGGTCTTTTCTATGATCACTAGTGATGCTGACATTATGCTCCATTCATCTTCCCATAGGGCCTCAAACTCAACACAGAGGCCTACATCAAGTGCCATGAGTCAAGAGGGTGGCTGCTGGAAGATCCTATGTGTAGCGACAGACTCTGCAACATGTTATACAAACAGGCGAACACAATCATGGCTATTAGACAATATCTGCAACCGCATCACCCCTTACATCTGACCAGCTAACTCCCCAAACTGCAACCCCCTTGATTATTTTATGTGGGGCGCAGTTGAACGAGAGACCAAAAAATCTCATTGTAACATCAAAGATGAACTGAAGGCAAGTATTATAGCAGCATTCACTAACTTAAACAAGGAGACCGTCCAGATGAGTTGCAGGAGATTCTGGAGTCGTTTGAAGTATGTGGTTGAAGCGATTTTACTGAATAAATTTATAGACAAATTTCATTAAAGACGACTGCGATTAAGCGTTTTTTTTTCTTGTGTACCTGTAAGTATTTGTTTACTGAACATAAAGTGTTTAAATCTGTTTCCAAATGTTCATTATATCCGAGGGCCTTCAACTAATATTCCCTATCACCGGTAAAGTGGTGTTTAGGGCTCAAATGGTTAACAATTATCAGAGTTTTTATTTTTATTTTTCACTGAATATGCAGATTTTTATATATGCCGATATATATCTAGATCTAGAATGATAGGAATGTTTTTCTTATTTTCTAAACACGGCCAGCACATTAAGGCCGTGCTTTTTATGATGCTTAAGAATAACCAAAAGTAGATACTAGATAATTTATTAGTCTTTAACCAATCTTTTATAAACAAATAACTGCTGCCCAAATACGCAATCTCAGTGTATATAATGGGTGTAAAAGAAAAAAAATGTCCAAATCGTGTAACGGTATGGGATAATTATTTATATCTGAAAAAAACAAACAAACACTGAACTATTTTTTTCTTTCCATGTTTTCAGATAATACGTTTAGCCATTTTGACGCCATTTGGCGTAAGAATCAGTGAAAAACCGTTTGAGTTATTCGGCTTGAAAAAGAACAGGTTGAAATCGATTTCTTTCAGCCCTAGTATGTCAGCCCAACTGAGCAATGGTGAGAGGGAAAAGATCATTCAGGCCCTCGGTAATAGTACCAACACTCATACCTTGGTTTTCATCTTCATTCAAGGGCCATGTTTAAAAAAGAGGGAACGGTAGAAAGGAAAACTGGATCAGGAGGTCACAACAGCAAGAGGGATCATCACTTAAACATAGAGCTAAATACATACTTATTATTCGAAGTAGAGTCTAATAGTGCTATAAAATCCTCGGAGAATTCCAGTAAAATATCTTTAATCATTTTTAAGATAAAGCAACCGGACAATTTTGCTGTTGCTCGGAATATATATATATATATATATATATATAGTTTGTGGTACAAAATTTTATGACCGCCATGAAAAGACAAAATGTATTTTATTAGCGTTCATGATGGTAAGAGATAAAAAGTAAGACGGGCTAGCCAACCGGTTTCGAACCTCGCTTAGCAGAGCTAAATTGAAGTTAATAAATTAAAAAGAATTTTAAAAAAACTGGACAATAAGTATTAGGGAAAAAAATATTGCATAGATAAAAATTAGCTGGAGGCCCGGTACGAAGTCCTTTTGTTTACGCAGAAAGAGCTTTAAAGATAAAATATAAATGGTCTCCAACACTTTCAAGTCGTAAATCGAGTGGGACTTGCTAAGAATGGTAGATGAGTCCACCCTGAAAGTAGTAGCACAATTATGGCTATTTATTAGGTGCTCTGCGCGCAAGGTTAATGGTCAGAGTTGAATGAAACCAGGGAACAGTAATATTAAAGAGTGCTCAATACATGTGAGAAAAAAATGAGTAAAAAAAAAAGATGATAATAACCTGTAGAGCTTTTAAGTTTAAAAATCAGGAGGTCAATTAAAATACGTGATCGCGGTTTTGACCTGGCTGTCTCGTCGGGCGATTATTTCAAAATGACCTCTTTTACGCTTTCTTTTAAAAAAAAACACAAAGAAAGCTACATAATTATATTTAAAAAATAACTTATATATAACCCATCCTCGGTATAGGTGAGGGTTGGGGAAAGGATAAAAGGCAGAACGGAAATCAAAGCAACAAAAGATCTCGATTGACATTACACTAAATTTTTTGAAGTAAGAGGAAGGGAGTTCCGCTGTCGGGAAGTGCGAGAGAAGCTATTGCAGTATAAGAGGCGGTTATATTTAACTGTTTCGATAGTAAAAGGATGGGACCAATATATCAACCGACTAGCACGCTTAAATTCATGCAGTCGGGGTACCAGTGAAAAGAGCATTTGCCATCAAAATATTTATAGAAAAGTCCAGGGGAAGCCACATCACGTGGGTGAGAAAGTGACAGGAGTCGAGACCCCAAATCAGGACGGATCACATTACAAAAATACGTCTTTGGATTTTGTCGAGAGCATTTAGATGAACAACACCAGACCATATATGGCAACAGTATTCCATGCAAGGACAAATGGTCGATTTGTGGATGGGAAGGATGGACTCAGACGAGAAAAAACCTTCTGGCGCGACACAGAGAGACAACTTTCCTTGCGTTATATATATATATATATATATATATGAAGATTAACGCCGAGCATAAAAACCATCCAATTATTGAGTGTTACTGCCATATTTTGGCTGGTGCCGAAAATTCTCTCTATCCAAACCCGAAAGAATTCAAAAGCATTTACGCGCCGTTGTGGGTGACAAATTAGTCACCACCCTGCAACTGTTATGCCACAGGCGAAACGTCACTATTATATCCCGATTGCTATGGCAGATTTTCAGACCTGTTAAATTATATAATTCCACTAGCTGACACCCTTCATCGCTAGAAACCTGCCCTGCTATATGTTCCTGGTGGAAAAGACATTACCATTCCCTTCGTTGTACTTTTATAAGGCGCAAGTTCCATTCAGACAGCTTCTTCCCCAAAACAGTAACTTTGAAGAAAAACTCCCGAGATGATTCTTCCTTGACAACTAGAATCACAGTTGTTTTTTTTTAATTCATGATCAGTCAAAATTTACCGTACACGTCAACATAAAATGCATGTGTTATTTTCCTTCTTCCCAACCGCATCAAACAAACGCACTCAGTAACCTTGAATGGCGCCTGGTCTTTTATATTACGTAAATTACATGCAAAAAAAAAAGAATATTATGGACAATAAAATCAAGAATAAAACAGAGAATGAATCCAGAATAAAATCGAGAATAAAATCGACAGTAAAATCGAGAATAAGTTTTCGAATATTTTTGAGAATAAAATCGAGAATAAATCCAGGAATGAGAATAAAATCTAGTATATATTCATGAATAAATTCGAGAATAAAATGGAGAATAAATTCGAGAATAAAATCGAGAATAAATTCTAGTATAAAATCGAGTATAAAATGGAGAAAAAAGTCGACAGTAAAATCGAGAATAAATTATAAAGGAACATCTAGGTGAGAAAGAAAGAAAGAAAGAAAGAAAGAAAGAAAGGAAGAAAGAAAGAAAGAATGAACGAAAGAAAGAATGAAAGAAAACATCGGAGGAGGATAATAAAGGAAGATCCCGGTGAGAAAGAAAGAAAGAAAGAAAGAAAGAAAGAAAGTAAGAACGGACGAAAAATAGAAAGTAGCTGGGCAGAAAATATGGAAGAAAATTACGCAAAAAAACATAGGAAGGAAATAAACAATAAAACCAATAAAAGGAAGGACACACACGGACACACACACACAAGATATATATATATATATATATATATATATATATATATATATATATATATATATATATATATATATATTAAAGAAAGGAAGGAAGATAGAAGGAAGGGAGGATACGACAGACAAAAAAAAGAAGAAAAAAGATGAAGAAAGAAATAAGGAAAAAAACAGCAAGAAGAAAGGAAGGGGAGAAAATTATAAGTTGACATCATCAACAAACGGAAGGAAGGAAAGAAAGAAAGAAATAAAGAAAGAACGAAAGAAAGAAAGAAAGAAAGAAAGAAAGAAAGAAAGAAAGAGTCTAAATAAAATAATTTCAATATAATGATTACATCAGAAGAAATGAACGAACGAAACAAAAAGAAGGAAAAAATAAGCACGGTGATATAGAAAGAATATGAAATAAATGAAATGAGAAATGAAGGAAGAGTGACAACAAAAAAAAAAAAAAAAAAAAAAAAAAAAAACGCCGAATAACTAAGGTTAGGCAAAATAAAGTATATTTTTCTAATTTGCCTCTTGTCAGAGCAAGGAATTACCAATGAATGAGAAAAGACATTAGAGAAAAAATTAAAAGATAATGAAGAATGGAAACAGAAAAAAAAAAGAAAAGAAGAAAAGATGGCGTTAAATCAGTAGAGAAATTTTTAAAAAATGTTATCATTATGACCTGAGGTTAGAAATGTAATTTTCGTCATCCGAAAACTCTGAAGCAAGTCTCAGTGGCAATACAAAAAAATATGGCTGATGCAATCTGAGAGGGCTGATTCTTAAAAACCCGCGCGCGCGCGTGTGTGTGTGTGTCTGTATGTGTGCACGCACGTGCGTAAAAATCGTAAATATATTAATCAACTAGCAAGGTTACTGTGAGTTGTCATATATTAGAATAATCGAGAATATTTACTGGGGAGAAATGCCTTCATGCGAATAGAAAAATGAACTGAACATCTACACGACAAAACAGAAAGGTTCTCAAGTCAAGAATGCGTCTTATCTCCTAATTTCTGGCATCTCGACTTAAGTGACTTTCTCAGAGACGTGACGTGGATTTCCTCCGTCCATTGTATAATTTAACCCCAAACAAGGCAATAAAAGCCTATCTCCAACACAATTACATACCCACATACATACCATAATAAAACACCCCCAATTTTTTCTACCCAGTAACAGACAATATTTCCATACCTCCCAAAAACATTCCACAATACATCACACAGCGTTTCAATCAAAGTATCTATTGGTTAGAAGTTAACATCACCAGGTGAATTATTTGATCAATCAGCGAATACAAAATTCCTAGGTCTCTCAAGTCTACTTTTGTGAAAATATTTTTGTAAAAATCCAGATTTCGACTTTAAGGAGTAGAGATGAGACAATCTCCAAGCCTTTCAAACACAAAAGACGCCTTCCTCCCTCCACTGCTGAAATAAGCATGTGTCGGCAACATCAAACGAATGACCTCCAACAACAATAGCAGGGAGGACAGTGAATCTTCGCTGACGATCAAATACGTTTCTCAATCACAGGTTTTTACTGTGAACCAACTACTTAACTGTATATTCTCAACCATATGTTTTGACCGTGGGCCAATTTCTGTGAAGAAAAGAAACTTTGAACATTAAATTACGGTTACATCTAACCATTTCAACTGTAAATTCTTTTCTAAACCCCAGATTTACCCAAAGGCCTTATCTCTACTAAAAACTATTTGTACCACTTTTTCACTCTTTAAAATTCATGTACATATGTTTGCAAATAAAAATATTTATTTGACTGTCATACCCATGTATACAATTATTCTATTAGTTTTTGGAATTAGGACGTTCGGATTTTTAATGTAAAAACTTGGATAACAGAATTTTCTACCCCAGTATGGCACAATGTGTTACTGAATGTGGAAGATTACAAGAAAAGGAGAATATGATTAAAGAGTGAGAAAAATAAGCGAAGAGGAATCAAAAAGAGAGTAGATAATGATTGACATTGCACTTAAATATTTGAAGATCAAAATTAATTGGAAATCAAGAAGACGGAAGAGAATTCCACAGGCGAGAAGTGATAAAAATAAAGGAAGAGGAATCAAGAAGATAATAAATAACGATTGACATTGCATTTAAATTTTGGAAGATCAATGTTGGCTGCAAAGCAAGAAGCCAGTATAGATTTCCGCAAGCGAGGGAAAAAAAGCTATTAACATAGAACATCGAGTCATTGCGACTCTAAAATGATGAGGCATTGTTGCTAATCTAGTACTCTATTCAATTTCATAAATTCTAGTTATCATGGAGAAAATTCCATCAGAAAAATTAGAATAAAAGTGTTTATAGAAAATGCACATGAACGTTACATTACGACGATGGGAAAGTGACTGAAGCCGAGATGCCAGGTCAGGACAGATAACATTGCTGATTCGTTGGATTTTATCCAGAATATCCTAATATATAGCAGCAGAATCATACAATACTTAGCAGTAATATTCAAAGCAAATACGAATGGGAGAAGTATATTCTTGGTAGAAAAGCTGTCTACCATGACACAGTGAAACAACTTTCCGGGCAGCAGACCTTGCAATTGATACATTATAATTTTTCCGCTTCATGTCAGCAGAGAACTTTAGCCGGAGAAGGCGCGACCTACAAATATTTTAATGGCACCAGTTCTGATATTCTTTTTTCCCTAGTTCATTGATTCTCAACTGCCGCGCTGTGTCGCGAGACGCTCTTAAATGTCCTGCGTAATACTTTCAGGGAAAAGTAGGATTGAATTCAAAATCCCGTCATAAATGTTCCTTCTAATATTGAACTTCATTTATGTCAAGAAGAAGAATTGGCCACAATTTCGTGTGATCGAGGGCTCAAAATGAAATATTCAACATTACCCATTTTCGATTTCAATACAAAAGGAATGACCCACATTAGCTACAAAAGGTTTTATTAGTTTTATTGTAATCTTCAACCCTAAATAACATCAAAAATAATTAGCGAAGAAAACTACGCTGCACTGAAGAAAAAATAAGGGTCTGCTTATTGCACATTCGAGCAAACATTGAAATAATCGTGAAAAAACGCGAGACACAGGCTCAACACCAAATAAGCTACACGAATGATTGAATAGAAACATTGAAAGAAAGTTTATATTTATGTATGTAATTTAAAAAAAAAAAATCTATGACTTTATTTCATAATATTTAGATGTATACCCTTTAAAAATTTTGAAAAGTGTGCCGTGATATTTTCATTTGCCCCTAGGTGTGCTGTTGTTTAAAAAGGTTGAGGAAAACAGGTCTAAAGAGTTTTGGATCCCCTGATCTATAATATCGGCTTATCTGCTGGGTCAGTGTACAATTTTAGGTGATGAGGTAATTTTGTCTCAGTAAACTTTTAATCAATTGCTATACACATTTACTATAATTATAATAATTTAACGAAACCCAGTGATACATTTTGGATTTCAATGCAAAAGGAATATCCCACATTAGCTGAAAAGGCTTTATCAGTTTTATTACAATTTTCTACTTCTTATTTATGTGAATTAGGCTTCTCAACCCTAAATAACAGCAAAAATAAGAAACAAGAAAGACTATGCTCAACTGAAGAAGAAATGAAGGTCTGCTTATCGCACTTTCGACTGAACATTATCATTGAATGAATTTATTGGGAAAGTTATCAAAATGGTACAAGGCAAATGTATTTGACGCGCATCAAAAACTGGTTTCTACGTTTTATACAGCGTACTTTATTTTCTATGATGCCGTCCAGGCGTTAAGAATAATTTGAAATAAAATTTCCCACCGTAATCAGGTCCATTTTTATTGCACACTTGTCGACAAATAACCTAAAGTTTGCTCAATTTATGGGGATTCGTCTATTGCTTTTCGATGCAAGTAATTCACTATTTAATACATACTGATTGATTTCGTTCCACTGATCATATATATATATATATATATCTTTCTGCTCAGTTATTCCTTGTCCAGTTTCCACTCACTCCAATGCACATTGACCGCAGCCAGGGATTGAACTCATAATTCTTATGCCACTAACTTCACGAAAATATCTCTTTGATCCACTAGGCTGTTGTAGCGTGGGACAATTCTGAGTGAAGAACTTAGAGTTTTGAACGTGATTGCTGCTGCTAATCGTCACGCTTAACTGAACCCAACAAAATTTATCTTCTCTACGGCTGTCGTAACAAACTGTTGTGATAGACCGAGTCATGGTGGGCAAAGAAAACAAAGCAAAGTTTGTGAGGAACAAACAATTTTGCTTTGTTTCTAAGGATATTTTCCTGTTTCTTGATATTTTTCTTTAGATCCATTTTCGTTCCACGGTACAGTAGTTAGTGTGCCACGAGAATATTGCCATTTTTAGTGATCGCCGGCTCAAAATAAAACATTCGATGGTATTCATTGACAAAAGGATATATCTCATTTTTGGTGAAAAAGCTTTATCAGTTTTATTTATGTGAATTAGGCTTCTCAACCCTAAATAACATCAAAAATAAGAAGCGGGAAAGACCACGCTCAACTGAAGAAGAAATGAGGGTCTGCTTATCGTTCATTCGAACAAACATTGAAGAAATCGCGAAAAAAATTTCAGGCACAGGTTTCAGCTAAATAAGCTGTATAAATAGTTGAGTAGAAATATTGTATGTCCATAGTTGTGCGTATTTGTTTTTAGATATATAGTTTAACATTTCAATGTATACACTTTAAAATTTTGTTAATTCTGCTGTGATATTTTCATGGTTTCTCAGTTTGGCGTTGCTTAAAATGCGCTCGAACATGAATCTAATCGTGCTAGATTGGCAATTAGGTCTCACGGCTTTATTAACTAAATGCCACTTCTATTCTGACAGTTTCTTTCCAAGAACTTGGAAATTTCTGCCGATTTCTTTCCTCCATTGCACTTAGTCTTCAGAAAATTCAAAGAAAGGTCAGTCGCCATTTTCTACCTTTCTGAACTTTGTGTTTTTTTTTTTTATTTTTTATTTTTTTGTCTTTCTATCAATTTTTGTCACTAAAGTTTTCATTCTCTCCCCCCCCCTTGTAACACCCTGCATCCTAGTGGCATTATCGCATCATTTTTTTTTCTTTTTATGTGCCGTGTTCCTTCACAACGTAGGCGATAATGGCTCTCAACTTGGGGGAAGTTGAGAGCCATTTGTAGCTCCCAATAAGTTTTGTCCCTCTCTCACCTCCCTAGACCACGTTCTGGCATCTACTTGCTTAAGTCCACCAGGTATGTTATGCGTTGCTTTCCTTTGACTCTCTTTTTATATTCGACCTGTGAGTATCAGATTCTCCCGGCCCTCTGTCAAGTTATTTCCCAGATGTTTAAACTTCCACACCTGCTTGATTTTAGTTTCCCCTTTGGGGCTCATCATTTTCCTGATGGCCCTGCATTCTTTCTTCGTGTAGTTTATGCTTAGTCCCTTCTTCTCGCTCTCCTTCTCGCTACCTTCTGTAGGAGATTTTGCCATTTCTTTTCCGTGTCTGCTATCAGCACTGTGTCATCTGCGTATCTCATGTTGGTAAGATGTGGCCGCCGATGCTAAATCCCGGTAGGATTTCTAATTCTCTCAGAATTGCGTCGTTGTATAGGTTGAATAGGTCTGGTGAGAAGACACGTCCTTGCCTTAATCCCCTTTCCTTTTTTGTATATCTACAGAACTCATTTTCTGTCTATATGCAGGCGGTTTGCTGCCAGTGTAGGTTCTTGATTATTCTAATATCGTTCCCAAATATATCAAGGTTGTCAAGCAGTTCCAACAAATTCCTTTACTGATGACCATGCATTCTGTAGTTTATGCCTTTCCTTTCTCTCTCTCTCTCCTTCGCTACCATCTATCGGAGGTTTTGTAATTTTCATTTTCATGCCTGCTATCAGTAATGTGTCATCTGTTGTTATGTTGTTAAGAGTGTTACTTGGGGATGGGGGAGATGATTAAATATTAGGTTGGTGCAAAAATAATGTCGTTTTCTCACATATGTTACTTTTATATATGATTTCTGAATTAATTCATTGATATATATATATAGCCATGTTATATATCATTTTGTAGCGAAGTTTCTCGCTCTATCGAATCGTGTTATTCGTTACCATTCTCAATCTCTTCATTCGTTTTTTTGCAGGCTTTTCGACAGCATGGACAAAATTCAAATCCGCACGATTTTCTTGTTCCAGTTCAAACTAGGCCGAAAAGCTGCCGAGACAGCTCGTGATATCAATGACGCGTTTGGCCCAGGAACCACTAACGAACGTGTGGCACAACCGTTGTTCAAGAAATTTCGCAATGGTGACGAGAGCCTCGAAGATGAAGACGGTCGCGGTTGATAACGAACATTTGAAAGCCTTAATTGAATCCTCGCAAAACCACACGAGAAGTTGCTGTTGAACTCGAGTTCGACCACTCAACAGTCGTTCGCCATTTAAAGCAAATAGGGAAGTCAAAAAAGTTGGATGAATGGGTGAACGATAATCAAAAAAATCGTCAAAAAACGACATTATTTTTGCACCAACCTAATAATTCACTGATATCCGAACACACATTGGATTAGTGAAACATGCCTTCCAGAAGCTAAACCATGTATCAAGAAACATAAAAAAATTCGTTAGAAACCAAGAAAATAACACTGAATTATCGATTCACTTGTCTGGTGGGGAATTTTGGACAATCTCTTTACTACTGAAGAGAAAACTGGATCCAGTAGAAGTGTTGTTCTACAGAAGGATACGGAGGTTTTCATGGACGGCGTGAGTATACAAGAAGGCAGTCTTTAAGGAAATGATAACGAAAGGAACACTTAGGCTTAGAATCAGAAAGAAACAACTGTTATGGGGAAGGCGGGCTTGGAGAATTGGACACCCACAGGTCATATCGAGAATAAGAGAGATAGACGAAGGAAGTGGGACATCTATTGTATGGCGTAGAAAATTTGGTCTCACATTCTCATATCGATTTTTACTATTAACTGATATTGATCTCTACTTGAAGCCGTCTACTGAACTGTATTTTAGTACAGTTTAAATTATTGATTTCAAATTGTCAGCAAAACAACATCAAGCAAAAAAAGAAAAATAAAGACTCCCATTCTTTCGTGCATAGAATATTGCTACCACATCTGGCCAATATAGCTGATATGAAGGAGGCACGGTAGAGTAATGGACAGCGGCTTGGATTGAAGAATCGGAGAGTCGAGTTCGAATTCCAGTCGAATCCATTACATTCACTTACATGCTAATATCCTTGGGAAAGGTGTGAATCCTCTTCTTCTCCCTCCAGCTATGGGTAAATAACAGGACAGACTGGGCTCTATAGCCTTGGATTGCAACTGATCAAGAAGAAGGACAACTCTGAATTCAAAACCTGCGGAGGGTCGTTTGGGGACCTTGTGACACGTAGTGCACCAGCTCTCAGTATTCGGCCCTTCAAAAAGTGTGGGTGGTCCTGCATGAAACCTTCACCGCTATAATCAAATCTCATGTTGTTGTTGTCGGGCTGTCGGTTTCCTAGGAACTGCTGGTTTCCATTTTGAAAGTATATTCTAGAACCATCAACAGAACGGCCAATAAGTTCAAAGATAAGGAAGAGTAGAGAGGAAGACTAGATCAGGAGGTTACAACATCATTTCAAATTAAAGCTAAATATATTATTTCTGTTCAAAGTAGAGTTCAATAGTTTTATAAAATCCTCGGAGAATTCCAGTAAGATATCTTTAATCATTTCTTAGATACAACGTTCGTTTCAAAGCTTAATCTAACAATTGGACAATTTTGCTGTTACACAATTTGGACAATTCTGCTGTTACACGGGTATATATATATATATATATATATATATATATATATATATATATATATATATATGTATGTATGTATGTGTGTGTGTGTGTGTGTGTAAATATTCCTAGACTGAGTGTATCTGTAAAAGAGACAAAAGGAATAAAAATGACAAGCGGAAAAACTATACTTAGCCGACGCGTTTCGTCAACTGAGTGACTTTTTCTATGAAATGTAGGATTTATTATACTGTACGTGTTTTTATACACAGAGGCGAGGATGTCATTGGTTTATCAAAGCTTGTAAATTTGAGAGCATTCGTGATTGTTCAGCACATGATTGAAACGGCAATCAAAGCATATAGAGGACACAAAGTGTCCTGATTATAAAAAAAAATATTGGAAATTACTCGCGCATTTTACCCTTTCACCAGACTTTGAATTACGTCTGCATTTTCTATAAATATGTTTTATGGTAATTAATTTAATGCTCCTTCCTCTTTGGAACTGCTATGAGTTTAAGCTTCATACTAGATTGGCAGTTAGGTCTCATACATTCACTTTTGAAATCGCTAGTTGTTCTATGCTACTAGTTTCTTCTCTCACGTGTCTCGTTTCTTGTTTTCTTCTCAAATCTTTTTTCTCTATATATATATGTGGTGTCGCCTTAGGACTTAGGCGATAATGGCTCTTCACTATTTCCTGTCCCTTGCGGCTTAAATAAATTCTGTCTTTTCGTTATTTCTAAACCCTGTTCCGCCATCCATTTCGTTTTCAAGCTCATCAATTATGCTATGCGCTGTTTCCTCTGTCCTTCTTGCCCTCAATATGTGTTGTGAGTATCAAATTTTCCAAGCACTTCCTCTACATTAAGTACCCCAGAAAGCTGGAAGCCTTTCTTCAAATAATACTTCCTCAGAGCAATATACTAATACTTCTACCCTTCAGTGGATGGGAATTTTTAATGGAAATTGTATTTAGGATTTTTTTTTCAAAACTATCATGATCCTTTGATATAATATCCTTTATTTTTCTTCAACGGTTCTGCTTTAAACACCCCCATACATACAGTTGATACAACTGGTTACGAGATATGCTTTCGTCAATCCACAAAGTTGTAGATTTCCAACACCTCATGTTGACTCAACAACAGTTATTAACGCTATGTATAAAAATACAAAAGGATGCTGAGGATACCATGAACCGAACCTGTGGGCAACGACGATGTTTTGGTGAGGATTCAAACAAAGAGGAAGTTTATACTTAACATCAGAAAGAAGAAGCTGAAATTTCTCTGGGACATGATGAAAAAGGAAGGCTTGAAAAAATTGATACACACAGGGCGGACAGAGGGAAAGAGAGGCAAGGGAAAGCAACACGTGATATACTTAGCAAGTGGATGACAGAACAGGGTCTGGGGGAAGTAGTAAAAAGACAAAACTTATTGAGAACTACAAGGGATAGGAGGAAGTGGAGGGCCATGATCGCCTTCGTCCTGAAGGGATACGACACATAAAAGAAGGAGTTGCTAAAATACAGGTTCGTTCAAGCGCTCCTGGACTATAAACTTTAGAATTTTGCTGGCGGTTATTGGGTGCTTTCTGTTTGGAAATGTTAAAGGGTCACTGATTGTGAAAATCAACTTAATGGAAAAAAATATTTAATGGAAAACATATACATCGTATTATATATATATATATATATATCCATACAACACAATTAAAACCATCAATAAATAAAAACTATTGTAATCTAACAGCCTGCATCCTTACATGCATATACAGTGTGGGGAAATAAATTATCGTACACAAAGGAATTTTTAATTTATTGTACATGCATCGCACGAATAAACATACTTTTCATATAATTAATTGTTCAGAGATGCATAATAATTAAATATGCATAGAAAACAGAAAATTGATTTAATAGAAATAGATCGCATTTATCCATTTTAATGGGTGAAAAAAGTATTCGTACAATACAAAAAAGAATATATAATCTTCATTTAATACATTGTAGAATAGCCATTATTCACTTCTACAGCAACCAGCCTCTTCTTTTAGATCTCAGTTAATGATTTGCAAATTTAGTTGGTATTTTGTTCCATTCTTCTTCGCGTATGGTCTTCAGATCCGTGATATCGATTGGATTTGAATTTTCAAATAACACCACAGATTCTCGATTGGGTTTAAATCTGCGAACAGACTTGGCCATTTCATAATATTTACATTATTTTCAGCAAGCCATTTCTTCGTAGATTTTGCAGTTTGCCTAGGATCATTAACGTATTGGAATATGCAATCAGGAGGAAGTGAAACTGAAATCATTAAATTTGCTTCCAAAATGTTTTGATATTTCATTCTACCGTTTATTACGTATATATTGCCAGTAGCTTCGACCCTCCCCCCGCCACCCGCAAAAAAATAAAAAAATAAATAAAATAATCCCCAAACAATGATGCTATCACCACCACTGTGTTCTTTTGTCTAAAGGCATTGCCATCTTTCCTCCTTACATGATTTCTAGAATTACGTCCAGACAACTCAATTCTGGTTTAGTCTGTCCATGATACTCTTATCCTAATGTTCATGAACGAATTCCAACCTGGCATCTCTGTATCTTTTCAATAACAGTGGAGTTATCCGAGGGGAGCGTGACTTTAGATTGTTCCTATGAATTTCATTGCTTATTGTCCGTTTACTGATACAGATTCCTGATAAAAGCAAATAATCCTGCAGTACTTGATGAGTAACCATCGGATTTTGTTTAATTTGGTCGCATTAATTTCCTCGACGACCTTGAAGAAATCTCCCGTGGAGCACCTGCTCTTCTTTGGTTTTCAACAGTTTTGAGTTTTTATACCTTGCAATGAATGAGCTAATGGTCGTAAATGGAATATTCAGGTTTTCTGATATTTTTCTGTAACTTTTACGTTTCCAGAGTTTAACAATCAGTTCCTTTTGCGAATTCGTCAATTCGTTACCTCTTGCCATAATGAAAACATTCTTTCACGAATATCAATTTCAGAATGTTCCCTTTGTATTTTTAGGCTAAAAATAACTGATGATAACATTATTGGAACATTCTAGAATATTACACTTAAAGAGTATAAAAGCAATTTAAAAGTTTGATTTAAAAAGAATGATTTGATTTTAAAATCTGAAACTGTACGAATACTTTTTTCACCAATTAAAATGGATAATGAGATTTCTATGAAATCATTTTTCTCTTTTCTATGATATTTAGTTATTATACTTCTATGTACAGTTAATTATATGAAAAGTATGTTTATTCATTAGGTAGAAATATAATAAATTTAAAAAAATGTATGCGTACTAATATTTGTTTCCCCTCACTGTATAAATAACACATCATATCTCGCCTCATTGCCTACGTCACAATACTCACTAGTTCTAAGGAACTCGCCAATTGTCTCTACCTACCCTGATGATGACTTAAGAAAGTCCAAAGCTCGGACAAGCTTTCTTGTCCTTTTCTTCTGAAATAAACTTTTCCTGGTTGGAAAATAGACTCAAGAGATTTGGAAAGTTCTAACGAGAGATGCGAATTACTGAAAAAGGCTGGCGTTATTTACTAAATGCCATGTCATAATGCAACCCCCTTCCACAACTGGAGGCCTATTCAAAATATCTAGATAGAACCTTTCTGACTCTGAGAATGGGAGTTGTGTGAATAGTCAAAATATCTTGCATTATTTTCATTATTCTGAGTTATCCTCATCTTCATTGTCATATTCACAACGATCCGGCCGTTGTACGCTCCAAATTTCTTTGTTGATAGGATCTCTGAGATGAAGTATTATGATTACTTGCATTATTTACATTATTCAGACTGTTATACTCATCTTCATTGCCATATTCACAACGTTTCGGCCGTTTTACGCTCCAACCTTCTTTAATTGATTGGATATCTAAGATGAGGTATTATGATTACTTGCATTATTTACATTATTCGGACTGTTATCGCCATCTTCATTGTCATATTCACGACGATCCGGCCGTTGTACGCTCCGACCTTCTTAAGGTGATTCGTATTTCGAACCGAACTCTCTATTTCGTCTACCGAGGTAGATTGATCTAATTCCATGTGCCATGCCTCTTCCCGAGGTCTCAGTTATTTCCCTTTAACTCAACTCTTCAAGTTTCGTTTCACCACTGCTGTGGCTTGGTATTGAACTCACAACGCTTTGCGTCTAGTCACTAGATCTAACCAACGTCTTTATCGACTGGGCCAGAGAGTGGACGCTAAAAGATAGCATAAAATTAAAATGAAAGTGAGGCAATACTGTCACAGGTTGCCTGGAATTGCCCAATCCTCTCTTCAGAGCTTTGAGCGCAGAATTATTTACACCATCTCGTAATTTTCACTCTACAACTTCTTTCCCGGAGACGCAATATTGCCAGCCTATTTTGGCTCTATAATTACTTATATGGCAAATGTTTGCACACCCTCGACTCTTTAACTTCATTTATTCAGACTTTTACAACCAACCAAACTTGCTACTTCCACATAGTTGAATCACCCGCATTCCTCACGTATTCCTTTGGTAAGAAGGAAGTTTTAATTAGAAAGCTTCTTCCCAAGAATCGATGCTTTATAGAACAGATTCTCTCGTAGATGCTTCCCCAAATCTACACTCGTAACCTGCTTAAATCATAGATTAATCTCTATCTATTCTCTATATCCTCACTATCTTCCCGCCCTGGGTATGACGATAAACTACGTCTAGCATTAAGGCCTCTGATCAGGAGGTTTTGAGGAACGTAGAACCACCTGGTATTCTCAGGTCCACCCTGACCGAGGTGGTAGCACCTGTTATGATCCCAGCTATGGGCAAAATATTTATACCCAAATTTGTGTAAAAATAGGTTTTAATACCAGAAATACTTTGTAATAAAAAAAAATATTACCAGCAATACTTTTTGAAGGAAAAATTATTATCAGTAAGATTTTTTTTAAATACCAGCAATACAAACAGCTATGCATTCTTTGTAAAAAAATATGACTAGCTATAGATTTCTTCAAGGAAAAATATTCCCAGAAATAGATTTTTGAAGAAAAACATTACAAGCAATAAAATTTTTTAAATAACCCATTAAGGTTGACATGCCGTAAAACAAAACAAACCAAACTAAACTCACTATCTTCACTTCCTTCTACCTCCACTTACCTTTATACAATACACCTTATTCAGTAGCGTTCTACCTTGAGTTGCTCTTGAGCTTTATATTGGAAGAATATTAGTAAAAACCCAAAACATATATACTTAAATAACCGGAAGATATTGAAAATGAAAAAGAAATCAGCATAGGAGAAGTTAGCGACAGACATAGAAAAGTATAAATTGGGCGTGTGTTGCTTACAAGAGACAAAAATTGGACCTGGTCTGAAGAGTAACAAACGCCAGCTGATATGTTTAGAGACCGAATTATGGAAAACATTATGGAAACGGATTTGTTGTTAACAGTAAATGGTAGAATAATATACATCGATGTTGGAAAGTATCAGACCGTGTATCTGTAATACAGCTCACTATTCTAGAATAAAAATACGAATGTCAACAAACAGAATGCCTAGCTAATAAAACCATGGAGTTTTACTTTGAAAAGACTGACTTCAAAAAGTTCAGAGGTCATCCAAGAACCATGATAGTCACAACGCTGAACCGAGGCATTCAAAGAACAAGGCAGAAAGATCCCACTTTTCATTTGGAGAAGTTTACAATCAAGTAAGATCTGATACAAGTGTGCAAACTCACAGAGGACAGAGAAGGCTGACAAAATATTGTCAAATCAGTATACAATGTCACTGAAGATGAAAGAACATGTTAATGCATGACCTCAAATCGAAACAGTTTTGAAGATGATAGGAACAGAAAAATGTCGAAAGAAATCTTTCAATAAAAAAAAAACGGTCAAAAGATGAGGATCATGGAAGAATACAAATAGATTGGATTTTCATATAATTGCATCGTCCTGGGTACGACGAAAAACTACATCCGACGTCCTGGAGAAGACGATAAACTACATCCAACAGCAAGGACTCTGATCAAGGGGATTTGAAGAGCATGGAACCACCTCTTAATTGCTGCTGTTCCCTGGTCCACCCTGACCCAGGGTGGTAGCACCTGTTAGGGTCCCAGCTATGGGTAAATTGTTAACTTCAAGCTGGGATCAAACACTATGAATGTGTAAAAATGTTTTAATACCAGCAATAAATTTTTGTAAACAACTATTACCAGCAATGAATTTTTGAAAAAAAAAATATTAGCAGCCATATATTTTTGAAAAGAAATATTACCAGCAATACATTTTTTAAAAAAATATTACTAGCAATAAAAATCTTCTCGGCATTAAATAACCTATTGAAGTTGATACGCCGTAAAACAAAACAAACCAAACCAAACCAAATCAAATAATTTCTGCTTTGAGGCCCGAAAGCATAAAAAGGCGTAGACAAGCAACCGAGGTGCCGATGATCCTGTCAGCGATATCCTTGATATATGCAACTTGACAGAGATGCTCCGGGTATTTTTATCCCAATAGCAATCATTAAAAATTGGAGTTAGTTTAGCATCAAGGACAACCAAATCGACAAACGAAATCCGGTTGGGAAAATTTTCCTGCACGCCGCACTACCTCATGAAGCCAAATCCCCCCCCCCGCCAGCTAGGGATAAATAGTTGGATAGGTAGAGATATTTAACTCTGTTAAAGCAGTATATTCTGGACATACAACGTGGCCACTTAAAAATCATTTGCCACTGAAATTTCTACATGACAGAAAAACATACCATATACACTCGCGTACCATTCGACCTAATTTTGAAGCTAATTTGACTACAGTAAATTTATATATAAATTGGTAAACGGCGTCGGCAGGGCCAGCAGTACATACGCTAATTTTATATTTCGTGTACGTTGCGACCCCCTTAAAATTTGCATCAATATTATGTCTCCAAATGTCTCATGATACGCGTGTATTTACGATATAGATAACAAACCAACCTACAAGTTTATCTTTTGGAAGTTACTTAAATCCTGTCTAGATTACAGAAATGGTTAGTGTATGCAGTGGCCAAGAAATGGGGGTTGAGTTTAATACTAAATAATAATATGAAACTGATCCCTTACTTTCTATCATCCATTCATTTGATTACCTCTAATTATGTTTTGGAATTTCATCTATGAAACTACTATGGCCAATAAATGGGGGATGTGTTTAATACTAAAGTACAATACAAAACTGATCCCCCACTTTTTACCATCCCTTTGATTATCTATAAAGAATTTTTTAGTTACCGTATATACTCGCGTATCATGCGACCTCAGACCTAATTTTGAAGCTGATTTGACTAAGTAAATGCATATATAGTTTGCTCAACGGCCAGTAATATATACGGTTATTTTATATCTCTTAAAATTAGCTTCAAAGGTCGCAGGATGTGTGAATATATACAGTGTATGTTTTTCAAACATTTTTAGCGATCTGTGTACAAGTATTTGTTTTCTCTAGTATAACAATTGTTATTGTTTATAGAAAAATATATCTGTTACATTCACCGACATGATGAAATTCATTTTTGTTGATCTTAAAATTCTCTTGAAATTTAACTCTTGACTCATTTGGGATATCTTTGCCTGACTTTTCATTTAGTTATGGCTCTCGAGTGATATGCACAAAACTACGTCCGTGGTTTCTGCTATCGTCTCTAAACTGGATCCCTTCAAAGCCTGTCGACTTGATGGTATTCCTGCAATACCTGTCGACGGCCAGTTTAACTGGGATTTCCATCCTGGAATCGACCCTTCCGATAAGATTAGGAAGTCTCCTACCTGACAAACCGACAATCGCGTGATTCGAACCCTAGTCTCATGGTCAGAATGCGAACGCTCTAACCACTCGGACACGTGCCCATGAGGTAGTTTTATATAAATATATATATATATATATATATCCTATTTTATATAAAATGTAATATATTTTGGGTAGATACAGATACAGGTAATGACGTTAGTCATCTAATGGTCACACATATTTTTTACGTGGGGAAATTAAGATTTCACGTGAAAATAATTCTTTGCGCGTATACAGAAGAACATATAAGAAATATATAAATATCTTTATAATATCTTTACTGAGCGCGAAACACCTGATAAGTAATCTACGAACGAATTTGTTGCTGTGATGATCGCTAACAAAAATTCCTACCCAGGGCAGCTGCACATCGTCTAGGAAACTTCCCAGTGCTTTTTGAAATTTTTCATCTGTGGCAAGTGATGTGAGAACCTGAAACAATTTCGGATTTTGGATTTTTTCAGATTTTGAAATTTTGGATAACGGATACTGAACCTGTATATAAGAAAAAATTCTACATTACTGAGGCAGAAAATAAAATCATTTCGGCCGTCGTTTTTTTTTTTTTTTTTTTTTTTTTCTAACTGTACTTGAAATTAATTTTGAGGCAAAAACCGAACCCTGACTTATTTTTGACAGCCAATTTAATTGTATAGATAAAATCTCTAGATTACTGATACAGAAAGCATAACCAACTGAATTGCAAAATTATCATCGTTGTTATCTTACATGATTAAGCTATTAACAAACTCTAAAAGTCAATTATGTATTATCATATAATCGTGTAGTGATGACAATTGCAAGAAAAAATAACAATGATAACTGATGTCGCAGTGAGAATTGAAGTACAGTGTAACCCGGATATAAGAGAGTTGTCGGGACCGAAGAAGAAGTCTCTTATATCCGGATTTCTCTTATATCCGGGTTTGGTCTATTTTGTTTACATTAACACAGGCTCTAATTTGGGACCAGAGAAAATCTTCCTTGTATCCGGGTTTCTCTTATATCCGGGTCTCTTATATCCGGGTTACACTGTATTTAATATGTCAAATAATAAATGTTGAGATTGCTGTAAAGATGTATCAACAGTTGAAAAGCAGATGGCACGAAGAGTTTACGATAGGAATGATCTTTAAAACGAGCTGGAATATTTCATTCCCTTCAAACCGGACTCTCTACGATTGAAGGCAGAAAAGAGATTGAGTAGTCCGCTTATAAAATGTAAGGAAGTAATAATGTTTAAAAAAAAAAGACATTTTAGAAGAGACGTCCTCTTCGGTTTCTAAATACAGATTTATATATATATATATATATATATATATATATATATATATATATATATATATATATATATATATACAGTGTCAAATCTAAACCCGAATTTATAGACTTATCTGAACTTTAAGATTCGAAACTCTGCCTAAAACATTGATAAACTAAAAAAAAAAAAATGAGAAAAATGAAAACAGTATTACCATAACTCCCCATGTATAATACGCAATTTTTTCTAAAAAAACAATAAGCAAAATTAGGTGTGCGTATTATGCACAGATGCCAAAATATCTTTTTAAAATTACCGTTTCATAGGTCGATTTCAGTTGAGAAATGACTACTGACCACAAATATACGACAATTTGACACTAACATTAGGCGATTACCAGCCCATAAGGATGTCAAATACAATCTAACCTAATACCTAACAATACTTACATATGTAAAATAAAATAAGAATTATCATAAAACTAAATTAGAATATTATTATTCTATGTTCAAAAACACTTTTTTGTGAAAAAATTAAGTGTAGATCGGGTATACTGCACATCTTATGGAACAAAAAAATGTTAATGAGCCTGCGCAGTAGGCACAATATAGATATTTCCGTTTCCTTTTGGAATCGTGATGGTCGTAAATTTTGATAAATATTTCCAATTACAACTTGAATAAGAGTAGGAAACGCTGCCGTAATAAGATTGGAGAGGCACAATTTATAGGGTTTGATTACCAACAAGAGGTGCGTATTATGCGTGAGTATAAGGATTTCCTTATACTTTCAGCACACTTTTATGTATGCATATTATGGATGAAATGCGCATTATACACGGAGGATTATGATACATGCCATGTAGGAGATTACATATTACAGCACTCTTTTCTTTGTTTCTAACGACATTTTCCTATCTCTTAATACTTTGCTTAGTTTATGAAAGGCATGAGGAGATTGTCCAGCATTCACTGCCATATAGGAGATTAGATATTACATAGCAGTTCAGTACCGTTTTCTTCGGTTCTAACGACATTTTCTCATCTCTTAATACTTTGCTTATTTTATGAAAAGCATGAGGAGATTGTTCAAAATCCACTGCCATATACGTGATTAAATATTTCATAGTAGTTTAGCATCGTACAAAAAAATTTGTCGCCAAAAAAATCAGGTAAAAAAATCGGCAAAAAACAATCGCAGTAACGAAAACTTGAGAATCCAGAATTTGAGGATTACGGGTCTGGATCCGTCTCGAAATGTTTTTAATTTGCTCATGGAGTTGCATTGATTCCAAAATGGTATAATATGTCGAGCTACGGCCTTGAAGAGACACAGTGACACACTGACATTCGCATTTATTATTTAGTTGACTACATTTGAAAAGAGTTTATCTAAACTATAAGATTTGTGCGTATATTGGGCTATAGCAGAATAAAAAATTTGGTGAGTTGAGTTAAAGGGGAATTAATAAGACAATCGGAAGAGGCATGGCACGTGGAACTAGAACAATATACTCCGGTAGAAGAAATAAAGCGTTCGGTTCTAAATTCCAATCACCTGAAGAAGGCAAGAGCATACAACGGCCAAAACGTCGTGAATATGGGAATGAAGATGACACTCCCAATAATGTAAATAATGTAAGTAAAATCGGCGAGGTTATATACCTAACGCATATGGTAAATTAAAATTAAAATAAAGATGTCATTCTTGGAGAGCCTCCTTTTCATTGTGTGCATGCGCAAACGCATCAATGTAAACGTAAATTTCACCGGATGTGAAACTTTTTCTACTTTCTCATACTGATTTCATCCTTTAAAAAAAACCAATAACGCAAGATTATAAAATTAGATTGATAAAAAACTAAGAACTAAATTATATTTATACAATGTTAAAAGCCAAATCATATTTCTGTAATATTTTAAATGAGGTGTTTGAAAACTCCATTGGACTATTGTTATAACAATACATCACTGTAGCAACGGACAGTTGGAGATTGAGGAATTTCGTCCAAAGTTATATGAAAAAAGAACAAATATAAAACCCATTGTACTATGAACTGGTTATATAATGAATTTGCTCAAAAGCAGACAGAGAACATTTAGTTTCAAGGTGAAAGAACAATGGAAAAATGCTAAAAATCAAGATTAAAAATAGAAAGAAAGAAAGAAAGAACAAAGGTAAGCAAAGAAAGAAAGAAAGAAAGAACAAAGGTAAGCAAAGAAAGAAAGAAAGAACAAAGGTAGGCAAAGAAAGAAAGAAAGAAAGAAAGAAAGAAAGAGCAAAGGTAAGCAAAGAAAGAAAGAAAGAAAGAAAGAAAGAAAGAAAGAAAGAGCAAAGGTAAGCAAAGAAAGAAAGAAAGAAAGAAAGAAAGAAAGAAAGAAAGAAAGAAAGAAAGAAAGAAAGAAAAAAAATTAAGGAAAGCTGAGGCTGAGAAAATAAATTTAAGGAGAGAAACGAAAAGAAAGATGAGAAGAGAATAAAAGAAAAACTGTTAAGAAATATGCAGAAATATTTAGATCGACGTTTTTAAGATTTTATTGTTTTCGGTCTAATATTGTTAGTGTTGGTAAATAAAAAAGAAATGGGGTAGAAAAAAGAAAGACAAAGAAAAATGATAACAGAAATAAAGAAAGAAAGAAAGAAGGAAAGAAAGAAGGAAAGAAAGAAAGAAAGAAAGAAAGAAAGAAAGAAAGAAAGAAAGAAAGAAAAAGATGAACAATAGCAGAAAAAAAATGAAAAAAAGAAAGAAAACAAAGAAGATTAAAGGAAAGCAGATAAGAAAGAAAAAAAAACAGAGAAAAAAAAAGAACCTTCCAAGCAAGCAATACAGAGAGAAGAATATGAAATTAAAAGAAGAAAGAATGAGGAAGAGGATCAAGCAAACAAGAAAGAAATGATTGCAAAGCAAGCAATAAAGAGAGAGAAGAAAACAAAAGAGAAAGAGTTCAAAGAAAGAAAGAAAGAAAGAAAGACAGAAAGACAAGCCAACAATCAAGCAGAGAAGATACCAACGGAAGTAGGAAAAGGAAATGAGAATGATGGAAACGAATAAAGAACGCTAGAAATAAGGTTAAGAAAGAAAGCACACATGCAAGCAAACAATAAAGAAAGAGAGGGAGCAATAAAGAAGGGAAAGCACGTAAAAAAACAAGTAATGAAAGAACGAAAGAAGCAAAAAAGAAGGTTAAAGAATGAAAGAGTGCAGTGATGCAAGCTAATAGATTACAAGGGAAAGACAATGAGAAAGAAAAAAGAAAGAAAGAATGTACGCAAGCAATAAAACGAGAAGAAAAAAGAGAAAGCAAGCAAGAAAGAAAACAAAGAAACAAACAAGCAAAAGTAAAGAAAGAAAGAAAAGCAAAGAAAGAAAGACAAAGAAAGATAGAAAAGTAAAGAAAGAAATATAAACAAGGTAAAAGAATGAAAAAACGCAATGAAGCAAGCAAATAATAGAGAATAAAGGAAAGACAATGAGAAAGAAAAAAGAAATAAAGAAAGAAAGAAACAGTGTCAAAGAAAGAGATAAAAAGGTTAAAGAAAGAAAGTACTCATGCATGCAATCAATAAAATGAGAAGAAAAAGAGAAAGAAAGCAAGAAAGAAAAGCCAAAAAAAAAAAAGAAAGAAAAAAGCTTCTAAAACAAATAAAATGCAAAAATCTTCTAAAAGATGCGAAGAGAAGTTCAGTCGGGAAAGGATAAACGAAAGTAAAAAAATGAGTCAAGTCAGATAAAAATGTATTAAGATACTAAGCGAAAACAAGGCTAAAAGATGGCGCCCACACCAGACTCACTAATGTCCTACGTATAGCAAAATCCGGATACTGACGTCTGCGTGCTCAGCGGCCACTTCCGCCCAGATCATCCTTCACTCTAGCCATAAGTCTGCTCGGCATCATTTTCGATTAACAGCAACCTCTCATACACCTGTCGTCCTCCGAGCGCTTAGCCGCTGAATGTTGGTTGCACTTACTAGTGTAAATATGACTGCTTTTACCTGTAGTGATAGCTGAAAGGAAATGAGCCTAGCTCGATAGATGTTAGTCGAATGTAGCGTCGTCCAGGAAACTGAAGAAATGAGGGAATGTCCTGATAGACAGTCGTTTAATTTTATCAAAGAACCAGACGACCGTTTTTCTTTTTTTTATATGGGTGGCTTCAATTTCGTATTCACCTGCTTCCCGAGAATTGCGATTTGCAAGAGAAGAACAATTCTTGCACATTCCAAGCGATCGTCCTTGTTTTTTTAACACAACGCAGCAGTCAGCATATATTTCTGTCGGTGTTGCCCAGGAATAAAACATTCGAGGAATGCCAAGAAAAAAACAAAACAAAACAAAAAAACAAAAAAAAAACGCATCGAACAATAATTTTAATACAGTGTAACCCGGATATAAGAGAAACCCGGATATAAGATAGATTTTCTCTGGTCCAAAATTAGAGCCATACTTACCTAAACAAAATAGACCAAACCCGGATATAAGAGTAACCCGGAAATAAGAGACTTCTCCGGTCCCGACAACTCTCTTATATCCGGGTTACACTGTAAAAGAAAATTTAAAGACACTGAAAGGGCTTTTTGTTAAAAATTTAATAAAAGATATAAAAGTAATTTATATAGACAAGGTATTACAGAACACATTAAAGATAGTAAAAAAATGAAACGCCTCTTACAAACGAATGGAATTCATCGGAGAAAAACATGGTACACAGACGCAATAATATTTAGAATACAGGTTTATACCATGGAGATTTTTCTCGCCGGAGTCCATCCTTCAAATCTACAAATCAACCTGTCGTCCTTGTATTGATTACTATTAGCATATATGGTTTGTTATCGCCGTTGTTCACCTCAAGGCGCTCGACAAAATCTAGACGGATATGCAATGTAATAGCCCCTGACCTGGCATCACGACTCCAGTCATATTTTTCACCAACGTATTGTGGCTTCTCTCTGTCTATTCTACAAATATCTTCATGGAAGTTTTCTAAAAGTAACGAAGAGAAGTTCAGTCGGGAAAGGAGAAGCGAAAGTAAAAAAAAATGAGTCAGATAAAACGATATGACGAGCTATTTTAACTGGTACCTCAAATGCATGTATTTAAGCGTACTACTATGTTGGCATATTGCACCCACCCTTTCGCTGTCGAGACAGTTAAATGCAACCGCCGCTTCTATTCCACTTCTCTAGCACATCCTCTTACTTGCTTCCCTGATAGCTATAATCATCAAATATTCAAATTTAGTGTCAATCGACATCTTCTGATGCCTTGACCCTGATCTCCATGCTTTTCTATATCTTTTGCGCAAGCACCCCGCTTAACTCTTACTTTCACTCTCTGTAACCTCTTGCGTGCTAGTGGTACTTCCTCCTTGCTTAGGGTGAAATGCTTAACACACACACATATATGTATATATATATGTATATATAAAAGTGAACATAGAAGTCAACACTTAGAGGCGACAGTCTGTTTCATTGCCTGACGATTGCATATAGCATGAAACAGACTGTCGCCTCTAAGTGTTGACTTCTATGTTCACTTTTATGTTTACACACGCTCTATCTCTGATATTGAGCACTTTATTCCATAAATATAGCACACCTTAAGACTATATTTCTTATATATATATATATATATATATATATATATATATATATATATATATATATATATATAACCGTTTTCAGCCGCAATGATGACTTCAAAGCAGGACCAGAATCGTTGACATACACGCATCAGATGGTCTATATTGATAGTGTATATTATTTCTTTTAGTCTTCGGTTCATCAACGCCCCACAAGGAAGAGTCCAGGGGATATAAGTTTGGCGAGTTAGGTAAGTCACATGTTCGGTGTGATGTCATCATGAAGATTGGCTGACATCTAATTTTCGGTCATCACAGAGGTTGGGTCCTGCTGAAGCACACAGGGGCTTCCTATCATAAACAATGTTTATCCACGGCTTCTCAACTGTTTCTAGAGCCACAGCATTCAAACTACACCCTTGTGCAAATTAATTGAAACATCTGCGTATTTTCTCTTCTTTCACCATACAGTCAAATTTAGACTCACTGGAATGACAGGGTGCAATCGATTTCTATTTTTCCTCAGATTAGGTCATTTGCAGTGGTGTGCAGTAATATGTATCTATTTTCTGGGTGTATGATGAAATTTGTTTGACCTTAAAAAATATTCCGTCATCCGTGATTGCATCAGATTTTTATCAAGACCGGACACTATTGTTTCAATTGTCGATTAGCTGTCCTACGGCCATTGTTTGCGATGGACGTTACTCCAAGGAAGCGTACGAAAATTGTAATGCTGCACGAGCACACTGGCAGGTCTTACCAGTGAACAAATCAAAGTACTATACACTGGCCCGGAAACTCTCCTGATTTAAATCCAATCGAGAATCTGCAAGGAACAATTTCGTGAAATGGACATATGAAGTACTAACATGTGCGCTGGGTCATGTTTCATTGGAAAAATACGGAAAAATGTAAATAATAACGGAATTATTCGTTTTGTTTCAATTAAGTTGCCCAAGAACGTAAGAGCCTATCAAAAGACTTGGGGTGGCATGATGTGCCGTTCCCTATTCAGCACCCCTAAAACCATCACAGAAGCGGGTAACCTTTGTTTATGCTTACGTGCCGACATTAATTGGCTTTTCCTCATTCCTACCGAATATCCTCATGCGCTACATTACGGATCCTGCCCTGGAGATCTCAGGAAATGGTCGTCATGAATATTCGGGATTTGCACCGACAATAATCTGCACAGGCTGCTCGACTTGTGCTGTCTGGATACTGTTCGAACGATGCGAATAGGCTTTACTCCAGATGACTCGGCCCCGCTGGAGGCTACCAACTCTTTCCGTATTTTGCGAACAAACAACCTGGCGACTTTCAGAAAACGTCAGTCAATTATGCGCCATGCGTGATACACGCGTAGGCGATCATGTATCTTTCGATACGTGATTGACGAGGCATATTTTCCCCGCAGGAGGTTGCCAGAAAACGTACAACGTGTATCGCAACAGTTGAAACATTAATTTCATCTCATGCGCAAACTGGTTGATCGCCATTGATACTCTGAAAATATAAAAGAACATTAATTATCATATAATTTCATTATATATATATATATATATATATATATATATATATATATATATATATATATATATATATATATATTGTAATGCGGCAGCAGATTATTATTTAAACATATATTGTTAAATAAAACAGACAATTAATGTCTGTTATATCTGATCATGAGCCGTTCTAAACTTCGTATGTTTGATTTCATTTCTGGTGAAAATAAAGACAAAAATTGTACAACATTTGGATATTTTTTATTAAGCTGTTCGCTGATCTAAGCTTTTGACTCATTTTTTTCACCCGAAATTAAAGCAACAATAAGAAGTTTAGAACGTCTCATTATCTGACATAATAGATTTTCATTGTCTGTTATATTTACCAATATATGTTTAGATAATGATCTGCAACCCAAATGTACTATACATACATACATACATACACACACATATATATATATATATATATATATATATATATATATATATATATATATATATATATGTGTGTGTGTGTGTGTGTGTGTAAAACTTGAATTTAGTGTATTGGAGCAGGATCCTTATTTAAACGTATATTATGAAATATAACAGATAATGAATGTCTATTATGTCTGATCATGAGCCGTTCTAATGTTCGAATGTTTGCTTTATTTTCTGGCAAAAATAAAGACAAATCTTGTCCATCATTTGGATATTTTTTTATTAAGCTTTCGGCTCACATGAACCATCCACAGAGCGGTTATACAGGCATGAAACAAAGAAATCCACCATCAAAGATGATATTTGGTTATTTTGACGTAGGAAATTGCTATGCGACGATAACAGTCGCGGAATAGCAGACGTAGATCTTATGTTCAAGTTGCGGTTTTATGACGTCATACCACGTGATAGACCGAAGTATTACAACAGAACCAATGTCTAGATGCAACGTAATGTCTTGTGACTAGTTTGAAATGAAATGTAATTTTATTGAATGCGGTTTGCTTTGTTTTAATGTAGATGGCCTCCAATTTCTGAAGTTTATTTTTACTGTCTGTACGTGTGAGTATTATTGTTATCAACTAATAGCTGTTTATTAGTAATATATGTAATAGCCACAAACATAATATTAGACAGATATTAGTTGATAATATTGTATACCTAACATCAGGAAGAGGCAGCTGAAGTTTCTCTGACACGTCCCGAAGGAAGAAAGACGCCAGATAAGATGCCACAAGTAAATTTTTCTAGCTTGTCATGCAATTCTTGATAAATGAAACTTCATGTTTATCTCATATATATATATATATATATATATATGTATATATATATATATATATATAGTGTATTGGGGCAGTAAATCATTATTCAAACATATATTTAACAATAGACAACAGACAATGAATGTTTATTATGTTTGATCAAGAGCCGTTCTAAACTGCATATATTTGCTTTAATATAACCACTCTGAAGATGGCTCATGTGAGTCGAAAGCTTAGATCAAGGAACAGCATAATAAAAAAAATATCCAAATATTGTACAAATTTGTATTTATTTTCTTTCGACTTCTTTCACCATGGCACCTTCGGGTTTTCTACGATTCGCGAACACCTAGGACCCATCGGTCAGTATTTCCAGACGCATTGGGGGGGGGGTTGACGATACCCGTCGGGAACCGCAGGTGACGGGTCGCAGCTAAAACGAAAAACATGACCTATTGTTACATTGTTATCTTTGAATTTGTGCCGATACATACTAATCTGTTTTTACTTCCAGCCTTTGTTTGGAACACTATAACTAGTAGGAGATGCTAATTAAATTGATGAGGAGACAGAAAATCCTTATTGTGCTCCAACAAGGGGCGCACAGTGTTTAAGAGCATATCAACAACTTTCTGTGGCGGTACAAGTGACATTCAGGGTGGTACAGGAACTTTCTGGGGCGGTACAAGGAATACTTTCTGGTGATGTAAAAGGAAAGGAACAGGATCTTTTATTATCATTTTTGACGACGTATTGCATATACAATGCGGCAAAAGTAAGGCCATTTCTTTATTCATAAACTTTTATTGCACAGGAAAAAATAACATCAGTTTAGGCCGCCTTAAGATTAACTGGGTCTTGCGCGTTTAGGAATGGCGAAATCTTATTTTCGACGGACAGGATGACGTGGAGCAATTGAGAGGCCTTCACAATCACCAGACCTAACATCACCAGACCTATTCTTGTGGGCTGCACTAAAAGATCTTGTTTCTAGGTTCAAACTGAAAACAAGTCCTTAATTAAGATTAACTATGGCTTACGCGTTTAGGAATGACTACATCTTACTTTTGAGCTCAGGTGGACAGGACGCTGTGGAGCGATTGTTTAGACATCATAATCCACAGACCAACACCACCAGACATGTTCTTGTAGGATGTACTAAAATATTTTGTTTATAGGCTCAAACCGAAAACACTTCCTGAATTAAACTATCCGTTGCTTATAAATTTTCTGAAATTAATGTAGAAATGTGTCAAATGATTTGTAAAAGTGTTGTTGATAGGGGTTCAGCGTTGTACTAAACATAAACGGGAAACTTTTGAACATGTTAAATAGTTTGTTAATCATAACAAATCATGTTCTTTTCAGATGACAATACTTGTACATTTTATTAATCTGCTGTCATTTATTTTTGATCAATAAAAGTTAAGAAATAAAAAGAGCGTTACTTTTGTCGCACCCTGTATATATATATATATATATATATATATATATATATATATATATATACACTGTTAATATTCATTTATGTTTAGTGATATGAATTATACAAGATGTCTTCACAAAATTGACATCATTTAAAATGTGAATATCCGACTAACTATATGTCCCAGGCAAACGAAATTAAATAAGCGTCATGTTGATTTATTTATTGAAATTCGGACAAGATATTCAAAGGGATGTCGATTTTATAACCGATTTCACAAGGCTTCACGAATGTTCAATATGCACACCCCCTTTGACACGCCATACGTCAAATCGGTTGTCCAGCTCCTGCCAAACACGCTGTAGCATGTGTTGTGTAACATGTTCCAGTGTTTCAGTGATTTTCTGCTAAAGATTCTCTTGCCTTGTAGAAAGAGTGGAAATATAAACCTGACTTTTCACATAGCCACCAAAAAATTACTTTTGAGCCAAACCTAACACCTCTAAACTTGTTATTGTGTGATGTACTGAGAGATCATGTTTACAGGCTCAAACCGAAAACAATTCCTAAATTAAAATAAACAATTGCTTATAATTTTTTTTAAATGACTGTAGAAATGTGTCAAATGATTTGTAGAAGTGTTGCTTCAAGGTACAGTGTTGTACTGAACATGAATGTTAAGATTTTGAATGTGTTAAATGTGCTGGCGTTTGGGCTGTCGGTTCTTAGGGACTGAGCTGCATAACCCTAATACATCAAATACGAAGGGAAAATGGTAGAATACACCATATCTATCTATCTATCTATCTATCTATCTATCTATCTATCTATCTATCTATCTATCTATCTATCTCTCTCTCTCTCTCTCTCTCTCTCTATATATATATATATATATATATATATATATATATACGGATAAAATGAGAATAAATGGTGTATAATACCACTATACATAAAATTTAATTGAAATAATTGGCATCATGTAGCGATTTTAACATGTTTTAATATTCTAAAATAAATATCAATATCATATATATATATATATATATATATATATATATATATATATATATATATATATATATATATATATATATATAGTGCGGTTAAAGTAACGCGATTAATGATTTATAATTTGTTATTGAACAAAGATAAAATAAATGGCAGTATTATCAGGTTGCTTAAGATTAACTATGGCTTACGCGTTTAGGAATGGCTAAATCTTACTTTTGAGCTCAAGTGGACAAGACGCCGTGGAGCGATTGTTTAGACATCCCAGTCCCCAGACCTAACCCCACCAGATTTGTCCTTGTGGGATGTACTGAAATATCTTATTTATAGGCTCAAACGAAAATTATTTCCAGAATTAAAACAAGCAATTGCTTATAAGTTTTCTGAAATGACTGTAGAAATGTGCCAAATGATTTGTAAAAGTATTGCAAATAGGGTTAAGAGTTGTACTAAACATTAAGGGGAGACTTTTGAACATGTTAAATACTTTGTTAATCATAACAAATCATGTTCTTTTGATATGACGATACGTATTTTATTGTTTTTAAAAATGCTTAGTTCATGACATATAAACTGAATACACTTGTAAAATAGAATACGTGGATTTAATACATCACAAGAAATATTTAAATAAAATTCTCACTTAAAATTTTGAAAAACTTAGCGTTGCGTTTTTGCACGTTCCCAAAATTGTTCCTAACCGTCATTAATAGCAGATATTCAAAAAACATCTTTCGGTCGACAAACAAGTATTTCATCTTCAAGTTTTTGATTTTATAAGTAAAAAACACATGCCTGATGATGAATAAAGGACTATTCGTAAGTATTAGCATTTTAACATCAAATAAACTGAAAACTACAGACATCAATGTTTTCGACGAGGATCACTTCACTCTATGGATTAACAGTATTTTCATACATTTATTATGTTTCTAGTGGCGGATGTCACCATTAATCGCATTAATATTTCTGATTGATTCTATGTGTGATTATTATTTCTTTGTATGTAAATTATATGCTGCCTAATGTTTTATGTTTATAAAAAACTATTGATCCGCAGTACAGGAAAATTTGACTTTTGAACATGTTAAATACTTTGTTAATGATAACAAATCATGTTCTTTTGATATGACGATACATTTTCTTAAGCTACTGTCATTTATTTTTGTTCAATAAAAGTTTTTTTTTAAAGCTTTACCTTTGCCACACCCTGTATATGGTTTCTATTTGTGGTGTAATGGTAACTTGTCTCCCAATAGATGTCCAAATCAAGGAGCCGCCTTGAGAATACAACTGTTTATCTTGGCAGGAAAAAGATCAGGGTCTTTGCTGTGCTGACGAAATGTCATTAGCTTTGTTTTGCGTGCATTAAACATTATTGGATTATGAACAAATGTTTCAGTGTGTGGTGTTATGGTCCTGTTTTATATATATATCTAATGTTTGTTTTCTAAATTTAGTGAAATTTATTCATCCTGGGCGGTTTTTATTTTTATGGTTAATGTGAAGAGCCGACACTTGAATGAACCCGACCCGTAAACCACTGACTCAACAATCGCTAAATAGGCTGAATTTATATTTTGAGTCACAGGAGTATTGTCATATATTGATTTGCGAATGTCGAAGGTGTTCAGAAGACATTGCAATTTATATTCAAATTCTAACCAAAAACTAGAATATAATACAAAAGGAACGTTACCAGTCGTTCACACATTATATATATATATATATATCTATATATATATATATCATTTGCACACAGTACTGTTTCGCTGTATCACTGCTCTTCAGTGCAACTAGACAACCGAATGCCTCAAGCCCGAATTGAAACCCAACCGATTTGGTGTCAGTCAGAGTCTATATCGACCCCTCCAGTCCGATAACACCAGGGAGTCTCTTTCCTGACAAATCGACCAGGGTGAGATTCGAACCTGAGTCTCATGGCCAGGTTGCGAGAGTTCTAACCACTCGACCACGTGTTATCGAACGTGCTGCACCCATGGAAAGTGTCACGGGTTAACCCAAGCCTTGTGAGTGAAACTCGGTAAACAGAACCCTTGGGGGCTGTCGATAGCTGTGCTAACACGAAAATACATCGTGGCCTCGGGCTTGAGCGTGCTGACCTTGTTCAAATTGTTGATCACGATAGATAACACGCTCTCTCCCAGAAACTGTAACTAATGTCTGCTCAGCATAATTGCAGTATAAAACATAGGTGTGCTCTGTTGGTGTTGAAGAAACACAAAATATGCCTGAGCAAGCGTCTGCTATAGGGATTGGCTAACCACCCCAGTAGACGTGTATCCTCGAATACATATACAGAGAGAGAGAGAGAGAGAGAGAGAGAGAGAGAAAGAGAGAGAGAGAGAGAAATGACAATGTATGGTTTACGTCCACAAAAGAGGAAAATTATAAGAACACAAGAAAAACGTACTACCTTTTCAGTCGTTTTTAATTAAACTTGTACAAAATACACAATATCTATCTATCTATCTATCTATATATATATATATATATATATATATATATATATATATATATTAAAGACAACCAATATTTTGTGTTGATTAATCTTTATGATCGATTTTTACAAATTCTGATAATCCTTCTCAGAAATATGGTCCAAGTTTTCGACTTTCTGGTCAATACCAAAATGCTAACAAAATGAAATAGTAAAAACAGACTTATGTATCTCCAAGATATACTCATACAACAAAAACAAGCATATATAAAAAGAAAAAAACTATATATCCTCATATGTATATATATATATATATATATATATATAAACATAAAAACACGCATGTTTGTTGTCTTTAAACTCTTAAAGGAAACTTACTGCTAAATACAAAGAATATATATTTAGATTATTTACTGTTGTCCTAATTTTTATTGTCGTATTCATGACGTTTCGACCGTTGTACGCTCAGTTGGTTAGAATTTCGAACTGAACCCTTAACTTCGTCCAGAGTGCCATACGTATTCTGAATGTCTCAGTTATCTCCCTTTAATTGAACTATCCAGGTTTTTGCTCACCAGTACAGAAGCCGGGTACAACCCTTTGAGACAACTCAATAGATACAAATAACGCGTTTAACCACTGGGACATGTGTCCTTGAGGATAGCTATATATAAATGTTTGGGACTTATAAACTTAATGTCTCAGTTATCATTTTTTTCCTAGAGCTCATATTGCAATTTTTTGTTATTATTGCTTTTCTCTAGCACTCCATATTAGTGGTTTCCATATTTTATTCATTTCTATGCTTGGTCGGCTCAGGAAATTTTTGTAAGAAAGAAAATGAGAAACAGCCCCTCGCCTTAATTTACGATAGCAAGAACACCGTAAAGCCGTAACACGAATGGAAATAAAAAATCAGTCTTAGCAGACCAAATATGGAGTGAAAAGGGATATCATCGCTCCCAGTTGGATGATGGTCATATAACAGACAGAAAACATCACTGGAAATACGAAAACTGAAGGAATCAGCACATATTGTAGACCACATAAATCTCCCAAGCCGGTCAAGTAGGCAGAGTTAAAGACAGAGTTTACCTACGAAGTAAGTAAAAAAAAATCCCATTCTTTCTCGTTCTTGTAGAATACAGTAACAACGCTTTCACCATCTCATTATATAAAAATGACACTAGTAGAAACTCTTGCTAACTTAATTTTAAGAATGAATGACCATACAAATACAAAATAGTGATAACAAAACTTCCTAAAGAGAGCACACGAGAATTCATCGTCACGTTTAATTTTCCTTAAAGATCTAAACAATGTAAAACAGACATTAGTTAACAATGGTTTCCTAACTACTTCATCGACCACCAGATTAAACTATTTATTTTCGAAGTAAATAATAATGATAATGAACACACAAGGAAAAAACAATAATATGCATATCTTCTACAAAACCCAAATACAAGCAAGATGAATCTTTACTTAGAAATATCATAAAGAAATATACTAGCCCAATTGACCCGAACAAAAAAATTAAATTAATTATCTGTTACAAAAAAACTTAAAACAGCTAACCTTATCATAAAAAATAACAATACACCTGCAACATCAAAAGTATGAAGAACCAGCATTATTTACGATTTCAAATGCCCCTTGTGTTTCTGATCCAACCAAACTCATAAATACTTGCATCGGTCACACTACTACACGCCTATCCAGACGCCTTACGTTACACCTGACTGATCACAGCTGCACTAGAACTCGTTTAATCACGCACACAATGATAAAATACTTTATCCGGAACATCTAGTAGAAAATACAAGCATAATAACCTATTCCACATGTAAAAAGAAAACAAAAAAACAACAAAAAAACATTAAAAATAATGGAAGTCCTAATAATTAAAAAAAGACACACTCAATAACATTAACTACGTACACGGTCACAATAAGCTGACTATGTTTGGAAAATAAAGCATCCCTATAAATCTAGATACATACACACAATCCATACATTCAGCTAAAAACTAAAAAAAAGCAAGAAAATCATCCTTGATAACTGGCTAAAAGAATAGCCGAAAGCTCTTGGAAATAGTTGTGGATTCCGGGTTGAAATCCGGTACCAATAAATAACAAACGCCAAGAATGAATATATGAAAATAATGTATTAACGTAATAATACAAACTGGTAAAGCAGGTTAGTAGTTCCAGGAATACGGATTAGTAGCAAAATATATATACAGTCTTTGGTATTAAAGTATCGCTGTATGACTTCTTACTGAGTCTACGTGCTCGCTCATTGTGACTCCTACAACACTGTTACCTCACCCTCACTCTTCCGGTTACCTACAACCTTTTACTCTGTCACTCTGAACTCCTCTCGACTCTCGGGTATTCACTGGCCGTAGTATAAGTATACACTGGGTGAGTCCATTTGTATAAGAAGGGGTGGACCCCTCAACATAAATGAAGAACATTTGGACAGATTTTATAAACTTTGTGTCCAGAAAAAAAAAAAAAATTGTATGAACACAAGAAAAATTAAATAAAGAAACTTAATGGCAGCACCTTCTAAGTTGTCTTTAACAAAACATATATAAAAGAGGAATTGCTGCCTTAATACAATATATATATATATATATATATATATATATATATATATATGTGTGTGTGTGTGTGTGTGTGTGTGTGTGCGCGCGCGCGCGTGTGTGTAGTTTGCTAACTAGCCAGGTAGATGAAAAATAACATTATACATGTACAGATAGACAGAATAAAAATAAAAATGATATTGATATGTGGATAGGAAAATACTGATCAAAATAGGAAAGAAGGAATAAAAGAAATGGCATGTAAGTCCATAAGGATATACGGGTCGGGGAGTTTTGTTCATAGAGTGTTATTTCGGATCGACTGTTTACCGTGTTAACAAAAAACCTGCCGCGACGCTCTCCTGAGAATGAGATACGGAATTGTTTGTTTCCAATCGGAAGAAAATAATGGCGACAGCATCTTTAGAAATAACGAGTGTAAAATAAAGAGAAAAACAGTTCTGTAACGTCGAACAACACACACACACACACACACATACACACATATATATATATATATATTATTAAAGAAGGGAGAATGGTTAAGCGTAATTGACAAAATTCTCAATGACAATAAGCGAAGAACAACAGGATACAATAATATGAGAAATGGCACTGTGATGTAGAGAAAAATAACTATACAACAGTAACAGCGTATAAAAGGTCACAAATAGTTATATTACTTTTGTGACGTACGGTGGCTGTTAATAATTACGTATAACTCAAGACTTCGATGTTAAGATGAAACAGTATTTAATTACAACCGCAAATAAATACTTAACAAGAACAAAAAATGTTCAAGCAAAGATAATTAACCATTTCAATGAATATATTGTTAGTAGCTCGGCTCGGCTTAACGTCCCGGTAAATCCTAAATCAAAACCCAAATCATTGACACACAATAATTCTCCACTAATTCGACTGGATATATATCTCAGTTACCTCAAGTTTCCTCTTCATTTGTTTTGTGATGTACGGTGGCCGTTAATTATTAAGTTTAATTCAAGACTTCAATGTTAAGATAAAAGAGTATTTAATTACAACCGCAAATAAATACTTAACAAGAACAAAGAAATAAAAGTCAAAGATAATTAACCATTTCAGTGAATACTTTGTTAGTAGCGCGGCTCGGCTTAACGTCTGGTAAATCCTAATTCAAACCCCAAATCATTGACGTACAATAATTCTCCACTAATTCGACTGGATATATATCTCAGTTACCTCAAGTTTCCTCTTCATTTGTTTTGTGATGTACGCCGGTCGTTAATTATTAAGTTTAATTCAAGACTTCAATGTTAAGATAAAAGAGTATTTAATTACAACCGCAAATAAATACTTAACAAGAACAAAGAAGTAAAAGTCAACCAAAGATAACCATTTTAGTGAATACCTTGTTAGTAGCGCGGTTCGGCTTAACGTCCGGTAAATCCTAAATCAAAACCCAAATCATCGACGCATAATAATTCACACTAAAAATATATGACACAATAGAAAAAAATGAATTTTCTCTCTCTTTGTCAGACACTTTTTCTTTCTTTCCTTGAAGACGGAAAGTTATAACCAGTTGACTGTATCCTTTTTGCGTGTAAACAATTTTCATAAAGGAAGTAAATGAGTAACTACGGATACCAAGGTTCGAAAGTGACCCTCTAAACTTATGAATATATGTCTTCCGCCAGGAGTATAAATAGTGGTGTCAGGCTACTGACTGCAGTGATTACTGAGTGACTATTGAGTGGAATTATCCAGTCGAATTAGTGTGAATTATTGTGCTTCAATGATTTAGGTTTTGATTTAGGATTTACCGGACGTTAAGCCGAGACGAGCTACTAACAAAGTATTCATTAAAATGGTTAATTATCTTTGGTTGACTTTTATTTCTTTGTTCTTCTTAAGTATTTATATGCGGTTGTAATTAAATACTGTTTTATTCTAACATTGAAGTCTTGAATTATACTTAATAATTAACGGCCACCGTACGTCACAAAATCTAGTATGAAATATCACCACGAAACTGTAGGAGTTGCCTATTAATTCGTGGCTTTTTTCTTTTACAATGTCTTTGTTTAGCGGCATATCAACCTCTATGTGTTATTTAATGCCGAAACGCAGAAAAATTTGGTTGAAAACGAAGAAAAAAACGAACCGTTATGTAATATCAGTCCTCCTATATGGAAAAGAATGCTGCACAATCTCCCCACTGATGAAGAAGAGATTGAGCCAAAAGAAAATTCGGTCTCAAAAGGATACTGAGAATAGCATGAACCGAATAGATGAGCAACGACGAAGTTTTAGAGAAAATGGAAGAACAGAAAAATAATGGAAACATAAACTACCTAGCAAGGTTGAGAAAATGTGTAAATGGATGGAGGGACAAGGTTTACGAGAGATAACAAAAAGAAAAATAATATCAATCGCTACAAAGGACTGGAGATTGCGGTGAGCCATGATCGCCAACGTCCTGAAGGGACACGGCACATAGAAAGAAGAAGAATGAGTTTTAGTAAATGGATGAAGGAACAAGGTTTACGAGAGATAACAAAAGACAAATTTTATTATGCGCTATAAAGGACTGGAAATTGTGGAGAGCCATGATCGCCAGTCCTGAAGGGACACGGCACATAGAAAGAAGAATAATGAGTTTTAGTAAATGGATGAAGGAACAAAGTTTACGAGAGATAACATGAGGCCAAATTTTATTAAGCGCTATAAAGGACTGGAAATTGTGGAGAACCATAATCGCCAACGTCCTGAAGGGACACGGCACATAGAAAGAAGAAGAATGAGTTTTAGTAAATGGATGAAGGAACAAGGTTTACGAGAGATAACAAAAGACAAATTTTATTATGCGCTATAAAGGACTGGAAATTGTGGAGAGCCATGATCGCCAACGTCCTGAAGGGACACGGCACATAGAAAGAAGATGAATGAGTTTTAGTAAATGGATGAAGGAACAAAGTTTATGAGAGATAACAAAAAGACAAAATTTATTAAAACGTACAAAGGACAGGAAATTGTGGAGAGCCATGATCGCTAACGTCCTGAAGGGACAGGGCATATAGAAGGATGTTTGTTTTTTTTTTTATATTTATTTCTCTGTAAAAGTTAATGGCGTATAAGAAAGCGAAGGGGTTAGTGATTCATTGAATTTCTACTCCAACCTCGCTGCTGTGTTTGCAAATGTTATCCAGGTTTTCGCTGTTGTTATTCCTTGACTTGTTAATTGATATAATTGTTATTTAACAGAATCGGTCAACGGAAATCGAAGAGTCCGGTCAGACGGTGCACGTGAACAAATATTTTCGAGTTTGGTATCGTATTTGTCTCCGTTGTGTTTTTAATAACTTCTAGCGAAATAAGAATTGGTAGTTTGGCTTTGCGAAGACAATGGCCGAACTGTAGCCAGAAAATGTTTCTTTGTTTTATTTCTACGTTACTATTCTAGAAAAAAGTGCAAGGTTTGTATAGTCACATATTTTTATGAATATAATGTTAGATCTGTCAGTTCTTCTTCTTCTTCTTCTTCTTCTTATTATTATTATTATTATTATTATTATTATTATTATATTTCCTTTCATATCTGGCGTTTACACATTTCTTTCCGGGTCCCGCCCAGGGACCTAAGGTTAGAAATGGCATCAGGACACTTTCCACTGACAAAAAAAAAAAAAAAAAAAAATTACATAGATAGAGCCCTTCGTAAAGTGTGAGCTGTACTTGTCAGAACAATTTTTTGTATCTCTTTGAGGCATGGACTTCCAGGAATCCCTTCAATTAGTCTACTGCAATCTTTTCCAACCAGTCCTAGGGCTCCAACTACAACAGGGATTGTTGATGTTCCAATATGCCACATTTTCGAGATTTCTATTTCAAGGTCCTTGTATTTTGACAGCTTTTTGAATATCTTCAAAGATACAATGCAGTCAGCAGGGACTGCCATATCAATAAGGAGGCACCGTTTTTGTTTGTGGTCTTTAATAAGAATTTATTATTATTATTATTATTATTATTATTATTATTATTATTTGTGTATTTTATGTTCCTTCTTTGTATTCTGTACAACCGTGTCCAAACTATGGTCGTGAGGCCCTACAGGAGAATTGTTATTTAATTGATAGCACTTTTCTTAGCATATGGGATGTTCCTAGAAGAGCGATGCTCTGAACAATTTGCATGTTGATGTTACTTGGACACTGATGTTAGTAAAATTGTCCATTCCTTTTCTTACGAGGCCCAGAGATCCGATTCCTATTGGTACAGTCCCAGTCTTCATTCTGCACATCCTGTTAACCTCGATCTCCAGGTCCAGGACAATTTCTCGATAATTTTCATGGAGGTGTTTCTCTCAGATGGTACTTCTATGTTAATAAGTATACACTTCCTGAATCTTTTATGATAATATCAGGTCAGTTGGATTTTATTTCTCTGTCAGTTTGAGTCCGTATGTCCCAGAGGATAGTTACATCGTTATTTTGGGTAAATGTGTCTGGTTGGTGCTCATACCATCTCTCAGTGGTTTCGATTTTGTGCTTCTTGCATATATTGCAGTGCACAAATGTCGCTACCTCGTTATGCCTGGGTATATTCACTTTTTATTTTTTGGTAGTTCATTATTATTATTAATATTATTATTATTATTATTATTATTATTATTATTATTATTATTATTATTATTATTTCCTTTGATTGCTGGTGTATACTCATTTCTTTCCGGGTCCCAACCAGAGACCTACGGTCAGAAATGGCATCATGACATTTTCCACTGAGAAATTTGCGAAAAAACAAACCTAATATCACACATATTTTGCATAGATAAAGCCTCTCTTAATGTCCGAACTTGTGAGTACAATGACATTTTCCACTGAGCAATTTGCGAAACAAAAAACCGTAATATCGCACATATTTTGCATAGGTCTTTTGGTGGTCTTCAAAAAAAAAATACCAATTCTTTCATACTGCGTTTTCGTAATCCCCAGTAAGTTACACCCAAAAGTGAAAAAAAAAACTTCATTAAATGTTGCGACCCCAATTAATGTTACTTTGCCCAACACATTATCAGAATTCAGAAGGATGATGGGGAAACCATTAACCAAACATGTGATCAACGATGAAGTTTTAGAGAAAATGAAAATAAAAAGTGAATTTGAGCATAACATTATGAAGAGACCGTTGAAAGTTCTAGAGTACATAATGAGGAAAGAGGGCTTGGAAAATCCATTACTCACAGGACTGGTTGAAGGCAAGGGTAAAACAACACATATCGTAGTTGTGGTGGGGTGGCTTGAATAAATGGAAAGTGGGACAGGGTTTAGGAGTGATAACAAAGACAAACAATATCAAAAGCTACAAAGAACAAGGAAAATGTGGAGAGCCATGATCGCTTGCGTCCTAAATCGATACGGCACATAGAAAGAAGAAGAATTTGAGTAAATGGATGACGGAACAAGGTTTATAGAGAAATAATAAAAAGACAAAATTTATTAGTGTCTACAAAGGAAAGGAAATTGTGGAGAGCCATGCACGCCTATATCCTGAAGAGACACGTCACATAAAGAATAATTGGACTATTGTATAGAATCGTCAGTAATCTGCATAAAGCCAGTTTGAAGCGGGTGGTGGAATAAAAAAAGAATCTCATGCACAAGTTTTTCTATGCGAGGGAGATACTAATTTCGTTTCGGCCGGTGATTCAACTCCGAATAAATTATCAACTTCTCGGCGCCTGTAACACGAAAGATAATATTAATTACCGGGTGCGAACAATCTACAAAGAAATTTTCGTAAAAAAACGAAAAAAAAAAAAAACATGAATGAATAAATAAAAGAAAGAAAACAGACTTCGGGCTCGACAAAAGAATTATCGTTTCGATCAATGCTCGCAAAACAAGGAATCTTCTGTAAAGAGACGCGAAGGAAGAAAACAAAAGATTTACATTTTGAGTAGGAAATCATTTAACGAAGTTAAATTTTTTCTTCATATTAAATTGGGCGTGCTCTGCTAAAAATGCGTTTTTCCCCCCTCCTAAGCGTTCCCTCATTACAGCGTTTCAAATAAGATCGAGACGATGTCATTGTATTTTTTTTTTTAATTCAAAAATGTAGATTCATTTTTTCGATTATCTTCGCTTCTAAATTATTTCATTATCGCACTTTCCTTCCTAGACAATTATCGACTTATTTAATTAATTTAATTTGTCCAATTTTTTCCTCATTTTTGTTAATTCATCCAAAGTTTTATTTCTGGATCATATTTAATTACACTGTTAACATAGATACTTATTTCAGAAATTCCTTTTCTTACATAATGGTTTCTCAATGACACATGGCCCAGTGGATAAAGACGTTGGTTAGATCCCAGGACTAGATCCAAAGAGTTGTGTGTTCAATACCGGATCACAGCAGTAGTAAATCAAAACTTGGAGAGTTGTGTTAAAAAGAAATAACTGAGGCATCCGAAAGAGGCATGGCCCGTGGAACTAGAACAATCTACCCCGCTGGATGAAATTCCAATCACCTGAAGAAGGCCGGAGCGTACAACAATGAAGATAAGGATAAAACTCCGAATATGTAAATAATACAAGTAACCATAATACCTCATCTCGGAAAGCCAATCACTTGAAGAAGGCCGGAGCGTACAACGGCCGAAACGTTGTGAATAAGGCAATGAAGATAAGGATAACTCTCCGAATATGTAAATAATGCAAGTAATAATGAGACCTCATCTCAGAGAGCCAATCACCTGAAGAAGGCCAAAGCGTACAACGGTCGAAACGTTGTGAATATGGCAATGAAGAGGAGGATAATAATCCGAATAATGTAAATAATGCAAGTGATTCCCCGGATCCTTATGCTGGTTGTTTTTTTGTTTTTTTTATTTTAAACTGATTCAGTCAAGATACCTACAAGATTTTTGCAGAATCGAAACCTAACAGACATCTGACGAAGGCCGAGGTCTGGCTGAAATAATTATAACAAAAATAAGCAAAATAAAGATACAAGTCCGAAAAATTGTTGCACTCCGTGGTCGCCATGTTAAACATCCATAGTTTACACTAATAATGCAGCATAAATGGTTATGTGGTCCAGTGGATATTGATTGATTCGTTTTTCTACGATTTATCAACGCTTTGCAAATTATTCAGAGCCAGAAAATATCTTTAGATTGTATGAATTCTTTTTTTAAGTCAGTAATGATTTAGTGCTACATGTATTACTAATTAATCCATAGCAGGGGGTATTTGAGCATAGGTGGATATAACGAACCTAACTGGAAGTGGGACTTCGATTAACAATTACGAGGCATTATTTATTACCCTACCACTCAAGCTTAAAACCTGGTATTTAAACTGACTTGACGTTAGACAACAACATTGAATCAATAGCTACATCTACCGCAAGGAAAGTTGGTTATCTGTGCCGCGCAGATAAGTTTTTCTCTTCCGGCTCCATTCTTCAAATCTACAAATCTACCATTCGTCATTGCATTGGATACTGTTGCCATATATATTCTGGTGCTCCTGCTGTTCATCTCGAGGTTCTTGACAAAATCCAGAGACGGATATGCAATGGGATAGGTCTTGATCTGGCATCTCGTCTACAGTTTACTTTTTCACAGACGTGGTGTGGCTTCCCTCTGTCTTTTCTACAAATATTTTTATGGCAACTGCTCTGATGAGGTACATTCACTGGTACCCCAACTGCATGAATTTAAACGTGCTACTAGGTTGGCATATAGGTCCCACCCTTTTCTCTTCTACTCCAACAGCTTCTTCTCTCGCACTTCCCGACAGTGGAACTCCCTTCCTCTTATTTGCTTCCGTGATAGTTATACTCTTCAAATATTCAAATGTAATGTCAATCGACATCTTCTGACGCCTTTATCCTGATCCCCGTCCTTCTCTATGACCTTTTCTCAAACATCTCTCTTTACTCTTGCTCTCACCATCTCTAAACCCTTGCGTGCTAGTGGTACTCCTGCCTAGCTTGGGCTGAAATGCTTAACCCCCCTCCCCCCCAAAAAAAAACAAACAAACGCTCATCTAGGTGTCACCGTGTCTAGAAACTAGTTTTGAAGCACTTAATCGGTTGATAAAATATGACTTTCCTCACCAGCATTTGACGACTAACTGGTCAAATATGTTTTGGGTGTGGGGGAGCGTTTAATTGGTCTCCATATTTGGCCTTAGGCACGGTGGAGTAATGGATAGCGGCTTGGATTGAGGAATCGGAGAGACGAGTTCGAATTCCAGTCGAATCCATTGCATTCACTTACGTGCTAATACCCGTGGGAAAGGTGTGAATTCTCTTCCCCCTCCAGCTATGGTTAAATAGCAGGACAGACTGGGTTCTATAGCCTTGGATGGCAACTGGTCTAGGAGAAAGAAAAACTCTGAATTCAAAACCTGCGGAGGATCGTTTGGGGACCTTGTGGCACTTAGTGCACCAGGTCTCTCTAATCGGCCCTTCAAAAAGTGTGGATGGTCCTGCACGAAACCTTCACCACTATAATCAAATCTCATGTGCTATAAATGCGGGTTGGGAACCGCTTATGAATTCCAAATTCTCATGAAACTCCAATATTGGAGCCGGCTCAACCCACCTCGGGTGAATCCCGTTACAAGAACAAGAGAAGAGATATTTGGCATTAAAATCATTTTTTTTTATTATTGCGATCACGTGTTATAAGTTCTAGCTTGATTCAGCCATTTTTCTTGTTTGCTCTTACAGTGCAAACATGGCCCCTGCGCTAGCAGTGTGCATCAAGGAGGAATTTCAGACTTCGATCATGTGACCACAATAGCACCAAGTATAAGCAGGCATCAGCTGATGGCAGTGTGACAACCCTAAACTTATGTTATTGTTATGGTTAAACACACCTGTTCTATAGTTAATAGACTCTCCTACCTAATATAGGTAGAACTAGTAAGAGAAACGAGAGTCGGAGGACCGTCTGAACGGTTGAACTCTCTGCCTTCGGGCGAGGAGGAACCCGAACGAGGCTACGCCGAAGGGCGGAGTGTCGTTCGGGGAGGTAAACCGACACTGAACCCGCTTATACGGGTTTAAAGAGTATATTTTTCGGAGATCCCACGTTAAACCGATCTTGTGCCACATGATACCCTTGAGGGGGGTGACTGAATACTAGGCAGTTGATGTCGGACGACAGTAGTCGACAGTTAGTCGAATATGAAAGGAGTCAGCGACCACAAGATTACTCCGCGTAATACCTATTATATCAAGTTCCTAACGTTTGGTACGTCGAACTATTTAGGACCTCCGCTGCGAAATAACTCCACAACAGTTATTGTGAAAGGGTGAATAATTTTTGACTTCCACTCGTATTAAGTCGTTCGAGAATTAATGTCCGATTTTAGGATCAACTTTTATTAATAAATGTATTTAAACTATGTTTCCTGTCATTTCCAGCTAACCACATTGTCATATTCAGAGCTAAACTTATTAAGACTGTGGCTGTCGATAATAAATCCTTGAAGGACTTCTAATTCTGCAACGATTACTTCAATGTAAAGGTGTGTATGTCCAGTGAGAAAACACAGGCGTGCAACTTCGTTTTGGTCATTACTTTTTCATGGAATTGTAATCTCTA